>VZZY01006107.1:70276-94004 GCA_013400335.1 Eurystomus gularis | reverse complement strand
CCTGCTTCCATTCCCCCTCATCTTTTAGATCTCCTCCTTTTACTTGGTGACAAGAGGGTAGGGGTTCCTCTGCTTCTCGTGGAGCCTCCACCTGCTGCCTTTGCCCCACGGATGGTAGTGCCTGGTACCACCAGTCTATTTCTCACACTCTCTTGTAGTCCTCAATCTTTCCACTTCCTCCTTTAACTCAGCCACCAGGCTGAGCAGATCATTCAACTGGTCACATCGAACATAGATGTTGTCTTGGTCACTCTCCATTAAAAGTGCCAGGCTCTGGCCCTCTCTGCAGCTGGAGACCTGGTTCACACAAAGGGTATTTCATTTTTTAATGTAAGTGATGCTGATTTCAACCAAAGGATAAAATATAAACAAATCTAAAACATGAAAAAAGAATTTCACATTGCATTTCTATATATTAATTTCTAAAGAAACTTTGGCAAATTAATGATGACCAAGCTGTTATGTTTCAAAGATCATTTTAGATGCCTTCATTTTAAGGTGCTTCAAGTTAAGTATGTGTCATGAGGTCTTTCTTCAACATTAGTAGGATGTTTGGAAGTTTCTTAAATTCAATGCCCAGCCAAATGTCTGTAAGCCTTTCTCAGAGTATTTTATATTACCAGCAACCACCCAGACAAAACAAATAAAAAGTGGCATACAGTTAAGTTCTTAAACACAAAAGCATTTGATTTGAGGAAAATGCTATCCTAATAACTGAAAGATGACCTCCACTGAGTACTCCTCTGTTAAAACAAGATTGTATTTTAGAACAGAGCTGAATTATACATGAATTCTACATATCCGTATTACATTACTGATCCCTGCCGTGAAAAAGACCTTCCAAGCTTGCTTAACTGAGCATTTGTAATATGACATGTCATATTTCTCTGAAATCCATTTTTAAAAACAGTAATTAACCTGTTGCAATATATACAGAAAAGAAGATTGTGTATCGGAAGAAAATTTCCTGACACTTTGCTTTTTCCTAGCCTTGAAAGCATCTTCTAACTTCACTTAACACTATTAGAGGGAGAATTCCCCCAAATTAACAAACATCAGTGACTTGAGACCACTACAGAGTAAAAGTTTTCAATTTATCTCCTAAGCTACCATGGTTAATTAGTTGGACAACTGAGTCATCAAAAGCTACATGCCCTATAGCCATTCATCCCAGGCTGCAATACATTTCAGTCACAGCACAGAATGTCCTTGTGGAAGCCATAGAGTTGAAACCCACTGAACGCTACATCTCAGAAAGAAAAGCCAATTGGCAGAGGATAGAAACATCCAGTCATTGGAGGAAGCCATTTTTCTCAGAATGGTCTCTCTATCACTGTTTTCTCTGTCCCAAGCCTCAAGTGAGACCTATAAAATAGCTTCAACATATGAGCCTGGAAACTAAAACCCATTATTATACTGGACAGTAGAAGTTATGGACTGAATAAAGATATTGCACATTCCATTTTTCCTAGTGACATCCTGCCAACTATCCCTGAACATTTCATAGGCATTCACCACCTGCTTCTGTCAGCTCTGTGCAGAATAATGATCTTCCCACCTCTGCTTTATTAACAACCCCTTCTTCCACCAACTGCCAACCACCCTTTTCTCTCAAATTGCTTTACTGATTAGCAGAGTGAAACTAAGCACAACTGTTTCTACCCAGTAGCTATTTTTTTCACTTTTCTCTTTCTGGTCCACATCTAAACAACATGTTCAACATGCTTTAGTGCCCTGTTTCTCTTCAGCTCAGTTAGTCAATCTAACAGAAGACACTAATTTTCTTTTCTTTTTTTTTTTTTTTTTAAATTGTGATTATATGGACACACAGCCTCACAGAATCTTCCTGGGCTTATTTAGTAATTAAGGTATAACCCCACAGTTAGCTCTGTTCAGAGGAAAAAGTAAATGGGAGTTGACGATATGACATGAAGTACCATGCAGGAAGTACAGCTATCTAAGTTTCAATATTTTTATGTACCAAAAATCATCTCCTTTGCAAAATATATAGGCATGATTCCTAATTATGTTTGTATTGATTAGCCTGGACTCAGGTGCAAATAGAGAAAAACACTTGAAACAAAATGCTTTCATTTTATTTTTTTGATTGAGGGCCTCAATTTGAAAAGACATACTGAAATCACTGGGAGTTGTGGATTCTTAGCAACTCCAAGGATCAAGTCTTTATTTATTACAGCTGGTAGTCATCTTCAGAGTCATTTAAGTATGCTTGAAAGTGACATATCAGATGAGAACAAATAAAATACCTGAATCTCCATTATCAAAGAGAATGAAAAAAAGTTGTATCACCAGCTGTCTCCAGACAAAGTCAGATACAAAGTAATAACTTTCTCTTTGCAGCACCTGTATTCAATTTCTAAGGTACATCTGTCATTTTATTTTAACAAACTCTAACAAGATCAGTTCACAGCCATCTGTGTCTCCCTACCTTGCAAGCAAGTCAGGTTATGGCGCTTTAAAAAATGCCATTCAAAGCAAATCAAAACAAAACAAAAGAAAACATTAGATATGACATTTTGAAGTTCATTACAGCTTACAGCAGATATGCCCATGCACTTGTAAGACCTGCGTGTTCAAGTGTAGGTGAGTTATGAAACAACACCAAGCTTGAAGAGGACCACTAGAACCTCTTCAGCAGCAGGTCTATTGTGATAAACCAGGAAGGGGTTACAAGTTTTTGACATGTCATGCTGCTCACATACTCTTTTCTTTAGTCATTGCCTACTGTGAAAGAGATCAAGAAGGTTAAGTATAATCAATGCTTATAATTCCTGAAAATCTGTGTAACAGAAAGCCAGCAGACAGAGGAATCAGCCTTTCCATAGCAATGTAGCAGAAGACTCCAAACCATAAGACTACAGCCACAGGTAACTGGGCTATAGGTTATTCCTGAGCAGTATAGGTAAAGGAAATGCAGAAAATATACACACTGCAAGTTGCTTAGGCATGATTTTCTAAATTCCCACTTAAGAATAAAGGGTCTCAAAGAATGTATATCAAAGCGTAATTATTTAAATATAAATGAGTAAGGATAAGCTTGGAGTCTCCTTGGATATAGTCTCCCTGCCTTGTATAAATAGAAGTCTAATTTGATCCAAGTCCTTCACACATGGTATCAAATCACATCGCCCAGAACAGCAGCAGTTCGGAAATACAATGATGTGTGGCATTAGAAGCAGAATTTCTCATGCAGAAATTAGGACCAAGGGAGAGACAGCACATTAATTCAGTATTAAACTGAGCCAATTTAGAGGAATGAAAACAAACAAAAATGAAAACCCCAGAAAATTATCCGATCAGAGCCAAACACTGTGGATTTATTTTAGTCCCTCCGTAGTCCAATAAAACATTTATTTTTCCTCATTTGTAGAACCAAAACTTTGCTATTAGTAAAGAATGTGAGTTTTGGTCTAATTGCAAAAATGGTAGTTCTGTATAAAGACAGAAGTACAGTTTGTAAACCAGGCAATTTTCTGTTCCAGTTTATGGTTTTTTATGAATGTCAGTCAGTCAGTCAGAGCCTAAAGTCACCTACAGATAAGCAGCTATGTATAACTGCATCCTACCTATACGAGGGAGGAAGCTGCAGTTAGGCACCAAGCTTTTGCAACAAGTGCCCCTCTACTTGGCACTCGTGAGACTGCACCTTGAGTATTGTGTCCAGTTTTGGGCGCCACAGTACAAGAAGGACATTGAGGTGCTGGAGTGGATGCAGAGAAGAGCAATGAAGCTGGTGAGGGGTCTGGAGAATATGTCGTATGACAAGTGCCTGAGGGAACTGGGATTGTTTAGCTTGGAGAAGAGAAGCTTTAGAGGAGACCTCATTGCTCTCTACAACTACGTAAAGTGAGGTTGTAGTGAGCTGGTGTTGGACTCTTCTCCCAAATTACTAGTGACAGAACGAGAGGTAATGGCCTCAAGTTGCACCAGGGGAGGTTTAGATTGGATATCAGGAAGAAGTTCTTCACTGAAAGAGTGGTTAGGCATTGGAACAGGCTGCCCAGGGAGATGGTGGAGTCACCACCCCTGGAGGTGTTAAAAAACCAGATAGATGTGGTGCTTTAAGACACGGTCTAGGGGTCAGGCTGGACTTGATGATCCTAGAGGTCTTTTGCATCCTGAACGATTCTATGATTCTATGATTCTGTGAAGGTAAATGTGGAGTGCCAGAAACTTAAGGACAGAACGTAAAGACAACAAATCCAAACTGTTACTACAGAGTCAGTCCATAAGGACACAGTAGACTCAAAGAAAACAAAATTTACAGGGAAAAGGGATTATGAAAAACACTTAGTAAATCAATCAAAGCCAACAAACATTGCAAAGGCAACAGTCTGTCAAGAACGTAAGGCACTTAGTGCCAGGTTAATTGCAGTGAAGTAAGCAGCTATTTGAAATGATGAGTAATGAACAGGTTACAAAAACATCCCAGTAGCTTTACACTGGAATGTAATGAAACTGTAGACTCTTCCAAGCAGCAGCAGCAAAGACTGGAGATAGGACAGGACTGTCTGTCTTACTGGGAGTAATAGACTGTGGTCAAGAACTTCCATAAAATAAAAAAGAAAAAGAGCATCTGAGGTTACAATTCATGCTGTCAGAGACTTAGTATCTTGGCAGTTCTTCACGGCAGTATTCGCAAAGTAGAAGATGCAGACCTCTGAACTATAACAGAGCACTGTCCTTATACTCTAATGTACTTTTACGCATATTGACAGCTGATTTTTTTTTCTCCCTTCATAAAGGCTCTATCCACACTTCAACTTTTAAAGCCAAAATACCTCTTTGCCAGTTTTCTTACCCTCTTGGACTAGCAAAAAAGAGCTACTCTCAGTTAGCTGACACTATACCACTGATAATTCTACTATAAAGGTTACACTATATCACAGGAAACACATAAAAAACCAGCATATGCACTAAGAAGTATGCATGGGTGTCAACATTTAGTACAAACAAAAATTCTTCTCTTTACTCTATAAAACTTCATAGTATCAATGCTCTTTATTTTCAACACCTACTAAGAAAGTCAAAGTTCATTACTCATATGTGCCCAGAAGAGATTCAAGTCTTTCTTATGTACTTTGATGGAGAATTCTACAGCAAATACACTCAAGAATGAAGCTGGCAGCATTGGACACCTCAGGAAAACAATTAACTGTCCTTGTGGTCAGAAGTACCCACTTTAAGTATTCTAGATTATCATTCAACTTTAAAAATAGTAACATTTCTGTGATGAATAGCAGTTTCTTTCCTTTTAGGCCCTTAATTTTATGTTTTCCCAGATCACATAAAATCTTGGGTCATACCAATCATAAACAGCTATGTGTATTGCACATATATTAAATAGTATGCCCATGTTCATTGTGAAAATCTTTGTAAATCTTACTTAGGGGATATCTGACTTATCTAATTTATTGGAAGAGTAACACTTTAAAAAATGTAATTAGTATATGTAATGTACATATACGTGAGACTGATTTTACTTTTTCTCTTCCAGTTTCCAAATGCTCTGAGATCTTAACAAATTTACAAGCTACTTGCCATTATACTTCGATTCAGGGTCACAATCACATTCTGAAGCTCTTGTATCACTTCATTGACATATACATTAAGGATTTCCCACAGTTGCCTAACCTAAAGTGTCTAGGGCCCTTTGACATGCCCCATTTTATCTGAGATATTGGCCTGATGCTGGACAAAGTGATGCAAGATCCACAGGAGATTCATGGCCTTCTAGGCTCACAGCTAGAGGACAGGCAGAATACTGCAGATGCCTCAAATGGCACAGGCAGATACATTAGAGCAAAAAAAAAACCCCAGATATGAGGGATAAGATTCAACTCTCAGGTGAAGAAATCTACATTTATTTACATGCTGCCACTGTCATCAGCAGGGATTAAAGTTTTAGTTTATTTGCCTGAACATAAGCACGTTTAAAATTTTGAAATTTGAAATTCTCTAGGGTATCCTGCCTGCTCTTCAGCTGCTACTCCAGAAGTGATGCAAGTGCTGTCTCCTATCATCCAGCCCTGGAAAAACATCCCAGAAAGCCTGCAGTGGCTCAAGTAGCACTAAGCACCTATGTGAAGGAACTAGAAGGTGTCCTTGCCCATTCAGTCAGGGCTTTGAGAACTAATGCCTGATCTCGGTTCAATTACCTAGGCAGTGACTACTTCTGAGGTATCAAGCATGGACAGTGTGGCCAGCAGATCGAGAGAAGTGATTCTGCCCCTCTACTCTGCCCTGGTGAGACCTCACCTGGAGTACCGCGTCCAGCTCTGGAACCCTCAACACAAGAAGGACATGGACCTGTTGGAGCATGTCCAGAGGAGGGCCATAAAAATGATCAGAGGAATGGAGCACTTCTCCTGTAAAGACAGGCTGGGAGAATTGGGGTTGTTCAGCCTGGAGAACAGAAGGCTACGGGAGGACCTTATAGTAAACTTCGAATACCTGAAAGGGGCCTATAGGAAGGCGGGGGAGGATCTGTTCACACGGGTTTGTAACAATAGGAGTAAGGGTAATGTTTTTAAGCTAGAAAAGGCTATACTTAGGTTGGACATTAGGAAAAATTTCTTTAATGTGAGGGTGGTGGGTCACTGGAACAGGTTGCCCAGAGAGGTGGTGGAAGCCCCACCCCTGCAGACATTCAAGGTCAGGCTTGATGCGGCTCTGAACAACCTGACCTAGTTAGAGATGTCCCTGCTTATTGTAGGGGGGTTGGACTAGATAACCTTTAGCGGTAAAGACGCCTTTAGAGGTATCTTGTACTTTCAAACAAAACTACTTTAATAACATGAGCTTAGTTTATTAAAATACAAGAAACAGAGCCTCAAGAATTGCCGTTTAATTACAAATGAATTGATCTGCAAACATTGGTTATCCATTCTGAATTAAATGTTAGGATCTCAATGTAAATATCTATTGAGATTAAATCTATAGTTGGATGAGCCCTCTCCAACTATCATACTTCCCATTTCCTGTCTTCTATCACTTCACACAGACCCACTTTGTTCAGACACTCTAAAATTCCTTCCTTCAGAAAACAGGGGTTAATTAATTTCTTGCATGCTCTAGCTGAGCTGCACTGATACACCTAGTAGGCAAGGAACCTATTCAAAGTTCTGTGAAACAATTTATAAGTACTACTTTCGAACTGCCTTAAAGAATTAAAGCAAGGCAGCACTGATAATAGTGAAGAATTTTGCTAGTAATAAAAGTTAATCTATTTAAAAACAAAAGCAAAACAAAACAAAAGCCAAAACCAAACCAAACCAAACAACAAAAACCCACCACCTAAAAGTAGACTGCAGTTTTTGATACACTCTCTTCAAATCACTATAACCTTTTACTGATATAATAGTTTCTCCCTTGACCATTCATTTTACTAGCTCCCAACATTATAACCTTCTAAGAAGTTAAAGGGTCTGCATAATGGGCACTTCTTGATTTCTTATCCCACTTCACCCCATTTTGAAGACAAATCACCCAACCAAGAGTGTAAAATGTGGCAGAAGCACTAGCTCCCTCCATTCCCAAAGGCTTCAAGAACTCTCTCAATTTCATGCTTCCTTGCACAACTTTATTTACACTAAAACCATTCTGCTTTGTGCTTCAGAGCAAATACTTGGTCTTGATCTCCTAGCAAATCTTGGCTATATTATCTGAACACTCTGTGAAGCCTTGAGCCTTTACTATAGACTGCGGTTGACATATCAGGTGAAATACAAGTGAACTGCATAATGGAAGTTAATGTCCCATCAAAATGGGGTCAACAGGATACAATCAAACATGTGTATATCATCTACTCATAGTGTGCAAGCTTTTCTTCAAAATAGTATTTAGATTTGAAGTAGCTGCTGTAACATAGATATTTGGTATATATTGGTAGGATGAGGCTCATTATCTTTTTGAAATTCAAGTTACTGTCTCAGAGAGATTCTTTCAACAACTGTTCAGATTAATAATAATTTAATTTAAAAATCTATAATACTTCTGGTTTCTCAGCAACATTTCCATGAATAAACACAGCTACAAATATAACCCTGAATACTGCTGAGGCTGCATTTGACAAGCATAATTACATGGTCTTTTTAAAAAATTACTTTTGTACCTTTTGATTGTCTCTGTAAATTATCAACTCCAGCTCAAGGTTTTAGCACAGCGTCTCCATAAAAAACCTTCATGCATGCATGTGAAGAAATGGATTTTCTTCTTGAAAGACATTCTCTTTAACACTCAGAGATTTAAAAAATTCAGTAAACACTGCTGAATACCTACCTTTTATGCAGAATATAAAGCCTCTCTTCAAAGTTCTTATTTAAATATGTTAACTACTTAGACACTTTTCTAATGCAAATTAGCATGAAAGACACACCGAGAAGTATTTTTGCTGAATGCCATTCAAAGTTATATGTACCTGTTTTGAACTTCTATAGAAGTACATCTATTTCTTACTTCACTGTAACTTTTCTCACAAGAATTTAAATTATAAGATGAAAGAGAATGCTTGTATTTCACAGTGTGATGGAAGGGACCTGGTTCAGTTTCAGACTGTGCTTCTTCTGACCCAGTAACAGCTATTTCATTCAGACAAAAATGTCAGCTATATAGAAAACAGCAGTACAAAAAGGCAATTGTATTACAAAATAGTGCTAAGCAATTTTCATTGCTATCCACACAACTGCATTTTCCTAAGTTGCTTGTCTAAATTGAAAGTGTTGATGAAATTCAGATTTGGTCTTCAAAGTACTGAAAGATCATTAGATTTCCTGTATATGTGGAGCTATACTTGGAATTTCAGATGTCTTATAACAACTTCTTTTCTTTCTTTCACAATCACGGAACTTATTTGTAAACAAGCGGCAAAAAATTGTACCTGTCGAGATAATATTATTTTACATTTAAAGTTATCTCCTAAAATATCTTCCAGCTCCTTGTTGGGATGTGGGAATTTTATTCTAAATCAGGTGTCTACATTTGGCAAAGACTTCTTACAAAAACTTTTGAAAACTCTTCAGAAATTTTACTGCTTTTTCTCCAATGACATAAGAGGCTGCTTCAGCAATGTCAGGCAGAAGTTTGCTATATAGGTTTATTGCTTTATTGGAAAAGAAATCACACATTTATTTTACATTATTTACAAAAATATTCTCACAATAAATTCACAAAGTATTTAAAGTGAACCTGCTTGTATACTTACTGATCTGGGAGCGATGCCCCTTTACACATTTTTTTTTTTTTCTCATTACTATTTTGCTATACAACTTAGCAACTTCACTCATCCCAAGTTAAGAAACAATAGCAGAGACAGCACTAGTTAAAATCAACACATGCTCTGCAGATTGTGATAAAGCCCTGGCTGATAGTAAATACAGACTTATCTATGACAATTATTCTTCAATTCTTAGCTGCATAACTCATCAAGATTAAGGCACCACGAACTTGATTGAATCTCATGGTTTTTTTCACAAGATCAGAGAATGGCTGAAGTTGAAACGGACCTTTGGAGGTCAATTGGTCCCATCCCCCCTGCTCAAGCAGGGCCACCTAGAGCAGGTTGCTCAGAACTGTGTTCACATAGCTTTTGAGTATCTTCAAGGAAGGAGACTCCACAACCTATTTGGGCAACCTGTACCAGTGCTAAGTTACTCTTCCAGTCAAAAAGTGTTTTCTGATGTTCAGAGAGAACATCCTGTGTTTTAATTTGTGCCAATTGCCTCTTCTCCTGTCCCTGAGAAGAGCCTGTCCATTCTTTTCGCACTCCCCCTGCTATCCCCAGCCTTCTCAGCTCCAGGCTAAACAGTCCCAGCTCTCTCAGCTTTTCCCTATATGTCCCAATGCTCCAGTCCTTTCAACACCTTAGTGACACTTCACTGGACTTGCTCCAGTATGCCCATGTCTTTTACCTCCAGATGCTTTTTTGTCAAGCTGGTTTCCAGCCAGCCGGCCTCCTGCCTGCACTGGTACCTGATGTTTTTCCTCCCCAAGCAGAGAACTTTGCTCTTCCATTTGTTGAACTGCATGAGGTACCTGTTTTTCTTTATTCTTCCTAAAACAAATTACATTGGGATAACACTCTGGAGAAATACAGCCAAAAGGTCAAAACTATGAGAAAGCTTAAACTGCTTGGAGTTTACAGTACTATGACAATTTGAAAGAGCTTAAGGGATTTTACTTTGTAAATTTTGTATGTTTGTCAAATTTCTTTCTTCAGTATGAAATCCATGCCTTCCTCCTACCCCTATCCAAAAGTGCGACTGTTTAAATGTAAGCCTAAATAATGAAAAACTTATGTAATGGAAAAAGAACCAAAATCCTATGTCTGAAATAACCCAGATCTTTGCCTTTTTCACTTTGTCTTAAACCAATTCTTTTAAGAAAAAACCTTTTCTTTACAAGCCTGTGTGATAGTTTTAAAAGTCACTCCATACATTTTCATTCTGTTTTCCTTTCCTCAAATTTTTCAGTTTTCTCTTTTACTTTCTGTATGAAGCCATGTGTTCATGATGTTACTGTGTCATATAGTGCCACATGACACCTCTCATCCTATGTACCAGGCTTCTGTCTAATTATATGAAGGGTAAAGAAACTATATTAAAAATCTTTAGTATTTATGTAACATAATAGGCAAAATTGCCATATTCTTACAAATCTTCCTTAAAACAATATAACTCCATGGTCTGACTTCAACACCTTGATCTACAGACCTCTCTGTATGTCTAAAAGCATTTTTTTCCAACATTTGCTCTTAGATGTCTCTTGAGTATCTGCTAACTTGACATTTGTTAGTGCAATTTTTTTCCAGTATTTTTCCCTCTGTACTGACACCAAAATACAAAAATAAACAAATTCTTGTTCAGAGGAGTTAAAGCTGGACAACAGTCAACTTGTTTATCTGTAAGCCAGGGATTAGATTACAATTACAAAGCAAGTTTCTTTATTTAGCAATGTGCTTGTGCTGTATATTCCATTTGATGCAGCATTGCCATTTGGCCTACACCTTGTTTTGGTTTATCTCTAACAGTAGTGGTCTAACAACCAGGTTGTTATAACTTAACTTGTTCTAGCTTTAACTCTGTGCAATTCTGTGGTGGCACAGGAATAGTTACAGTATTTGTGATTTCTACACAGGCACACACAATATATATGTAACTGATCAACAGCAACAGGAAGCAGTAATTCTGTATTTCATGAAAATTATCCATATCTTTAAAACAAAAGTAGCGAATAATGAAATATCTCTAGCTAGAATAAAAATGTGTGGAGCAGTGCAAGCATAGGATGGTAGCATAGACTGTGGAGGTGCTGTCATAGGAGGATAACAGAGACTCCTGTGCAATGGATAAATCATCAGTGGTGAATTCTGTGTCACTACAGGGATGCAGTTTCAGGAGCTGGGTAAAACCAGGTTTAGTTGAAGGGCAACAAAGAGCAAAGATCAAGCATACCTATGTAGAACCTCATATACAGCATTGTTTTGGGAACTAATGAAAGAAGAAGCAAGCAGACTCAACAGAAGACTTGGGAAAGTTTGGAAGCAAATCCTCACAAGCAAACCCAGAAGCATGGAGGAACAGTTGTCCACCATCAGCAGTGGCCTTCTGCTAGTAGATAGTTGGGATGCTGACTGCCTCTACCACCTCCTTTTTGAGGAAGAGGAGTGTTGATGGCTGTAAGAACCAGAGGGTCAGGGGAAGGGTGAGCGTAACCTTAGGGGAAAGAGGGACAGTTACACATGTACCTATACTGGGAGTGTGAGTTTAACATTTTAAATTATGTTACTATGTTTCTACGATGCTGTTATTTTCTGTAATTATACCTGGACTAGCAATAATTACTTTGTTAGACTACTAAGATTTGTACTACACTCACAATCTATTGTTGGCTCTGTGTAAAAGGTGTGTTCCTTTTTTGACCGTAATAAAATATTGCATGGAAAACTGCATGTGTTTAAAGGTAATAACAGATCTGAGCTGCCATTCTAAAAAAGGCACTAAGTTATCTTTTAAAGAATAATGTTGTTCATGTAGGATTTGGGGTAGAAAAGGTATCCTTTCACAAGTTTGTTTTTTTTTTTAATTGCTCACTTATTCTCTTGCTTTAAATCTCTTCCTAGTATCTTCTGCAACATGTTTTTCTGGTGCTCATCTGTCTTCTATTTCAAATTTTGGAAATATTTTACATGCAATGACAACACATCTTAACTTTTTTCTCTTTTCCAGTGAAACTCTGAATGTCTTATTGCCCAAATATCTGGAAAATTGACTTCGGAATTCAATACCTGAGATATTTGAAACATTGACCCATCAAGCCAGCAAACTAGTTCAGCATATGCTTACGTGATATCCCTGTTGGAAAGTGCCAAAAGGCAAGCACTTGATTCAGCTTTCTTTTGTGAAAAATATAGGGTTTACCTAAAACAATGTATTTTGTGAATTTCAAGCAATGTAACTGAGTTGACCCAGAAAGAAAAAAATAAAGTGAGATTTTTTAAAAATTGAGATTATTTCTCTAAAATGCTATATGAAATATTTTAAAATGCTCAAATTATCCACAGAATGTTTAATTTTAATTGAAATTTTCATTGTAAAATTATCAGTTCTCAGGTTCATTAAAAATTTGCAGAAAAATTCCTGTGTATTCAACTGATACATCTTCCCCTCCTCTGACTTGTCAAATCAGATTTCAAATAAAAGGAAAGCTATACAATTCTTTAGGATAGGACAGGACCAGAATTGTATCTGTCACCCATAAGGAATGCATGCAAGCTATACTTCAACTTCAGTCACTTTTCTATATCCCACCAATTCCAGAGAGATAATATTGCATGCTTAAGAAGAAAACAGAGATGCACTCTGTCTGAGATATGTTCATCCCTGTGCAAATCCAAACATCCTTAAGCATCCTCATTTCCCCAGCTCCGAAAGCTGTTTGGATGTCTATATAAAATATTATACATGTATGGATTAAACAAAAAAACTGAAAAAAGAGAAAGATCATAATCATCATTATGACAACATAAAAATAATCTATATCATGGTAAAATATAAAATTTCTCTTCATTTCCATTCCACTCTTTATGAAGTGGAAGAATGTCCTTTCCCAGTTGTGAAACAAAAAAAAAGACCATCAAAGCATTAAAGAAGTAGGCTGGAAAAATATTTTGATAAATGCTTCCATCAGATTCTTAAACAGTTTTCTAATTCACTGTAAGACAGTTATTTAATACACTTATTTATCATAATTTCATAGCCAAAGAATTTCTTGTGGGAAAAGTTTCAATTTGGCAATATTTTAATCTTCATAATATGCAAGTAATACACAGGCAAGTTTACAAAAAATTTAAAAGATAATATACTACTTCTTGCTATTCCCAGAAAGAATGTAATTCTATATGCCGCCATTTGGTGCGATCTCCCAGTCCTTTATTTCTACAGGCAAAGCAGAGTCCTCCTCTGTCTAGAAAACATGAAACATATCTGTAGAGATATTTCATGGATGGTTAGAGGAATCTGGATTATGTGAAACATGAGTTACATGTTGAAAATAGTGTTTCTAATATATTCTTCCAGATGTCTGTGCATTTGTGTGCCATAGAAATATTTCTTCTTTTTCACTGCTTCTCACTGTGACATGTCTTAGTTTTAAAACATACATAGTGCCCTCCAGAATAAAAAAAAAGAAAAAAAAAAATCTTATCTTACTCATTCCTGCAACTATTTTCACTAAGCATAGTTGCATAATTAATTTGCCAATGTCTTGTAAAAACTAGGATTTCTAGATACAATCTGTTAGAGTTTCAATGTTAGTCTGGACAAAATTCTAGCGACTTCATTTAGGACTTCATTCTAGTGACTTCATCAAGGAGCTAGCATATGGAGGAATATTGCCCTGTGGAAGACTTCATTCACAGAATCACAGAATTGCCTAGATTGCAAAAGACCTTTAAGATCATTGAGTCTCATCATCAACCTAATGCTGACAAATCCTTGACTAAACCATATCCCTAAGCACTATGCCTACAGGTCTTTTAAATACTTCCAGGGATGGGGACTCCCATCACTGCTCTGGGCAACCCGTTCCGATGCCTGATAAAGGCAGTAAAGAAATTCTTGCTAGCATCCAATCTAAACTTCCCTTGGTGCAACTTGTGGCCATTTCCTCTTGTCCTATCACTTGTTACTTGGTCTGTCTATATTCCTCTGCAGAACCTCCCTACCCTCAAGCAGATCAACACTACAACCCAGCTTGGTGTCATCTGCAAACTTACTGAGGGTGCACTCAATCCCCTCATCCAGATCATTGATAAAGACGTTAAACAGGACTGGCCCCAATCCTGATCCCTGGGGAAGTTATCCAAACTCAGCATTGTCTCAGGCAGTGTGGTATTCCTCCTAGCCTCCAGCTATCTCCCCAGAAAAATGCAAGTCCTCTGAAGACCTTGTGCTCAGTTCTGAGGGCTTTGCCCTCAGCCCAGGCAGTCTGATCTCTGTGAGCCAAGTTGGGTTTAGTTCAGTCTGATAGAACTGTTACAAAGGTGTGAGAAAGACCATTAGCTACATCATGCAACATAAGGAAAGCAAAACCAGAGACAACTGAGCAATTGCTTAGAACTGGTTAGCAGATCAAGGATTCAAGAAAAACACTGACATAAGAAGTTCTAAAACCCAAAGGAAAAAAGCAGAAATGAAAACCAGCAATGTTGAACATCAGCCTCTCCTTCACCTGACAGTTGAGTGGTTGCCCAGCAGAGATGTTTTGGGTATCTCATTGCGGGACCATATTAATGCTTAGTCTAGTGGCTCATTGGTCTCAGTTATCTGTTGTATTAACCTGCAAATGATTGGTTTGCATTCATGAGTCGTGCATATCAGTATTGGCTGACTCTCTGTGCACAGTAGAATTTGCCCATACAAGAAGAAACAGTGCCTGGACATAGTGTCTAGAGCACCTTGAGATGCCTCAGAATATTATGCCTGGATTTCGGCTACTGTGCCAGAATGCTGTAGATCCCCAGTTTACCTAGGGTTTATCTGCCAGTCCCATGATGATGTGGCAGCCAATCTAGGGAATTTCAAATGGCCCAAATGGACAAATGATTCTGCCCGTCCTAGCTGTAGTTTACCTGCAAAACTTGGAGGGAAAAGGTCTATATAATGCTCCTACTCCGAAATTCCTTTTGGAGGATCCTACTTTTTTCACTGTCTATGTTGAATTTTGGGGAACATCTACTCCTGCATTAAGTTCCTAGATTAGGTCAACAAATGCATCTCTTCGTGCCCACACCAAACATTAGCTTCAGATAGGAAAAATCTAAATGTAGGTGCTTCTATAGTAAGTGCCTAATATTATGTCTAATTCAAAACATCCCACCATATCTGAGACATATTCTGGGAATGGGAAAGCCTCCCATTATATTGACTGTTATATCTGGGAAGCTGATAGGTCTCAATTTAATTGGTGAAAAATGGTTACTGAAAACTAATGCCATTGAGATAACTGAGGATGTATCTTGTGTAATACAGGACATCTCACATATAATTTGACACAAGCAGCTAGATAATTGTCTAATGTTTTTATGTGTGTTTAGATAACTACGTTCAGAGAAATGAATAACTGGGTCTGGAGAGCTCAGTTTATCCTACTGAAGAGTTGAAGAAATGCCAGCTGATTATTGTGGTTAGATTGCAAGCGCTGACTTCAACTTCTTGATCACAGGATCTAGTGTCATTTGAAATTCCTTACTGTAATGTTCCCAGCCTCAAATCGTCACACCAGAAGAATGTGGGTCTTCAAAATGCCCTACGTCATATCCTTCCATTGTAATTAGTGTACAAATTCCTGTTGATTGCAGTAAGTCACAGTTCTCATGAAAAAGATCAGTGTAAAACAAAACACATTCATCAATGTCTCTAACAAGTCTTGTGTCATACCTGCTACTCTGGTAGATACATTTTGGGTATTCTGGGTTTTCGCCAATGAAACTAGACACTGATGCTTACATAACTGATTTGAGCCTCCTTTGACTTAACAGAAGTTCAGATAGCTAAAGCACTACACGTTGTGTTGTTGAGTAAGATGTTTTCTAACACGTAACAGTTTCCTCAAGCTACACGATAAAAGGCATTTTCAAGGAGGGGGAGGGGGAACCCAAAAAGCCCCACCAGAATCCAGCCTACCATGTATCTTTGTTAGCCCAGCTGAAGAGCAAACTAAGATTGCACATTCCTAGATACTGTCTTTTGCATGTTTTCCAGAAGGACGTTGGCACCATTTCTTTGAAAATTAGTCTTTAAAAAAAGCCTAGACTACATGCTGACTCATAGAAATGAAAACTTCTGAGGGTAGGGAGGAGTTTAGTACACAGCACCAGCAATTGAAAAGATTCCCCCACACTCTAAAGAGAACTAAGACTAGTAAGTATTGGTTATGAAACTGGACAATTTTGTTTTACATGAACTGTTCTGCTCTGTCTCCCCTACTTCCCACAGCCTTGTACACATTTCTACTGTATTTCTGCAGTAGAAACAACCTACATAAAATTAATCTTGATGACATCATGTGGAGCTAGTTAGTCAGAACATTTAAGGAGGATAAACCACTTTAGCCTTAAGGACTCTTAAAATGAGAATCATTTATTCTCTGTTGTCTTCCGTGAAATGGATTCTTGCTGTTACTAATGTAAAAACCTGCTGCTAAATGTTTTGACTGTACGTATTAGCCAGCTGGTGGTTCAGTTCTTACTATTGAGTTGCCCAGAACTGAAATAATTAATTTAGCTAAGAAAAGTATATTGTGTTGTACCTTTTGGATTTGTGACTGTAATCTGTAATCATCAGGGAGTCCATTTAGATTTGCAATAATACTGGAGTTGGTAATTTATAACAGGAGAACAGGAGCTCACTAAGTAGAGCTCATGAAGCCTGGAGTTTTTACAAAGTTGCAGAACTTTTTATAATACAGATGCTGTTAGCAGCTTACAATTGGCTAAAATATTAATCTGTGTTATCCTAATAAACTGAAGGTAAAGCCTGCAGATTAGAAAGGTCTCTTTCTAAGCACAAGTATCCATAATATTGTCTCTTCATACCTGTATAACAAGAAATAAATCAGTAGAAAGTTTCCCGTTGACTGTAAAAAGATTGGACTCAAGTTCTCAACAATAAGACTACTTAAACCCAAAGACATGCCATTAATGTCAATTTATGTGATTTTTTACTGCATATTTGTTATTACTGGCAACTTCTGCTCACTCCTTGTGTTACAATAGGCTTCTAAGAAATGCAATATTTCAAGACTACCTGATATTTGAAAACAGTAGTCAGGCAAATACAGCTATTCAACTATATTCATTCGTTCTTTCATCTAAACACTAGTTTAGATTTTTAAAAGGAAGTAAAGAAAAAAATAAAAATGAGAGAATCATATGATACCATAGTTCTCTAAAAGATTGCTAGTAAGAAGACGAATATTTGTCATACAATATTCACCATGTTAGGCATTGTGTTTGTCTAACTTTGTTCTGTTTTGTAAAACTTTCCTCATGGTCTAATGAGACATTTATTTATCTTTCTTGCATAAGGACTCCCTAGAGAATGGAGCTTCTCCGATAACTAATGGAGCCAGATGCTGATCCTCCAGCCCTTGAAGAATGTGGAAGAACCAGAGGATACTCTTAGATTTTAAGGCTCTCAAAAGCATCTATTGAAGGTTCTGTTTCCTAATAAAATGTGTCTCTACTTGCAGGAATGGGTGGTTGACCTGCTGATTTATTGATTTTACATTAAAAGGATTTGCATAAGTCAGATTTGGTGTATGATAGATACCAGTACTGCAGACAGATGAAGAATTTAAATAAGTGGGCCATCACTTGTCACCACAAAATAGAGGAAGTGAGAAAGCTGTAATGCCATCAACACCAATCTCTCTGAAAGGCAGCTGGTTTTTGTTATTGTAATTTTACAACAGTGATGAATTTTATAATTGTGTAGTGCTACAGTTTGTGTTTTAATGACACTTTTCTATTTTTGAAATTCAATGCCTATCTATTATGATACAATTATTCACAGATGTTTAATTACTGTTTACAGATGAAAAACATCACATTTTTAGCAACTTGGTTCTCAGTAGTGACCAAAAAGTGTGGTTTTTTAATTGCTAAAGCCAGGGAAAAGGTATTAGCAATATTTAGCAGTATCTTTCAGCCCAGGTGCATCATCAGCTTAATAAAGTTACTAAATACTACCCTCATTTAAAAATGGCACATAGAAACTGCCAGTTATTACTGTGAATGTCACACTGAATGTGTATCATAACCAAGAATAGAATCATAGAATTATTTAGGTTGGAAAAGACTCTTGAGATTATCAAGATCAACCATAAATGTAGAACTGCCAAATTCACCATTAAACCACGTCCCTAAGTGCCACTTCTATATGTCTTGAGTACCTCCTGGGACGGTGACACAACCATCCCTGGGCAGCCTGTTCCAGTGCTTGACAACACTTTCAGTGAAGATTGTTTTCCTAATGTTGAATCTAAACCTCCTGTGCTGCAAATTGTGGCCATTTCCTCTCATTGTATCGCTTGTTGGGACCCCCACCTCTCTACAACCTCCTTTCAGGTAGTTGTAGAGAGTGATAAGGTCTCCCCTGAGCGTCCTTTCCTCCAGACTAAAGAATCCCAGTTTCCTCAGCTGCTCCTCGTAAGACTTATGCTCTAGACCCTTCACCAGCTTCATTGCTGAAAACATTACCTTACTTTAATTTTAATTCACCAGAAACTATCATTGAATTAGATTTTTTATGGCAAAAGGAAATAAGAAAGAGAGTGGGGCACTACGGTTTTATTGGTCTTGGATGAATCCTCTTCTGGATTCAACAACCCAGAGTAGTCCTTTCTTCAAGTAAAAATGTAAGAAAGAAAACACAAAACAAACCAACAAACAAAAAAAGGTTTGTGTAGTTCAAGGTATTGTCTACAACAGCAAGTATAAAATAGCAGATATCTAGAACAGGGAAAGTATGTAGTAATACTTAATTGAAGGGAAATTTGGATTAAGATAAGCAGACAGCAGACACTCGAATAAGTAATTTCCTTGATAAATATCTTATGTGAGAGGGACACTGAAAGTTCTTGATTTTTTGTCCTCAAACAAAAAACAGATGCAAACTAAAGAGTTACAGGATTATGTCCTACCCATCACAAATTGCTTTTCATAAATAAAAATGTCCTGAGTAGCACTGCTTTTAGAATTGTTCAAAAATTTTATACTCAAAGATACATATAGACAAGGTGAACTATAGTTTAACTGTTTATTCAGTTTACCCAATAACAGCACTTTAATGCAGAATGAACTTAGAGATACCCTTGCATTGATTTTTCAAAATTTACATTTAAATAAAATATTCTGGTTCATACTTCATTCAGTATTAAGAAGTGTATATAATAATATTATCCTTGCACACAAAAAAAGAAATTTTTCTGTGATGGTGTTGAAGGCTTTCTATTTATATGTAGATTCTGACTTTTACCTCAGAGAAAATGCATTCTTAGAAATAAAAGCAGAAAAATAAACACTGCTTCAAAAAAAAAAAATTCAGGTAGAAAAAATGCTAGCTCTAATCAAGTACAAATTAGTTTCCTACTGATGAGCAACCCTACCTTCTCAAGAGGACGTGTTTTCTTTTTTTTTCTTCTTACTGATAGGCAAAAGAGTCTCAAAATAACCAAATTTTCTTCTCATTACTTTCCCTCTGCCTTATCACTATTGCTTATTGCTCTAAGCCATGTATCCTCCTGACCTCTAAGGCTTCTGACTTTGAAATCCTACTTTACTCTCACTATATTTAAAAGAGCCATCTAATTTTCCCCTCTCCATCCTCCACAATATAGCAGGAGGAAAAATGTCTATGGCTGCTCCAGCTCTTGATCATAACAAGACAAACCCAACTTTGTTTCACTGTAACATTCTCATCATGGGACTCTGGTATTCACATAATTTTTCTGCGGGCATTAGTTGAAACTATTACACCTTTCATGCTCACCAATTCAAAATACAAATGCCAACTGACTTAGAATCACAGAATCACAGAATGCTGAGTCAGAAGGGACCTCAAAAAGTCATTTAGTCCATCCCCCCTGCAGTTAGCAGGGACATGTCTCACTAGATCAGGTTGCTCAGAGCCCCATCAAGCCTGGTCTTTAATATCTCCAGGGATGGGGCCTCTACCACCTCTCTGGGCAACCTCTTCCAATGTTCTACCACCCTCATAGTAGAGACGTTCTTACTAATGTCTAAATCTACCCTTCTCTAGTTCAAAACCATTGCCCCTTGTCCTGTCGCTACATGCCCTTGTAAACAGTCCCTCCCCAGCTTCTATGGTGCTGTGTCTGCCACGCAGTGGTAAAGCAGCCTGATACACCTGATTGCTCCAGAGACAATTTACCAACTCTTTCTACTGTCTTTTGAGCTGCTGTGTCTTTCCTTTTGTCAGCTGATCACAGATACACTGCCTTTTCCGTTTCTTAAAGAAAACCATCATTGCTAGGTTTTCAGTCCATATCTCCCTGCCTTAGACTTATTCCACACTTGAAAACTGATGGCTTACTTCAGTCATCCATGTGGAGTGGTCTGGTGTCACTTGAGGTGTTTTAGTGTATGCAAGATGTCCTTACAGAGCTAAAACAAGGCTGGCATACAACCTCTGGGTCAACCATGACCTTTTGAAGGGGCAGCTGAAGGACATGTGGCATAGCTGGGGGCATTTCATAGGACATTATATATATTTAGGAGGAAATTTTTCTCATAAGCAGACATTCAGTACATTAATGCATTGCTGAAATATAAGGGTGTGGTATTGTTTTGAACACTGGAAGGTGGGTCATTCTGGCATCCAGCTGCTTCTCCTGGCCTCCCACACGTACTGTATCATATTTGCCAAACCTCTGTATGTGTCTTAGGAGCCCTGAAACATCTCAAATGGCAAATATGTCTATTATTAGGTGAGTGAGTCCTCCCCATGTAACTTGGTGTGCACAATCTGGAGGTGAAATACCACCCTGAGAGACTGAAAGAACAAAAGTTAACCATAGGCATATTTATCTTAACAAGATACTTTA
This sequence comes from Eurystomus gularis, assembly GCA_013400335.1. Taxonomy (NCBI): domain Eukaryota; kingdom Metazoa; phylum Chordata; class Aves; order Coraciiformes; family Coraciidae; genus Eurystomus; species Eurystomus gularis. The sequence continues at coordinate 72,860 of VZZY01006107.1, read as the reverse complement.
AACATATTTGTTTAACTATGATAACAATTTAGACTAACAGAAAACAGCATAGAACAAGACAATGCAATTACAACATATTGTTCCTAAATCAACATTTTCATTTAAAAATCCAAGAATTTTGGTTTAAGGTCAAATAACTTAAATTTCCAATGTATTAATAAAAAATTAGAAGCAAAAGAAGAATTTTAAGGCTCAAATGAGTTAAAATAGCATACTCATGTTTTCGATTTTATTATGGCAAAACCCTATTACGTTAATTTTGAAGAAGAGAGGTAATCAATAAACTCCTCTAATCCCATAATCACAAAGGAATAAATGGTGAATATAACAATAGTGAACATATTATTTCTGCCCTTAAGCAAATTTTGCTTGCTTATAAATTTAATTCACTCTTCACCGGCATATCATTCTTCTTAAAGGAGAACAATCACATGATGCCATAATAAGCCACGTAAAGCAGCCTACGACTGACCATAGCGAGGTGTTACTGGAATATGTTCACAACAAAGTCTAATCTACCTAATAGCAGATGGTTGGCATGCGAGTACATTTATCTGAAAAGACCAAACTCTTCTTTTCTCATAGTGAATATGCTAGAAAGGCATTCTGGCTGAAGGCAGAAACAATGGAGTGATTTGGTTTTAGTCATGTTTTTATATATTGAAAAGAAAAAAGTGAGAGCTAAGAGACCAGGGCCAAGAAAATTTTCTTTTTCCTTTTCAAGGGCCAAGAGACAGAAGTACCATTTTCAAAAATATGCTAAAACCTCCACTTGTGTGTGCTGCAAAGGAACACCTGACTATAGTTATGCAATACCTACAACATTAGGTAGTGGTCAGAAAGGAAAGAGAAAAAGGGCTTCCAACTGGGGTATTAGTCATATAAAGTACCCCCGTTATTTAAGAAGTGGTAAGGAAAGAAGTGGTAAGCATCTTGATTATCTCAAGTTACAACACCTTCGTTATAAATACTGACATGTCACTTTGCCTACTATAAAATACTAACTTATCATTTTGTCTATTATAGTGTGACCTTCAAAATATTCAGTGTCTGTTCTGGAGCACAAAGCCTGTGCAACATTGTCCTGCCATTTCCACAACGCAAACCAACCTTACAATGAACGAAAAAAACCCTCCTATACACAATGGGCCGGAGAAACCACACTGATAATGTTTAAACTCTGCAACATTTGCTGCCACCACTGCTTGGGGGCACCACATTTGACTGAAAGCAGAAAAGTTAAAATACTATAGAACAGAGTTATTCTGTGGATTTTACAGAACCAGTTTGACATGAAAAAAATACCCGCCATAAATCAGAAATTGTTAATCTAGGCAACACTATCCTGTAGAAGAGAGATGGACATGGATTCACGTATGCTTGCTGCAGACAGGGACTCAGTGAAGAGGGACTTTTCTTTGCAGTGAAAATTAAAGACAATATGAATGTAAGCACTTCCTGAGTATCCAAACCCAAAGTGTGGGGCTATCGCAAATATATGACTGCATTTTTGCTCCTGACAAAGATACAGATCAAGTATCTCTAATATGGGTCAACGAGCATTACACTAGAGCAGCATTACAGCATTACATCCTTCCTACTGTCATGCTCAAACTTTTTGATCAAGTAACCAAATGCACAAGAAAGAGGCTCGTGTCAGGATGAATAACATCAGACCCTTTAGTCCTAATATCTCGGTGAGATAAACAAGAATGGGACATAAAAAATGGTGTCATCTCAGAGGTAACATTATTACCATTTACTAAAAAATATGAGAAATTTTCCATTTATGGGAGATTGTATTTTCTGTGACTTGCATTTGTCTCTGACTGTGCTGCTCGCATGAAATTCATAAAAGGTAGAAAAAACCCTGATTTTGTCAGGCTGTTTTGTAAAATGCAGCATGAAGAGAGCTAAAAGTTGCTCCTTCACATTTAACTTCACATTCAACTCAGTTTACACTGTCACTGAAAGTGATTTTAATTTCAGTGATCTAAAATATACAATAACTTGCAGGTCAAGAATTGCTACAAATTTACGTTTGCGATTCTGTATTTTCCAATACAAATAAAAGACACATTTATCCATATTTTTTCAATATTACTTAATGATATACATAAATTTATGCCCATATATGCATGCAAATCAGTTGGGCTTTATTATGTGCTACAAGAATGACTATCAATGGATGAAAACATTCCTGTAATAAGAAAGGATAAAAAAGGCCAGTCACTGAATTAATAAGAGAATTTTAGGTCAACCTTTCGTCTTTTAAAAAGTAGCTTTAATGAAATCTGGAAGAGTAGGAAACCTGGTACCGATGTTCTTACACTTCTAAAGCAGGTGGCTTTATTATAGCTACTGATTGGAAAAGCTCATCTTGTAAGAGTCACCAGAGATTTCATGAATATCTGGAAATAAAAAAAATTGAAGCATTATTGCTATGTGTAGAGGGTCTGGCTGAGCTGATTTTCCCCATAGCAGCCCTCATGGTGCAGTGTTTTTGTACTGGGAGCTAGAGGGGTGTTGATAACACACCCGTGTTGTGACTACTGCTGAGCAGTGCTCGCACAGCACCAAGGCT
>VZZY01006107.1:39182-69947 GCA_013400335.1 Eurystomus gularis | reverse complement strand
AAATTAGCCTAGTATTTATTTTCTGGTGTTTTAAAACCTGAAGTGAGCCAAGTTTAAATCTGAGAAGACTGAAAATAGTGGTACAGCATTGGCTAGTTTATTGTAAATCAAAATATTCTAATTATATTTCCCATATTTGGATTCCTCAATGTCCTCAGTCACATACAAGGAGAATGTAAGTGTCTGAAGTCTTGATGCATTTATTATTATAGTCCAGCTGTGATAAAGAGCCATTAAAATCTCATTGGTCATATATTGCTATACTTAAAACACAGCAGAAGCATTTTGTACCAGCTCATGACCTGATAATATTTCTCAGAGGGGGGAACATTGATTGTATTCAACATAACAGAGGCCAATAAGCTAACTGGAATGTGAAAAAATGGAAAGGAAATAACAAGAAAAAAAAAATCTGTTTCTGTTGGGTGAAATCCACATCTGTAAATCCAGCAGTGAGTTACCCAGTACTGTGATCTTTCAATCATTTTTGTGAGTATGAAAATTTATTTCAGTGCCTGATACATGCACACATAAGATGCTGCACAAAAATGAGGGGAGTAATGTCTCCATACACTGTTTCTGTAAATAAAGAGCTTAAAAATATGGGGAAACACAAAAGCCAGCACAGAAATTTAGGTAGAGGAATATGAACATGGAAGGAATGACAAGTTCTTAAAACATGAATAAGGAATAGCTCCTATTACCATGGAGTAGTGGCAACATTGTTTTTTCTGCCTGTGATCACTCTGATTTAATGTGATATCATCTTCCCTAACTTTAGTTACCTGTGCATCTGAGAGGCTTAATCTTCATTTCTTGTATAGTCAATAGAGAAAAGGAGCCACATATAAGATATATTCATCTAACCTATTCTGAAGTAGGAAATATGTTGTGCCCTGAGAGTTCCTATTTCTTTCCCCTATCAAGGGAGTTGAGACAATTTGCTCAGATGAAGTCATCCATGCACTGGCTGACATCCCCACTGAAAAAAGAGAGCGGGGGAGAGAAGGGGAGAAAGAGGGAGATGTACCAATGATGCAGAGCTCAAGTAACTAAGCTAAATGGAAGAGGCCTAGTATCAGGAGGGTGACTAACCTTTAACATGTAAGTCCTATGTAAAGAAAAGGAAAATCATCAGGAACTGGGAACAACAGCAACCAACATAAATATCAATTAATAGAAAGTGAGAGGCCAGCATTTGAAATGCTATTGGAAAAAGTACAGACAGATTGACATTGAGACATAATTCAGAACTGAACAAGAGGATGAACAGATTTAACTGCCAATGGCAAAGAGGAAAACACTCCAAATAACTGCATTACCAAGCCTAAGGAAAGTAAGAAATGAGAGGTATAAACGTGTACAGAGTACTGAAGATAAAACGTAACAGGAAGAGAAACTTCTCCAGCTTTCTACACAAGGCTAGCTCTTCTGGGCCCATACCGCTCATTTGGTGAAAAATGTCCCACTTCCTTTTGGCTGTTGTTCCTATTTAGGATTTTAAAATCTAAAATACCTGAAGTTTGTGCTGTTCTGGCTACTCCAGATATTGCTACCAGACAAACTACAGAATCTCAGAAATACGGTAGAAGGGACCTCTGGAGGTCATTTAACTCAATATCCCACTCAAAGCTCAGCCAGCTGAGGCCTTGTCTAGACAGACCATGAAAACCTCCACAGATGGAGATCCCACAGCCTCTCTGGGAAACCTGCACCAGGGCTGTGCTGCCTCCTAAAGATTTTTTTTTAACCTGAAACTTTCAAGCTGTAATTTGTGGCCACTGACCTTTATTATATCATCTGTCACTTCCAAAGAGATTTTGCTTCTAGTATGTTTGGCACTAGGTACCCTTTAAGGAATTATAAGCACCTATCCCAGCTCCCCTTTTCCTCCTTTTGCTCATACTAAAAAATTCAAAATATCTCTTATTTTCTTTGTATTACATGTACTATAGGTCCCTGACCATCCTGTAACCCTCACTGGACCCTCTCCTCTTTCTCCACACCTCTTTTGAAGTGAGAGCCTAAAATAGATGCAGTATTCTAGGTGTAGCCTCAGCAGCACCAAGTAAAGGGGGGTTATAATTTCTCTTCACTGGCTATGCTTCTCTTTATATATCGCAGTACATGTATTTGTCACAATAAGGCAAAAAACAAACTGTTCATATTCAACCTGGCATCCACATTGACCCCTACGTCCCTTCAGCAGAGATAATTCTCAGGTGATTCCTTTCCAGCCTGCGCCTGGCTCATCATTCCTATCTGCAGGGCTTTTCCCTTCTCCTCACTGCACTTCATGAGGTTCCTGTTGACTCAGTCCTCAAGTTAATCCAGGTTTGCCTTGACATGTCATTGGGCCAAAGTTCACATTCCTTACATCAGCAATTTGCCTTAACTTTGTGCCATGTAAAAACTTTGTTCTGTGTCACCACTGAGGTCACAGACCATAATGCTGAACACTATGGGCCCCAGTATTCATCTCTTGGCATGCTGGGTACCCTCTCTTCAGCCTCTGCCTGCTGGGCATCTAGCCCCTGATCACTGTCCTTTGAGCCTGACAGCCCCCAAAATTTTCTACCCACACAGCAGTCAGATCAAGCAGCCAGGGTCTTCTCAGCTACCAAATGAGAACACTGTGGGAGATGGTGTCAAAAGTGTTACCAGAGTCAAGGTATATTACCTCCACGGCTCTCCTCTCATCTGCAGAGCCAGTCATTTTGTCGGAAAGGCAATCAGGTTGTTCAAGCTTGATTTGCCCTTGAATGCCTGCCGTGAACACTCACAGTGCCTGAATGCAGCTGGCCTCACAGTCTTTTAATTTTAACACCTGCAAACTGACAATCTCAGTCCTGCAAGGCTGTTGAACCCCAACCTGATGTTGAAATGACACAGCCAACACCTGCTGCACTTCAGGACATCATAGATTTGTATTCGTTTTTTCAGAGCACTGTTTCTAGGGATGGCAAGAGACTCTGTCAGATCACATTTGAAAATTGCAACAAAAGAAATAATAAATTCTCATTCTTTGGGAGTGTCTTTTGTTTCTCAAATCAAGCCTCAAAATTAAATCAAATTAACCTGAAACTACTGAGTAACAAAGAGAGAAAGATTATTCAGAGTAATTCAGATGTTCTAAACATTATTTATAAGACATCATAATGTTGTTTAATATATTCATAAACAATATTGACCGTGGCATTGAGTGCACCCTCAGCAAGTTTGCGGATGATACCAAGCTGGGGGGTGCAGTTGATATGCCTGAGGGACGAAATGCCATCCAGAGAGACCTGGATAGACTAGAGAGGTAGTCCTAGATGAACCCTATGAGGTAACAAGGCCAAGTGCAGGGTCCTGCACTTGGGCTGGGGCAACCAGCATTATCAGTATAGGCTGGGAGAGGATATAATGAAGAGCAGTCCTGTAGGAAGGGACTTAGGGGCGCTGGTAGATGAAAAACTGCATATGAGCCACCAACGTGCAATGGCAGCCCAGAAGGCCAATCACATCCTGGGCTGCATCAAAAGAGCTGTGGCCAGCAGATGAAGAGAGGTGATTCTGCCCCTCTACTCTGCCCTGGTGAGACCTCACCTGGAGAACTGCATCCAGTTCTGGAGCCCCCAGCACAAGAAGGATGTGGACATATTGGAGCGTGTCCACAGGAGGGCCACCAAAATGATCAGGGGAATGGAGCATCTCTCATATGAAGACAGGCTGAGAGAGGTGGGGCTGTTCAGGCTGGAGAAGAGAAGGCTCTGGGGGGACCTTATACTGACCTTCCAGTACCTGAAGGGGACCTAGAGAAAGGCAGGGGACGGTCTATTTAAATGGGTTTGTAGTGATAGGACAAGAAGTAAGCTAGGAAAAGATAGATTTAGGCTGGATATTAGAAAAAAGTTCTTAACATGAGGGTCATAAATCACTGGAATGGGCTGCCCAGAGAGGTGGTGGAGGTCCCATCCCTGGAGTCATTCAAGGTCAGGCATGATGGGGGTCTGAGCAACGTGACCTAGGAAGAGATGTCCCTACTTCCAGCCTGAAACATTCTATGACTCAATTATTCTACGATCTAATTAAAAGCATTTCTTACTGCAATCTTCCGTGAATAAACTACATATATTCATGTTTACAAGGATATATAGCTATACACAATATATGTACATCTTAGGTTCCAAGGTCACATAAAAGTACATTCACAGTAATTACTGTTAGCTTTTTTGTCAATACCATCACCTCTATTAAGGTATTCCACATGCAGCATTTTCAAATACCAGGTTTCATTGTTTCCATTTAAAAAAGCATGTTTTGAAATCGTGGCAGGGCTACCTCATAAGACATGCATTTCTGTCTTTCAGAGGCAAAGATAAACAGATCAGTTACTGAACAGTAAAGGTCAAAGCATAAATCAATCATTTTGCTACTAGGCTATCTTCAAGCAATATCTGTACAAGGAATAGAAGAACATTTAGCTTGGTATTCTCTGCACAGGTATTTCAAGAGAAAAGGCTCAAGATGACATCCTGAGTCCCACCAGTCCTCTGAGAACAGAGCTTTAAAATGCTAGATAGCTCAGAGTGAGGTGCTGTAACAGGCAGGCACTAGGGCAAGCCATCGAACTAATTACATGTATTGTATGCTGTCATTTGCAGGCATGGACATTTAAGTGCATTTGTAGCATTTGCAAACAAATTTTTTATCAACTTGATCTGTTGAAGACATGTAACACATCTCTTTTTCCAGCATTCTGGTTGTTTATGTTTTTCATTCCTAAATATTTCTGACTATGCTAGGTACATCTGTTCTTTCACCACTGGACTCACTTCCGGTCCTGAGGATGTAAAATAGTTAGGTTCTCCTTTTCTATTATTTTTACATGTACATATTTTTGTTTGCTTGTTTATCTGTTTCTGTGTTTTATACAGGTATGCTGACATTCAGGGTATAAAGCACAGTTATTTATATCACATCGAGTAAACAGTGATGGGAATAGTTAATTCGATCAGAAAGTATCCTTATCATTCAAACACCATTATTTAGCATCAGCTGTCACTTTCCAGTATCTGTGATATCAGAACACATTCCTAGAAGACAAATAACATGGCATAGCCAGAGAGAAGGAAGAAAGAGTAAAAGCCAGAAGCTGCCACAAAATTAATCTGCACTTTACTAAGTGTGTGTGCTGTTAAGCAATACCCTTCTTCCCCTTCTGAAAGTTATGAGCAAAGCTGGCTCTTGGAAATCATGCAGATGCCAGAAGAAAGCAGCTTAAAATCTCTCTCCAGCATGAAGGACAGCATTGCCTTGCCTTTATGAAAACACATAGTCTTAAGAGAAGGGTAAGTAGGCACCACTGAGCTGAACTGTTGTTCACTTTTGGTATTTGTGACATGAAGATAACATTGGCTTTGCAGTTCTTTATAGAAATATGGCAAATACAAAGTATTTGGCAACTGAAACAAAATTTCTAATAGAGAAATTGTATTTGAAGTCCTTACCCACAGCACCTATAGTCGGGAGGTTCTGATTACAGCAAAGAAGTGCTGCAAAATATGCTGAAGTTTAGTATTCATTATTTGTAGTTAGCTCACTACAGAATGGTACCTTGGTGCCTCAGACAGAATTTACTGGCTAAATCAAAACCCAGTGAGGCCTAGTGAAATAATATATTTGTTCATTTTGGAGAAAATCTGAGGAAGTCAAGGATGAGTAGTTAGTTACTGTTTTAGAGATAGACTGGGCACCTTAATAACCAGTGAGACACAGAAAATGGAGCGGTCAATGCAGTAATGGTACTCAAGGAAACAATTTTAGTGACAGACAACCTTAAAAGTTTTTATGAACACTGAATCTAAGGCAGCCACAAGTCTACTGCAATTTGGTAATAGATCTGAAGAAAAAGACTTGCTTTGTTTGATAAGTAACTGGGGTTCAATGATTCACTTTAGCTGTGGAAAGCTGGTATGAAGTTGCACAGCAGAAATTTGATACAATGAGAGCACTGTTGTTTTAAAAGATCAATGATGAGAGGAGGTTATGGCAGAATTTCAGCAGTCTAATTAGTTATGTTAGTAGTATATCCCAAAGAGCTCGTGTCAGATAAAGAATGGGTATTCTTTTCAAATGAATCATCTATTAATCACCTGGAAGGAGTAAACAGCACATTAATTACATTTGTAGATGATTCTAAAATGGGAGGTGCTGCAACATCTTACACAGAGGTGAGACAAAAAGCCTGTAGTGATTGAAAATATAAATTGGCAGTCAATAGCGAAGTAAGTTCTATCTAGAAAAATACAAGTGAATGCCTTCAAGACAAATATGAAAAAAGTTCAACAGGAATACCTGCAAAAAAATGACCCTAGGGTAATAAATGTAATGTGAATGTGCAACACAGTGTTGCAGCAAGGAAAAGAAGTTATTTTCATTTCATAAGGCAAAGGATATTCCAAACCAGAAATCCCTTCTATGGCAACTCGGTACACTCACTGAATAGTGTGTGCTCTATACCAAGAAATGTGAACTGAAAGGAATTTACAAAAAAGTAATAAAAAGTGACTATGAGAGAAAATTAAACTCATGAGAGAAAAGAAAAAGAATTCTTACTTACAGAAAAAGCTTAAATCAGTGAAAATCAGGTAAAATGGTGACTTTTCCTAAAAACTTTATGGTATTAACATCAACAAAGGTGAGGTTATATCTAAGGGTCTGAGACAAGGCAGATGAAAAGAAGCCCTTGTTCCATTTGCAATTTTGTCTCTACCAAATTGTGTGACCTCAGGAAAGTCAGATTGGCTTTTATGTGCCTCAATTTTCATCATTTTTATAGGTATACAAATGTTATAAGAATATTTTCTTAGTTCACAGAGAACTTGCAAGACTTTAATTAACCAATCTTGATTTAAATTATATTAAAAATTAAGAGAAAATATAAGTAGTAGAATGAAAATACACAGGGTGAAAAACACTATATGTCTGAGATACTTTCACATACAGAGGACCTGTCAAGATCTGTACAGGGTATACTTCTTGAAAGAATGACTTAGCATCCTTGTGGTTCAAAGGTTTAGAGATATGGGATTTACATTCTCATTTATGGATGCAAGCTAGAGCACAGGAAGTTCCACCTCAACATGAGGAGGAACTTCTTTACTGTGAGGGTTACAGAGCACTGGAACGGGCTCCCCAGAGAGGTTGTGGGGTCTCCTTCTCTGGAGACTTTCAAGACCTGTCTGGATGCATTCCTGTGTAACCTGCCCTAGATTCTATGGTCCTGCTTGGCAGGGGGGTTGGACTCAATGATCTCTAGAGGTCCCTTCCAACCCCTAACATTCTACGCTGGAGGTCCTTTCCAACCATAACGATTCTGTGATTCTGTGATTCTGTGATGATTCTATGATTTAACACCTATTATTTCCATCTCTGTCATTTTGGGACAATAATCCTTTGCATATTCATCCCCCTGTGAATAGATTATGTGTGAAGTCTTCTATATGTCTAGAGAGAATGATGTATTTGGTTAAAATATGGACAGTTGCAGGAGAACTCTGCAATATCTGATTACAAATTTTGTTTTCAGCAAAGTGTCTTGAGTCTAATTTCACAAATGTTTGAAGCAGATGAAGATTTGAAAACAAGCCCTGTCATTTGGAGAGTCCTTTTTGGTAGTGGAGTGGACAGGGGATATTATTTTTCAGACCATATTAATTTATCTACTGAACTTTAATTGCTAAATCTTCAGTCTTTCTTCACACCTTACCTAAAAAGGGATGTCAACGTTAACAGGAAAGCCTGACAAGCCATAAGCATGTTGTGTGTTCAACAGTTAAAATATGACAGATAGATTGACACCGGCATCAGAAAAAGTTTTATTATCTGTGTAACCAATCTCAGAATCATGCTTTCACAAGGAACGTGGCCTTATAAGTGCTCTACTCTCCAGGCAATTTTAAACAATTTGCCCAAATTCCTTCCCAAATTGCACTGAAATCTTTGGAAACAAAACCAGCTTATTTTTTTTCCCCTAGTCATACAAACTGGGTTCATTACTGCAAAGAGAGCTGCCCTGGTTTACTCAATAATGAAGTTGGAAAACACAAAGAAATGAGACTTATTTGGAAGGTAACTTCCCTCCAAGAAGGAACAGAACAGTAATTCATAGACGGTAAAGATTCAGAGACAGAAAAGTTGTCATACACCTTTATTATTTAATGAACAAATAGCACTAACGTCTTACTAGAAAATGTGGGCTGTTTCCATTGTAAAGCACAGTACATCTAGGTAAAACCGAGATCTATTTCCTGAAGAGACTTCAGGTCAATGCCCCAGCACTATATAAACGTGATACTCCATTAACTCACACATGTTTTGCAAACAGAAGCTGAGAAGAAACCTTTTAGCTGTTGCAGAACTTGCTACACTTGTTCATAGATGGCCTATTAGTGAATTTGATAGCATGCTGTTTTGCTGGGTAGGCTAATAAAGTCTTTTAAACAGACTAAGTACTAAGGCATTGGTGGGGTCTGGCCCATTCCTAGGAGTTTGAAGTCTGCATTGATACTGTGATGTTTTTATGAGAGAGCTGAACATCAGCAGACAGCCAAGCACTAAGTTATTGAGTTCTTCCTTCTCAAAATTTCTACCCCCTAATTTTGTTACTCTCTTACAATAGCCTGTTCTTTTCTCCAAGATTTACTTGCCCTACTGCATGGTCAGGCCATTGATTTTTCACCTTTCTCTCTCTTTCTATCCCTTCCTCCCCTTTCTTTTATCTAAAGAAACCACAGCATATTTTTGCTGTTTTAACATGCTAAACTGGTTCAGTTGTTTTAAAGTTGGCTGGTTTTTATGAGCATCACAGTAAGGTGACCTTGTGGTTGATCCTGAACTTCGATAGCTAAAATTTTTGAACGAGTTCAACTATAATCAGCCTAAACATGTTCATCATATCAATGAAGGAAATTTTAAGTGAGAAGGATATGTAAAGTCTGAGTAGCAAAAGGAACAGAGAGAAGGAGAGAATCCACACCTACGAACACTGAGGTCCTGTATAAAAGTTGATTGAAAGTAAAACAAAGGTCACTGATTTAAACAAGAGTAGCTTCAGGCAGTATATTTTAAATATTTGCAAGTGGAAGTAATTTAAATTTATCCTTTTTCATTGATAACTTATTCCTTTAAATTATTTTAAATATTTTAATATAAAAATGTATTTGTTACACAGATGCCTTGTTTTGCCCTTTTTTTTCTGTGCACCTTATAGCCATCAGAAAATTATCTTGCTGCCAGTACGTCTAGTAATAGTACAACAATTAGAATACAAGATTCTTATTCTTCTCTTTATGTAAAAAAATAAAAATAAATAAATTTTCTGTAAGCCACAAGTAAAAATAATGAGCAAGCAACAAACAAGAAATAGCATGTGACCACAGTATTAACTTTTTAATTTCACATGGGCATGAACATCACCACAAAAACCAGCACCACACAAACTCACAAACAGTATTATCACCTGAGTCTCAGTTTGAAACCTGCCAATAGAATGCCCAGGGGTATCTTCTTCTGAAATTGATAGCACTGCATTAGGGATGCACAAATCATTCCTGTAAATGGTGACTGGGTCTGTGCTTTTTCCTCCTAATGCTGTATGTGTTTTATTCCAGAGATTATGTAAAAAGCCTCTCACATCATTGCTAGTCCTAATTTAAACATGGATTGTAGCTTTTCTGGGTATGCTTAAAGTAGTAAAAATAAATAAACACAATATAGATTATCAATAAGGGCATTGCCAGTCTGCATAGTAACACATTTTCTATGTAGAGTTTGCAAAAAGCGGCATTCAGGACATGGTTTAGGGGTTATGGTAGTTTTTGGTTGACAGTTGGACTTGATGATCTTAGAGGTCTTTTCCAACTGTAATGATTCTATGATTAGAGAAGCAAATTAAAGAGATTAGGACATTTAGAAATTTTAGTCAAAGCAGGAAACTGCTATTGTTTTTATGCTGTGCTAAGATTTGTTTCCTTTCAAGCTGTGCATTTGAAGGACTAATTACAGACACTCCTTGCATTCTGAAGCCTTTTCTGAGTTGAAGAGGAAAAGCAGGTGCCAGGAGAAGGTCAGATTTATAAACTACGTAATACTCAAGGGCAATAAAAACTTCCTGCTGGAAAACAATCCTCAGGTAACACCCGCCTTCTCCTGCTCATACCTTTAGATTATTTTACAAGATCCTGCAGCCTTTGACAAATAAATCCATTGACTGCAATGGCAACAAAGCCCTGCAGATTGCCCAGTGAGGGACCTTTGCTGAGGAGGCCTTCCTCGGGCCACAAGGTTTCTATGCTTAACCATCCTTTCATGGGACTAAGGCCACCATAAAAGCATAGTCAGCTTTCATCCTCCTCCTCTCATCTCTAATCTTCCCTTCCTCTTGTGCACCACTCTTCTTCCATGCACCTCTTTAGAAACAGATGAACAAAACCATTTCCTCCTAGGCACACCACTACAACAGTGATAAAGTTGTAGCAAGCAACCTACTGATGCGTAAGTAGAAAACAGGATCATGCTAGAGAAACACATCTCTCAGCAATGTAACTACATAAATCACGAGCATAGCACAGGTGAAGGTGAGGATAAGGAGTTTTATTTCAAAGTGCTTTTTAAAAAATGGTAGGCACAACATTGTTTCAGCTTTCTGCATTTTATTTTATGCATTAGCTGAAAATGCAATTGATCCCCACACAAAAGCCTGGCATTAAGCCTATGTATATTTAGGGCCAGCACAGACTTATCCTTGGACTAAGAACTGAACAGGGATTTTTCTAGTTTTATGTATGGTCATGGATTTCAGTGCATAGGAAAGAAAGCTGTTCAGAACAGTCACATTTAGAAAGAGAATGTAGGAATGTAAGATTCCAGAAAATCCAAATAAATCCCTTTGTTTTTAGGCTTCACCGTGAACGGTTAAACATGATATTATCCTGGGAAGAACAGCATTGTTTCTCTGGCTCTGTTCTTAGAACTGGTCAATTATTACACTGAACTAACACTAATATTTTTTTTCATTTTCAAGAATGATGTAAAGTCAGACAAAACCAGAATTCGGGTACATTCAGATTTCTCAGACCAGCAGCACCTTCCTTCCACAAGGAACACTACTGAAGGGCCATTTGAAAACTTTTTCTCTTTCACTTTCTAAAGTCTCCCCTAGTTTAATGATAGTTTGTTTTGGCATAAAAGGAAGTACTTATGCAGATTTAATAAGGCAGGTCCTGATTCAATGATCACATCTATACCAAGATTGCATGACACAAACTGTTAAAAAAATCTTTACTTAGACTTAAAAAACAATGTATTAATAAATAAATCACAACTTTTAGGAGCTGAATATCAACATGTAGAAAAGGCACAGTGGCTTTTTAAAATATCAGATCATATAAGTTTTGGTATCAAAATAGGAAGCTGGATCTCCAATACAGACTACCTATAGAGAAAAGATGGCTTCTGGGTACTGCACTAGCAAGCAAACTGAACTCACAGCTGTAGCTCTTCACTACCTATAGTTCTCTTCAGTAGGCAGCAGATCTCAGCTAGCTGGGTAGAGTCCAAAAACAATCCTAGGCTGTCTTGAGACTCTGAGACCCACTCCTCATAGCCCAGAAGCATCTTCAGCTCATGGCCAGTACTGAAACTTCATTAAGCACGAGAGAAGGTGAGATAGGTTCCCCTTGCAAGTTATTCAATGAGAGCTTACATTAATGTGTTATTTACTTGTAGGAGTGCCAGGAATGTTATGGAGATATGCACAACAGTAGACATTGAAAAACACTCCTTCCTGGGAGTGTGTGAGATTTGCTTGTAAAGCTGATCAAAGTGTTAACATGAGAAACTTGTAAAAACTAAAAATGCAGTGCTGATGCTTTTCACAAATTCATAGAACTTTACTTTGCCATAACATATATTATTGGAAAAAAGTTTATAATCATTTGTTTCCTCATTTTTAAATGCAAATGTTGGACTTTTCAGTTGAAAATAATCTTTAGCATGCATTTGAAATCCTTCAAAATACCTCAATTTATTGAAATTCAAAACTAAATCTGTACAGCATTTTGTTGACATGAAATACATATTTCAACTTCAAATCTTGCTTTTCACTTTGAGTGGTGATTGAAACAAGGTGTTTCCTTCGCGCAATTGTTTACAGCTTTTGAAAATTAAAAAAAATGCAGTCATTATTAGCTTAGTATTAATAGTTAATTGCACAGTGTTTCAACGTCAGAAGGAAAAAGCAGATAACAACAGAATTTATTTTCTCAGCACAGTTTTAGTACCTGCATAGTCAACTTGCTCTTAGCAGAGTAAAAATTAAATTGCATTTGTTGTACCCACTTACTCAACAACTACCTCCTGCTGCCTTCTTTTGGCCATGACCTTGCTGAGACTTGATTGACTGAAAATGTCCAACATTATTGAAATGAGCTGTTTTCACCTCCTTCCTGCTTCACCTATGTCTAATGTTTTCACTACAAGTGTAGCTCTTCAAGAGCAAGGAGAGACTATTTGCTGTATGTTGATGAATTTCCTAACTCAGAAATGATGAATGGTTTCTAGATGCTCCCAAGATACCACAAAAAGGTATCTATTTACAGTAAATAATTTTACCTAAGAATGTTAAATTAATAAGTTACCATATATTAAATAAGATATATTTCAGGCCTTAAGGTTTTTCTTTTTATTAAAATGCTTGGTATAGATTCAAAGCACACTGCAAGTAGCAATGGTGTCCACCATCAGTCTCTCTACCAATATGAAAAATATATTTCCACAAATGTTGCGTTGTTATCCATCAAAGATTGCTCCTGTAAGCTATATGCTGTTCTTTACATGATTATAGTCATAACAGATCATTACATATTATTTTTAGTCCTAAACCCCTCTCCTTCCTCCCTCCCTCTCTTTCTCTTCCAGCTAATCTCCTGCTCTATGCATTACCCTTACAGTATCACTGCTGTTAATGACAGGCAACTGACCTGCACATTGCTGAAACATTCAGCTGATGTTTCAGTGAGGTATCACTATGAATGCATAAACCACACAGATTACAACTAGAAGAAAATGAAAGTATTTCTCAGAAAGCTCAGAAAACTCCAGAGTAAACTGAGCATGTGATGCACATACAATAAGCAAATTAAGCAAAACCATTTCACTATAATTTGGAAAAGATGGGAAAGTTGAAAATAAAGATCCCAATTTATGTAAATATCCCAAGAAGTGAATGAGCGGGATCTGTATCAGTAATGTCCAGAAAAAGAATCCACACAGAATCAGTGAAATTTAGTGTTCCTATATATTTAGGAAAATTTGAATATTTCAGTAATTTAAGTGTCTCTATCTATCAAGCCATGCATTTTTTAAGTCCCAAGATGTCATAAATAATACCTGAATCTTCGTGCACAATACCAACAAGCAGGAAATACTGCAGTATGGATAGTATGGATAGTCTAGTGGGGTTTATGTCTTGGTGATCTACTTTTATTTTGTCTGTAGCAGTCTGGCCAGCATCAACTACCCTAGTCACACTGGTGTCACATCTAACAAAAGCTGCATGGCAAGCATGGTGTTACGCCAACCAGCTTGTCCACACACCACTTGGCAGCACTCACCATCACAGAGTGGGGCTGCCCACACAGAGACCAACTCCTACTCCTTTCCACTGGCACTTACACAGACAAGCAGCTAGATTGTACTATGGGAGTGTAGCCAGCACACGCTTATGTTTGCCTCTCAGCTATTGGCATAGACTGAGAGCTAATGTATAGCAAGCTGGGAAGACTTCTGAAGCAATACCCCTGTGCCACATCTTTCCTCTCTTCCCCCTGAGGATCTAGTAGCTCTGATTTATATATGCAATGTTCATAGTTACCACCAAGTGTAGCACAAGTGGACCTTAAGACGCCCATTTTTAAACTGTCTCTAAAAGTATACTTTTGGCACATCGGCATATAGTTCCCTTCTCTTGCGAAAGGTTGTATCTTACTTCTAAAAGTAACATTCCTGTGACACTCCTCCCAGGAAAAGAAGAGCCATTTTCATATTTTTCTGGTAAACTACAGAACAGATATAAAAGGAAAAAAAGGAAACTGTAATTTAAAATGAACTCCAAAAGGTCTTCTAGATAAGCCGACATACAAGGACAGAGATTCACTAAGTCATTGTTGAAATATTCCAGGATCCTTTTCATTATATACTATGCTAAGTTTTCTTTTAATATCCCAGTTGTTTGGACACACAGGCAAAAGAATCAAGAAAAGAAGGGCAGCAAAAAGACAACAATGCCTGTGTATTACATTCAAGAGATTGACCTAAAAATAGTATTTTTGTATTTAATGGGGATTGTGGACAAAAAATGAGAAATGATAAGGCTACAGTTCCTGTTATCCAGAGGGCCGACACTATGAATACCTTGTTTTGTAGCCTGGGTTTTATACACAGGCCCTAGTTTGATTCTTACAGCATGGTTTTGTCCTTTCTGTGTGGCAGGTGAGCACCTACCTTCCGAGTAAGAATCAGGTGTGGGTAACAGAGCCTCTGACAGCTGATTGCTAGAAGACTGATGTCTTTCATCATTGTTACAAGCTTGAGACGAGTCCTTTATCGATCCTATCTTGTTTATATGCATATGAAGTACCTTTAATCACAGGATTTTTAGTATTTGTAAATCAGTAATTCTATTTATGGGTTAGTATTTTAAGGCTTGGATGCTAAGTTCAGAAAACAATTTCAATCATAAAATATCAAACGCATACATGATTGAGAGCTTTAGTGAAGATTAAATGTCATTTGAATTCAACAGGACAACTTTTTTTTAACCAGCATAAGATAATGCTTACTTGCCTCAATATTTTTAATGTCTTTTTCCCCACAGAAAAAAAACAAAAAACAACAGAGGATGACTTTTGTGAAAGAGGCAAATAAAGAACAAAGAGAACCTCAGAAGTGTTTTAGATGTTTCACTCCTTTATTCCATCCCTTGGGGCAGAATATATCTGAGTAAAAGTGTAAGTAAGTCCACAGTGTAGGCACCTATGTCTGAACTAAATGCCCTCTCTAATCAATATAGAGAAATAAGAACTTCAGGGAGAGATTTTTCCTAACCTGTTTGAGGTGTAAAGTTTAGATCAGCATGACTTGCACCTATCATTCCCTATCGACTACTAAGGGAACCTACAGGAGTACCCTGCACTGTGGATATCCAATCTCCAGGAAGGCAAATTCTGCTTTCTCTATAACAGGAAAAACACTGGAACCCTGCCTACTCAAAGCCTGTTTGGATTTGCCTAGCCGGACAACATGCTTTCTAATGATACTCATTTGCGAATGGGTCATGTCCACCTGTTCCAGCACAGGGTAGCAGCTTGTCCTTTGCTTTGCAGCTTCACAAACCTGATGCCACTGGTTAGAAGATTACATGCTCCACTGACCAGCTGCACATAGCAAATGGAGCTATGGAAGTGCAGAGAGAATAAGCCATCTAAACGCACAAAGTGCACTTCCAGCTGCAGGGAGCATGCAGAAGACACCGGTTCCCACAGTGCTACCTTTCAGTATGGGATTTGACCACATTACAAGAAGTTTTACCCCTGCCTGGAAGCTGTTCCTACTACTGGGCCAATCCTTCCTTTCCAAGTTTTGTAGGCTTGCCACATCTCCTCTTTCAGTTAATCTTTAAAAAAGTAATTTATTTTGATCTAATGAAATTCTCAAATTTTGACATATTATGTGAAACGGATAAACAGTAATCTCAGCACCAATCTCACAGGATTAGACCCAAAAAACATTTGTAGGCAGTAGAGATTCCTCTTAGGCTATTATCAACTCTGATAGGATTTGGATCAAGTGTAGAATATTTTATTTTCATATCAGTGTTTCCTCTCAAATGTAAGTTAAGGGATCTTTTATCAAGAACCTCTGTAAGGTTTAGAAACTTGGACCAGATGTCCAATGAAGCCTTGCAAGCAGTTACATACTACAAGCCAGCAGATGTTACCTTTTTTAAAGGCTTCTAACTGGTCTAAGGCCTGTATTTTGGCAAAAGCAGAAGTTATGTAGTGTGTTAAAACAGTAGATGAATCATACGGACACCATGGTCCTGCTAGCACTGTTACAGCTAAACAGTTGGAGTGTCTTAAAAATCCACCTGTCCTGCAATGCATTTTGCATTTGATGGGCAATACATTGCAGAGCAACACTGAAATCTTGTAACACAAAGAAAACAACAGAACACTACCGCTTTGCCCAGAACTAAAAAACAAAATAGCTGGTATGCCAGCTTTCATATGGTGGAGCCTATGTTCTGTTGAAGACATGGCAGCACTAGAATAATATGAGCAGTTGCATAAAGTACACAGATTATGCTATATCTATTTGGCTTTCCCGAACTCTTTAGAAGCCTCCTGCCTCCCAAACAGGTCTATGGAAAAGGCACACCTTTCTGATTCCCTGCATCCAAAAAAACAAGAAACAAAACAAAAATATTCCTGTGAAAACCGTGCCCTTTCACATTCAAAGAAAGCAAAGCATGAAAAAAATATCCTGCTGAACGTCCATCCTTCACCTGCTGACCATGACAGCACCAGTGTGCCAGTGGGCTCCTGCGCTGTTGCACTCCCTCCTCTGCAGAAGTCCATGGAGGTCAGTGCAGCTCTAGGCATGAGCTGGGGCTCAAGCTAGGCTGGCAGGCTGGGCAGCAAGCATGGGAGGAAGGGGGAGCAGAACGCGGAAGACTTGTATTGACCATACAACCGAACCTCAGTGTATTCTGGCTTCCAGCACCTCCCTTATTTTACTTTCCACATTTTTATTGCCAAGTGTAATGAAATAGTTATACTTGGCTACAAGAGGTCATCTCATTGAAGAGTTCTTACTTTGTTGGAAAGCAGCTTCACAAAACACATTTTTTCCAGCTCTAATATCAAAGGCAGATTAAAAAACACAGTTTTTCTCCAAATTCTTCAATAAATTGCACAAGAAAAGAAAAATACAGTGTGAAAAATACAGGAATACAGGATGTCAGATATTCTTGTAGGTATTGTTTTGGGGGATTATCTTTGAAACTTTCTTTCCTGTCCTGTAATTTACACTACTGTTGGTAATGACTCTAAGAAATATAAGCAGCACTAATGGGTATGGATCACTGTTCTCCTAGACTGTGGAAAAAAAGGAGCATGGGGAATGATGACCCTGCAAGATAGATCAATGCAGCTGCAGATTGGTTCTTAACGCTATTCAGGTTCGTTTCCTTAAATGGCATCATGCCTCACACATTTTGCTGAAAGCTATCCATATCCATTCAAGTTCATGACAGCTATTCTTAGACATTCTTTCATTTTAACACCATTACCAAGACTAGTACTGTACTTTTAAAAATAAGAATGAGGAGACAGGTCTCTTTTATCAGGTTCAGATCTATTTAGCTTAAATTAAAATTATTTGCTATAATTTTCCTATAGTTATTCAAAGGATTAGTGAGAAAATGTCACTGTACAGATACTTGTCTCCTCATTAACATTCAGGACAAAACCTTCTGGTAAGGCTGGTTTCAGCTGCTGATGGAGCAATACTTAAAAGAAATTGGCTTGTCTGTGAAACAGCTGCTCAGCAATGCCACTATGCAATGGAATCAGTGATAATAAGATGATACTATCACAGCTATACTGGGAGCATAATGTATTTTACGCTGCTTTGAGGTATACAGTGGGGGTCCAATAACTGGAGCATGGTTGCTGGTCTCTTGCTAGGAGCAGGAAACAGCTGGTCATTCCATATCTGCATTTAGTCCAACCCAAAGCCTTGAGGTAAAAGAAAAATCTGTATCTGCCTGAACTTTTTAGTTCCTGTATGCTGGAAAAGTTTTCTGTTCCTTTTCCTAGTTTTCAAAAGGGTTTGTGAGCCCCACTGCTTTAACAGGTATTGCATTCTTTGCTAAGAACATTGAGCACCTACTGTTTCAAAGGGATTTTTGTCATTTCAAGGCTTACTTTCTTAGGCAAGATTCTCAGAAGATTCTCTGGATCCTCATGCACCTGTTAATGAAATCCCAGGTATTTATTTTTTTGAAATGACCATCCAATATGGTAATATAATGGCAAATATACAGCTGTGGGCAATTCAGATATAAACATCTGCACATAAGGCTTAGCCAAGAAATAATTGGCAGCTAGTATTATGCTGTACAGTGACTCATGCTAATTCACACTGATTGTCTAGAATATGGAAACCAAATGAAAAATACTATTGTCAGACCTTTGATTCTGAGACATCTTTGAACCTCAGATACTATAAGGAATAAAACACAGGAAACAATGAATCTGGAAGAATGGAGCAGTTAAGAGTCCCAACACAGTGGCAACCCCTTAAAAATCTGGAGGACGAATGAAAAGAAATTAGTAAGATTGTACACAGCTTTAGGATGCAAGAACTGATTGCCAGTTCAAAGAAAGGCATCGTTTCTTCTGATCATAGCTGGTTCCAAAATGCTTAATAGTTTCTAAAATTCTCTGTTACAAATTTCATATTTAGCTTCTCCTTCTTATAGTTAATACAGAAATTAGTTCTTGTAGACATTTTGAAACTATTGTACTTCAGGTAAAATGAAATATAAAACTGACATAGAAATAATGTAGGAACATTGCCAGCAGGCTGAGGGAGGTGAACCCTTCTCTCAGCTCAGCACTTTTAAGGCCGCATTTGGGGTACTGGGTCCAGGTCTGGGCTCCCCAGTACAAGAGAGACATAGACATACTGGTGCAAGTCCAGTAAAGAGCAGTAAGATGATGAAAGGACTGGACCACCAGGAGGCTATGAGCAGAGGCTGAGAGAGCTGGGACTGTTCAGCCTGGAGAACAGAACACTCAGAGGGATCTTGTCAATGTGTATAAATGTCTAGTGGGATGACTAAAGGAGACAGATCCACGCTCTTCACAATAGAGGCCACTGACAGGAGAAGAAGCAACTGGTAAAAATTAAAAAAAAACAAAACAGGAAATTCCATCGAAACACAAGTAAACACTTTTTTACTGTGACTATGGTCAAACACTGGCACAAGTTGCCCAAAGGGTATGTGGAGTATCCACCCATGTTGATATTCAAAACATAGCTGCACATGGTACTAGTCAGCCTGCAGTAGCTGACCCTGCTTTGAGCAGGGGGTGTGACTCCAGACATGCCTTCACATCTCTGCCATGCTCTGATCCTGTGATTATGTGCAAGAATGTGTGTAATAAATAGGAATCTCGGCCAAAATCTGGAAAAGGAAAACAAGCCTCAAATTACCTCTCAAAGTGGAAATCATAAAATAATTCCATCTATGCTTAAGTGTATGTCTGTGTGACAAAAAAGACAAGGAAGGCAAGACATATGAAAGTCAGATTGTAATTCAACAGAGCTCACATACCCCTAGAAAGTCTAATGTTGCAAAGACATGCCCTAAGACATGTGTGGTACAGCAGGAAAAAAAAAAAAAAATTGCAAAAATCTACAAGACCTTCCATGTCCCTTCCAAGAGTTTGCAAAATTATACAAATGTCTGCATGAACAAAGAGGTTGGCAGCAACAGTAGTTTACATTTAACTCCTTATGGGAGCAATGCTACTATACCCTTTATCTCAACATTACTTAAATATTTATATAGTCTGTTATTGCTTAGATATGCTGCTCTTGATAAACATGAGTCCTGTACACAGCTTCCATAAAATCATTACAATTGGTTGTGTTTGTTTTGTTATTTGTTGTTTACTGGCATCAAATAGCAGATTAATGTATCAGTACTCCCTTGGGCAATCAATGTACCAAATTATAACAAAAGATGATTCCTGAAGAGTTAAAACATTGACGATATCTAACAATGCAATATTTGCTTCATACTGAAAACCATCATCCTATTTTAAACTGTAACGAATTTAGCTGGTTTTATACTGAAAGGCGGTCTACTAGGTGACTGTATTTTTCCATTAATTTCTTTGCCTTTCAATAATTTTTCCATATAAGCAGTTTTTCCATATAAGCAGTTTTTCCATATAAGTGAACAACTTTTTAATAGTTTTAGAATAGCCTTAAATACTGAAAGTATACACAAAGTTCAATGATCTTTGATAAGACTTCATATGGTAAATTCCCTTTAAAACACCAATGACAAGTCATAAGAAACTACTTAGTTTTTAAATTCAACTTCCTGCAGAGCAGATCCATAAGAATCCTGCAATATTTACAACAGGTCAGTAACTTGCAGCCATATACCTGACAAAAGTCAGTGGTAAGACAGAGAATTTCAGGTTACAGAAAAAGCCATAAGTTAACTGCAATACAAAAAGGCCTCAACTTGCCAAAGAATTAGTAAGGTGCCATCTGAGCTCTGTGGTCGGTAAGCCCAGTCATAAGCAGCACCTCTCACTGAACACCAGTGATCATCCTGGTTTCTTTGTAGAAAAAGAGAAAAGCCCTGTGTGTGCCATAGATGGTTTGAAATGTCTGTTCTGCTTGCACACTCCTCTTGTAATTCTGCACACAACTTCTGGATTTTTTTTTTAGATCCTTCAAAGCCAAGTAAAATGTTGAAAATTCACTACACAAAAAGTTCCAACATCATATTAGAAAGGCAAGTCATCACAATGCAGAACACTGCACACTCATGCACACTGCAATCTTTCCAAAGACTAAGGACACTTTCTAAATTATTTTTGCATCTGATCTGCTGCTGAAGACATTTCTCCAGCTCATCCTCGTATTACACGTTCCCATTCCCTCCTTTTATAGATCATCTTTCTTTCTGTGTCATATTGAAAGAATCAATATTAGAAAAAAAAAAAAAGAAAATATTTAATTGGATAGAGAGACTGATACAGAATTACCCCAAGGAGTTAGAGACATCTTCACTTTTTTCTGAATGCCACCTCACAGCTTTGAAGTATGATTCCAACTTCAGGGATAAGCTTTTCACTGTTCTCCTACATGTGTGCATGTGCCCCATTACCTGGGGTTAGCCAGCTCTGCAGCGCCTGTTTGAAGGCTTTCTACCTACATGCAAAGATGTAGCTCTGCAATGCTTTTTGAAATGCCAATTTACAACCCTTAGTGCCAGACGCTTTCCAATTTATACATATGCAGAAATTCTCAGGGGGACACTTTCAACACAAATACAGATTTCATATTTAGATAAAGTCATGATTGAATATTCCAAAGCTCTTTTACTCTTTGTGACTTGCAGTTTACGAGAAAAGTCCAATACAATGTGACTTGTAAACACGGACACAACCATAGAAACTGCTTAATATTAATTGTTAAAGACAAGCATTTAGCAAATTATGACACTGTACCCTTGATCTTACAAAGATCTCACAAAGGCTGAGGACCAGAAGAGATTGGAGTACTGATTAGAAGCAAATAAAAACTCTAAACTGTCCTTGTCAACTCTTTGTACGTATAAAAGATGTGTTCGATACTGCTTAAGCGGTTTGCATGACAATCCCTCTCAAATGCAACTGAGGTCTTAGTGTTTGGAAGCCAGATGCCCTCTAAGAGACTCTGTACATCACAAGAAAATCATGCAGGAAAAAATTAAAGCCTTAAGGCTACAAAAAGCAGACTGCTCTGCAAATAACTAAAAAACCCCCCTGCTTTGCAATAACAAAAATCCTCAGAACATCTTGCAACAGTGTACATAATTGCAGACCTAAATTTTGCATTTGAAACTAGGAGACAAAAATTATAAACCTCTCTATGCATTTCTAATCTCTTTTTTCAACATTAGCCAAGCCTGCAGGCACTTAACAGTCCGATCCTTGATGTCACTGTAATTAAAGGCAATACTCAGAAGGCTGATAAGCATACCAGCTGTAAGTTAACCCTTATCTTAGCGAAACTGACAACTGCAAATGTGATATCTAATTGTGAAGAAAAGAACATTGGGATTTATCATGAATAACAGACTTTTAAATCTCACAACCTTGAAAATAAGTAAATTATATCCAGCCTACCATCAAACTTTTTGTGCCGAGATACAAAAGTGGTGCGCACAAAGTGACTCGTCTCCTCCACCAAGTTTTCGAACTCCAGTTTGCTCTGTTGGCTTAATTTGTCCTCCATTTCTGAGGTGCAACATGTATATTCCTGAGGGCAGATTCTCAAATGTTCCCCTGGAATCACAAGAAAAAAGGAATTAGAAATATTTGAATGCAGACAGAAATGTGTCAGAACCAAATATACATGATGTCTCTTCAGTTAAGGAAGGTGTGCTACCCAAAGAGCTCTTTAAGGCTTGATCACTTGATTTGGAACACTTTGAATCTAAATCAACAATTTTGCCATAGTTGGGCATTCCCCACACAGGAAGGGAGACACACTTTGCAGATTTGTTTTGATACTTCAAAATGTAGAACTGTCTCATGCCAAAAGTGATTCCTCATGGTGAAGAAGTCTTCCTCATGAACACACGTGCGCTTAAAAATTCAAAGACAATGTCTTCCTTTCTGTTTGTGTTCAGAATACCTGGAGAAAAACTTAGCGAGATGACCTGTTAGAAGTCAATGGAGCTGTCTTGCTGTCAAAAGCTGAAAACCAGAAATTATGTATTTCTGTAGATAGGTCCCACTAGCCCAAATGCACAAAAATATTCTCCCCTTCTACCCTTCCCTCCCTTCTACTGGTGTAAGTGTATTTTAATAATTGTGTTTGGGTGTCACATGCTTTCTGGGGCACCATTTCTTGTCAGACTGAGCAAGCGCCCTGCTGAATAGGAGAAAGTAATGAGGAGTTTAATTAATGCTTATGTTATATGGAAATGCAATGTAAAAGGTAATGAAAGCCTCTTATTTAATTCAATAGATTTATCTCTTGAAGCACCGTGCCAGTTCTTCTGACAATATTGCTTTCTTCAGTACAATTTGCAAGTGGAAACCAATTCTTTAGCTCATGAAATTAAAATGGTCTGTTATTACATGAAATGTGAATTTCCAATTGACACTGTACTATGGGTGTCAGAAACATTTAGCTCAGTTTGTACAAAGGCAGGAAATTCTGCCATTCCCTCTTGAGAAATAAAAAGAATGATCTGCCTCTATGATTAAAGTTACTTGTAAGGCAATGAAAACATTTAGCTTTCTATACACTGCATCCTGATTAAAAATCCCTCTGCAAATCTCTTAAAGGTGCAAATAAAATGATATACAAAGCCCAGGGGTTAAATAAATACTGGGGACCTGATTTTCATTTATACTGATGCTCCTTCCTACCACTGCTGAGCCATAAAGAAGATTTAAATGCAATTTATACCTACTTTAAGGCTACTTTTCACCATTCTTATTAGGTAGTGAGGAGAATCAGGCCCTAAGGTTTATGCTTCCCAGGGGTACAATCCATTTAGTTGCTGCATCATTTTGAAGACAGCATCAAAAAGAGGTTTGCACATGCTTAGAATAAACATTGCCCTGAGTTTGCCCTCACCCTATTCCGATTTTTGTTTCAGATTTTGAATGAAGTCTTTTAATTTGAAATTTAGTCATTCCTCAACCCTAACCCATCACCTCCATCTTAATCTGTTTTTTTCTGCAAGAGTTCATAATATATGAACTATAATGCCATAAGATTTCTTTTAGCAGTCTCAAGATTTTTAAAAAGCTCACAGTTATACATCTTCAGGAAAGATCATTTCATTATGATCAGTTACTCTTCAGCAGTACTACCTGCAAGTCCCAGTCCAAAAGCCCCATGATATAAAACACTGTATAAACCTGGAAAAAGAGAAACCTCATGACCCTCTGAATATTGTAAGGATTGTTTCCCATGTCTACTACACCCTTCCAACACAATTAATTCTCCATTCTCAAAATCACACATCTAAGCCATAAACAACACATGTAGGGACTGGTGAGCCAGCTGCTGTCAAACTTTAAAGATAGTGGCAAAATAATGGTTGCCTTACCCTCTACATTGCTGTCACATTAAACTGAAACTATTCAACAGGTAGCACATGACTGCGGAGGTGCCATAATAAGACACAGAATTATTTCAGTTACAGTAATGTTTTGAGTTTTTATTAGATGTCAGAAAGACAAGGAAATCTGAAACACTGTGTCATTAGATGCAGTGCCATGTATTTGATCAAATAAAAAAAATACCCCATCCATAACATCAGTAACTCCCGTCCTTGAAAAACCCAGATGTTTCTGCTAATTAAAAAGGACCAGGTAGACCTACTATCCCAGTTCCAGCCACAGTCATAGTTTATGCTTTCTATAATGATAATGTCCTCTAGTGCTGTTGCAGTCAAGAATTTTTAAAAAATACAGTCTTCCTTCCTCTGCTCATTTCAAGTTTTTTTTTTTCTTCTCTTCTATCTGACTGTTTGTTTTTGATAATTGCCACACTATCAACTGAACTAATGCTAATCATCAAGTCACTGTGCTTAGTAAGTAACAGCCGTAGGTCTAGATTTTTAAGACATCATGTTATGCTGGGTATTATGACAAATTAAAATATATTTAACTTAGTACAGCAGTCATTTTTTGTAGCAATATTAATTTTTTGCTTGCTTACTTTGTTTTACTTTCTCTTTGATACAAAAATGGCTTCCCACCTTGGCTGCTATAAACTCATTCAGATTCCTACTGACTTATTTCTTATACATGTATTTCCATTAAGTCTCTTCTTTTTAATTCACTGGATCTTCACTCATTTGTGAGGCTCTTGACTGCTGAAACATGCAACTTACATCTATCAGAAATGCTCACAACTTCTACACTGCCTCATTGTTTTCCTCTCCTAACACTGTGTCTTCCTACATGATTTATTTGCCTTCATCACAAAAACTTTGGTAAACTATAATCAGCATTTTTAAAACAACATTTCTAGTTCTTCTCTCCTCCCCTGTCATATACTCCCTGAAATTTGGTAGAAAGAAATAATAATGTAAATACCGTGCGACTTTTCCTATTCTGCTTCAAGATTTTTTTTCCTCCTCCTATTTCCTGCACGGGAGGCTCAGGTCAGATTATAGATAAAGCAAAAGCATTTTCTATTGCTCTGTTTTTAGGCCTAAGAGGTTCAAGTATACTTTGCAAAGATGAAGTCTTTAGAAATGGTGCCTCATAACCCCTACTATGTTTGTACTGACCACAACTGCAGCAGTCTCCACAGGCTCACAACTTTGGACAAAAACTTGGGCCCTTTTCTGGGACTGGTGAATGGAAACTCTCTGAAAAACAGTCGTTTCTGTATACTTAGTCTTAACTTCCTATTAAAAAGCAGCAATTACCATTTTGCATTTGTTCTTATTAAACCTCCAACCCATGCTAGAATCACCAGGTCGTTAGTTCACTCCTTGGCCAAAAACCAGCTGACACTTCTTTTTCTTTTCTTTTTTTTTTTTTTTTTTTTTTTTTTTTTTTTTTTTTTGTTAGTTAAGGGATATGTGCTTTATTTTGGGTTTTTTTTTTGTTTTTTTTGCTTTCATTTGCACAAATCTGTGATATAAGACTGCTTCAATTGCAAATAAGTCTGCAGGATATATTTGATTGTGCTTTCTCTATTTCCCTGAACAGCATCATTTACCATTTGCATTTTGTAATAAATTGTTCTATTACTGTAAAAGCAATTTAATCACTGATTTGTGTATTTACACACCTTTGGTATTTTGCAGGCTGAAAATGTGCTCACAGATGATGTACCAATTCTTGCCCTGGGAAACTCCATATGGCCTATGTTCTTATGCTAATTTTAGCAGAGGATTTTTATGGCACAAGTGGCATTGGATATAACTGAGTAGGTTTTCCTTGTTGCAAGTGGTGTCTCCCCAGACAAGTTCGACTGAATACAGTAACGCTGCACCAGCATTTTGCCAAACAAGTATTAACTCAGCAGTTCTCAGCAACTTACCACAACTCTTCTAACCACTGTTTCCAGCTGAAGATGCTGACCTACATATCTCTCCTCATGTGGCTTATGCTATATAAATCAAATCAATTGCCTACTACAAATTCAGCTACCAGTATTCAATTTCAGTTTTATTACAGCTGTAATCTCACACCTGCCTTCACATGACCCAAATTGGCAAGTTTTGCAGTTGAATTTGGCAATTCTGCTATCATGTTGCTTTGAAATAAAATAAAACAATTTATAAAGCACTTGTTTCATATTCATATATATTGCAATTTGGTGTCCCCATAACATGCTAAAACCTCACAAGCGTCTTTAAAAAATTGCAACTTGCAACTCTCAAGTTGAATAAATGCTTCTACTGTGTATCAAGATGTCAGAACTGATTTGAGCCTGGTAACTACTTGCAGAAGATATAATCTGAAGGAGTAAAACCCTATAGAATATAACATTGTCCTTAATAACTTCACTGTCAGATTTCCTGAACACCTGATGCAAGCACTGGTTACATTATTAGAACTGTAAGTATGGTCAAGTAAAATAGTTTACATCATCCAGAACTTCTTATGCGTCATGATGCAAGTTTAACAATTTAAGAAACAATTCTTTCTGAGGCAGTCAGTGTTTTATATTTTCTATCCTAATCATACATTTTAAGAAAATGATATTGCTACATTAACAGAATGGTAAGACTAACTGCATGACTGGTGAGAACAGAAACATACAGTCACCACACTGCTTCATAAATTCAGCAATGAATAAATGTTAATAAATAAAAGGAGTAAATTCAAGGTGTGCTTTCAAACTTGGTCAACTTGTATGCATCAACAGAACCTAAAGGAAGAGAAGATAGCTCTGCATCCTTCATCCTACAGATTAGACTAATGTGACTGGGCTTTGTCATTAACCATGTTCTTTAAAATACCTGCTTCAGACCTGCTCATATTAAGACACTTGTGGAGAAGGCAGTGTAATTTATTAACAGTATGTAGTTTAATAAAGACAAGTGCAAAGTCCTGCACCTGGGATGGAATAACCAAAGACCCCAGTACAGACAAGGATCTGCCTAGGTGAGGAGCAGCCTTGCTGAAAAGTACCTGGGCTCCTGATGAACCTGTTGAATGTGACTCAGTGGTGCACCACAGCAGCAGCAAAGGCAAATCAGTTACTGGGCTGCATCTGCAGGGTCATTACTACCTAAGAGACATGATCATCCCACTTTATTCAGTACTTGCCAGGCTACACCTAGAGTACTGTATCCTGTTCTGGTCCCCACAATTCAAGGAAGATGTGGACAGACTGGAGAGGGTCCAAAGGAGGGCCATGAAGATTATCAAAGGGCTGGAGAACCTGCCCTTTGAGGAAAGACTGAAGGAGTTAGGTCTTTTCTCCCTGGAGAAAAGAAGGCTTGGGCGAACCTTCATCACAGTATTCGAGCACTTAAAGGACAGCTACAAAGAGGACAGAGG
Organism: Eurystomus gularis; assembly: GCA_013400335.1. Lineage (NCBI taxonomy): Eukaryota > Metazoa > Chordata > Aves > Coraciiformes > Coraciidae > Eurystomus > Eurystomus gularis. Next base: position 42,558 of record VZZY01006107.1, on the reverse strand, counting down.
CTCTCTCTTCACAAAGAGCCACATGGAGAAGACAAGGAGCAACAGTAGCGGTTGCACCAGGAGAGCTTTCATCTCGACGTAAGAAATAAACTTTTTACAGTGCGAAAAATCAATCACTGGAACAACCTCCCCAAGGATGTGGTGGTGTTGACACTGCTGGAGTTTTTCAAGATGGAATTAGACAGGGTGTTAGTCAATCCTATCTAGGCTCCCTTTCCTGCAATGCCTTGGACCAGTTGATCTGTTGGGATCCCTTCCAACCTGGCCTGTTCTACGGTTCTGCCATAAGGCACTTCAGAGTTTCCTACCTCTCAGAATTATAAAGGACTGGAACAGTTGCAGTTTTGTTTCTAAAGTAATACTTTCCTCCTCATTTTCTGTATTTTTTTGTAAATTATTTAAAAATACTATTTTAAATTACTTTAAAAATATGATGAATAGAGTGAAGACAAAAACCTCATTCAGGTTAATGAATAACCTTGCCCGCCGTTTCAAGATTTGGATCTTTTTCTGTATTGGCGATGATGTCTCTGAACACCTGCTTTTTAAAGTTTTCAATGTAAGTGATCTACTGGTGAAATGAAGAGCATGGGATAACTCCTCATGATCACACTATTAATTTTCTATTACAGAAAAATATTATCCTTCAATACACATACCTTTCTCTCACTCATATATGTGAAGAGAAAGCAGTGCTGTATAAGAATTTGACTCACAATCATCTTTAATTTAAAAAAAAAAAAAGAAGCACTAGTATCATGCTTTCTGCATTAACTTATTTAGTGGTTGAAACTAAATTGGAAACATTAGTTTTATCGTTTCAGCCAATATTCAAATACTTAAAATTAAAATATCATTTTGCTGGACAAAACCTGTTCCCTAACCAAAAAGTCCTAAGGCTTCTTCTGACTTTATAATTATCTTCTCTGTGGGGTATAACAGCCCTGCAAGCAGCCTCCGTAAAATTGCACCTGACATTCAAGTCACAGAATTGAACTTTCCTGCTTAAACTAAAAGGAAACAGATTATGTTTGAAATTAATTCCATTGTAATATTGGCCTGACAAGTGATTATGGGAGCATTATTTGCACAGAAAATGACAGCTGAAGGAAGGGAAGGAAAACTGTAACATACAGTTCATGTTGTCAGACACAACTCTCCTAATTCTAATCAACAGAATATTGAACTTGAAACCTTGTATGTCCAGTGCTCTCCAGTAAACCTGTGCAACTACCCCATGAAAGAAAACAACTCATTTGTTTGCTGTGGACCCAAATAATCTTTCCTCAGATTTCTTTTGTTGCTTGAGTGCTTTGAGGTCAATTAAAAAATGAATGCCTTCCAAACAGACTGATAATTAGTTAACAGTCTCTTCATTACGGGCCCCACAGGGAACATTCATTTACAAGAAGCCCTGACCCTGCTGTCCTTGGGAAGCCCTCAGTAATAAGTTACAGAAGTGGAGGCCAAGGCAAACCTGTTCAGACTAGGACTATACAGATGCTAAAGAAAGAGCTGAAGTCCCTAGAGTCTTCCTAACTAAAATACTAGAAGCAGTACCACTACTCCAACTCTCAGGTTCATTTTATTTTCCAAGCATACACAGTCAGACAATTGGTTTTTGATAGCACAGTTTGTGAGAAGAATCTTTAGTTACCTCTTGGGGAGTGTATTACCGGCGTTGTGCTCAGTGTCTTGTGGAAAGCAAATTGTAAGGCTGTGATTCAGCACTGTATAGTTTCATCACCTCGCTGGCTATATGGCTACAATTTTCTGATTTCAAAGCATGCTTCCACCTGGGAACGGCAGCCAACTTCCCCTCCCCCCAGTTGATTTTTGCTGTTTATTTTGTCCCCTACTGTAGTAGCAGAAATATCTTACATAGCATCATAGTGAGAAGTAGAATACAAGCAGCACATTGCTTTACCATGACCATAAAACATGATGCAAGCAGGTTTTGTATTTCAGCTGCTCTCAGAACCATTTTATTAGGATAACAGTTTGAGATTGTACACATTCATGCATTTATAAAGATCTTAATCAACATCTGTCGCATAAACTGAAATCCAAAGATGTGATTGCAGCACTTGATGTATCAGAGGCAGATTTACACTGCTTAGTTCATGTACCCACAGAAATATAACCACAGTAGAACAGAGTTTGTTGCCTGAGGATAACTGCCAAAGCAAGTCCTTAAGACAGTTACGCCATTACTAATATACACGCAGCAAAACTTAAAGCTCCACAAGCTAGTCATGCCACTTTATTGCACTATCAAGTGCACTATCAAGTTTCAAAGACGTGCAAATCCCCTGCTGGTCACTGTATTGTCATGTATAAAATGCACATTTCTAAAACACTAAACTTAGCAACAACTGTTTAAAAGTCCTTATTCACAGCGCTCTTCCTTTAATTCATATGGCGTCAGTCAGTCTAAGGAATCTTTTCATGGTACCCTTAAACAGATGCTACCCTTAAACAGATGCTACCCTTAAAAAACCTTCCTGTCTTCTGGTGACATGCTTTCCTGCAATGCCAGCCATAGAAACGGTTCACAAAGACAGCTACGATATATGTCATCTTTGTCTTAAGTCAGAGGCTGTAATGGGTATGTCAGTGGTAAGTATTTTGGTGCTTCTGCCATAAGCTCTTTATTGAGATACTCCTCAACCTAATCTCTTTCTTAGTTGCTTAGAAAAAAAAAGAGTACAGAAAGGCAGGCTACAAAAACATCTGAGAGTTTTGTTATTGTACTGACTCAAGGTCTACCCATGCAATTTCAGGGCCAGAAACACTGGCATTTGTCCTTTCATTTCTGTTTGGAACCAACCGCTGTGAAGAACAAAGTGCCTCTACCAGCTCCTAAGCATTAACCTTACTGTGACACCAGTCATAAGGTAAAAAGCAAAGCACTTTCCCAAAGTTTGTGTGTCTTTGACTTTATAGGAGGAAAAAAATCCCTTTTTTTTTTCCCCAGAGCAGCATGCTAAGAATACGGCCAAAAGAGGAATGTATAAAGAAATCACTCAATGCAAGAGTCCAAAACATGCTGTGGTGAACTGACCCACATATTAAGAACTTCTGCCTTATTAAAACAGCAAACAAAGGACTATAACCCCCATGAGTCATTGCTAAAGTCCTCCAGGAAACGGAAACCGGAAGTGGGAAGTCATGTGACACGAACTATAAAGACCTGTGAAAAAACCGAAACTTTCTCTTTTCCTCCTATGTGACGTGGAGACCACACTGTCGTGCCTCGGAGAACCACTGGGCCATGCCCTTCCCCCCCCCGCCCCGCCCCGTTGTTGCCAGAAGAATTGCATTCTAGGAATTCTTAGAAGACTCCATAAGCAATTCCTATCTCTGCGGGTTACTA
>VZZY01006107.1:23207-39149 GCA_013400335.1 Eurystomus gularis | reverse complement strand
GAGAGGAGGGGGTGATTTACATCACACACACACACCAGCACCCACATATAAGTCATATTTTAATATTATTAGGTTCTTGTTTGCCGTGTTCTCTTTCTCCCCCTGAGGTTTCCTAGTTCTCTTTGCGGTGGGGGAGTGAGTGGGTGAATATAGTGTATGATAGTATTTCTATAGGGTAGATACGGTTTTCTATAAAAATATATAGATAGATAGATTTTTAATAATAAATTTGTTAAATACTCATCGGTCTCCGTATTTGCCTACAAGCCTGGTGGGGAGGTGTTCAGCTTTGCCCTCAATCGCTCTCCCTTTAGGAGGTGGGTTGGACATCTGCGCCCGACCATGACACATGCAAAAAATAATGTCCTTTTACACCCATGCAGGAGTTCTGCAGCCTCTGAGCCAAGTATAGTGCAAATTTGTGTATCCTTTACTCAGTTTTACAGATCCAATTGCTGTTACAGTGTGAGAAAGTCCATGCTAGAGCCAAGTAAGGTACTGCAAGCAAAGCCACTGATGGAATTGTGGGGGTGAAAGGATTAAAGAAGAAAGCTACTGACATGGGAAGATATAAAATCCCATGGAAAAAAAGTGATGAACTGGAGGATGACAATCCAGCAAGAAGGAAGATCAGGCCATTTGTGACCTGACTGATGACTGCATGGCTATCTGAGAATTATCAAGTGTTTTATTATTGATGGCAAACATACTATTGCTTAGCCTTATAGCTCATCACTCCTGGATGTCTATCATTTGTAGTAACCAGAAAATGATTGCTTTGTACTCTTGTACAAATTCTTCAGTGACTTAGGAGAGCATTGACTCCCAAAAGTTAGGGGAAAATCTTCCCCAGCTGCTATTCATGATGCACCAAGTGGGAGAAGGTATAACAGTACAGGGGTGCTCATTGCGAGTGACATTTCCTTCAGGTGACAGGGCCTCAGAACTACAGCTATAAGGAAGTCAGACCTTTCTCTGCCCACTCCTATCAAAATTCACATGGCTGAAATGACTCTTCTTCAGTGACAAGGGATACTAGCTGGCACAGGAGGAAAAAGCACGCGTACAGATTTCCACTGAGAATCCACCAGTGGAAAGTTCTCTTATGCGAGATTTTTATACTGACTTTGACTATTTTTAGACTGTTTTTATTCACTTACTTGACAAATATGGATTCACTGAACTGAAAAAAAATAACCCATGCATTAAAGTATGAATAAAAATATTCTGAATTACAGGGCTTCTAATTAACAATATGAATCTAAAGCTTCTCTGTATAGCATGAGACCAGACATTCTATAAATAACATCATGGATAGGCAAACTTCTGATGAATGAGCAGGAAATTCTGAAAGATTTTCAAGAAAATACTTTGTTCATTGCTATATCAGATTCTCAGTTTCAATAACCAGCTGTCAGATATCCTAGACCCTTAGCTGGGGTGACCTGCTGCTCCCATCATTCTGGCAGGTTGGATTCATGGGCATCCTGCTGAAGAGAGAGACAGTTGGTATATGTGCCTAGAAGCCTCGAGGTGTTTGGTGTGAAAGTAATTCAGACAACGGTGCTGTTGCACTTCAGAAGTCGGGAAGTCTTGAAGGCTTCCTTGAGTTTGGACTGTGTGGTTTCTTTCCTGTTAACAGTACCAAGACATTCTCAGAGTTTGCCCATTTTCAAAACCTCAGAGGTTTCCATGGTTTTTGTGATAGAAGATAGAAATCCTGTCAGTTTCTGGTTCAGGTCAAGTTGTCAGGTTTCTGTACCCTCCCCTGTGCCTGCAAGGGCTACAGCTATACTCCTAGACTAAACAGACCAGCAGCTGATCCACATGGTCAGGGGAGCTTGCACCCATATTTTTTGGGGCAAATTCTCCCTGTACACAATGAATCTGGGAGCCAAGTAGCTGAACCAATCAAAAGGAGCCAGAGTGGGGCTAAACAATTTTGGGTCCAGGGCCTGAGCTCGTTCCTTAGCCCTTTCCCAAACTAAGGTCTCAACAGGAAGGATTGTTGATGTGCTTGAGGATAGAAAGGCTTTATAGAGGCATCTGGGCAGGCTAGACTGGTGGACTGAGGCCAATGGTATGAGGTTCAACAAGGCCAATTGTTGGTGCCTGCACTTGGGTCATAACAACCCCAGGCAATGCTACAGGCTTGGGGAGAAATGGCTGGAAAACTGCCTGGCAGAAAAGAATCAGTCAATAGGCAGTTGTATGTGAGCCAGCAGCATGCCCAGGTGGCCAAGAAGGCCAGTGGCATCCAGGTTTGTATCAGAAATGGTGTGGCCAGAAGAACTAGGGAAGTGATTGTCCCTCTGTACTCAGCGCTGGTGAGGCTGCACCTCAAACACTGTTTTCAGTTTTGAGCCCCTCACTCCAAGAAGGACGTTGAGGTGCTCAAGCATGGCCAAAGAAAGGCAACAAAGCTGGTGAGGGGTCTAGAGCACAAGTCTTACTAGGAGCATCTGAGGAAACTGGGGTTGTTTAGCCTAGATATAAAGAGGCTCAGGGAGACATTCATTCTCTACAACTACCTTAAAGGAGGTTGTAGTGAGGTAGGTGTCAGTTTTTTCCCATGTAACAAGTGGTAGGATGAGAGGAAACAGCCTCAGATTGCATCAGGGGAGGTTTAGATTGGATATTAGGAAAATTTATTCACCAAAACTGTTGTAAAGTATTGGAATAGGCTGCCCAGAGAAGTGGTGGAGTCACCACATCTCTGGAGGTACATGAAAGATGTGTAGATGTAGCACTTAGGGACATGGTTTAGTGGTGGACTTGGTAGTGTTAACAGTTGGGCTTGATGACCTTAAATGGTTCTATGCTTCTAACAATCAATTAGAGTAAGGTTTTTCAGAGGCCAAAAGACTCTGGATTCAGGGAGCCTGGCTGAGCAGATACGATATTGTCCTTGACTTGAGCATGTCTCCTGGACTGAAGGAGGACACAGAGCAGGTGTGCCTTGCACTGCTGATACCGCAAACTTGGAGCGTAGACAGTGCCGCAGTCTAATGTCTAACAGAAAACCCTGCTTACAATATAATGATATTTCTTCAAGTGAGTATTTTCTAATAGAACACTGTTTGCTCTGAAAACTTTAGCTCACATGAATGAACAGGAGATGTGCTTCCATAGTACCAGCCAGCCACATTAATTGCTGCCAAAAGGAATATGAAAGCTTTTGAGAGAAGAGGATAGTAACTTAGCTGCAGCAATTGCAGATTTCCACTATTCCCAATAGTGCTTTACATCTGAATCTACTCTTAGTGCCACACAGGGTCTTTTTTTGTTTGTGGGTTTATTTTTTTTATTTTTTTAATTGGATTTAGACACAAAAAAGACTGAAAAATCTTTTTAGCTCTTCTTATTAATGTACTTTTGTCAATGCCCTCTATGGCCTGCGATACTTGGCAAGGGTCAGGGTCTTCAAAATCAATAACTGAACGTAACAGAGTTTCTTGCCCTTCAAGTGTTTTAATGTTAAAGGTTTGACCTTTATGATTAAAGATCAGCTGCAAAGGAAATCCCTATCTATGTCTGAAGTCTTCTTTTATGTAACTGTGTATTTGAATGGACATTTTTTCCTACAAAACTAAAAGCCTTCCATGTACTTTAACAGGATTAATCAAAGCATTTAAATATACAAGTAATAAAGTAGATAGGGTCTATCAGTTCTTTAGAGAATTACTGTTACCTTATTAGTATGCTTTTTTTGGCCCATTTGTCCAGTACTATCACAGCTTTTCACTGGCTGCTTACAGCAGTATCCTCTGGTTACCTTGCAGCCCAGACTTCTGGGTGAAAAAAAACCATCAAAACAAACAAAACCCAAACCAAAACAACAACCAACCTTTTTCTTTCTTTTGAAAGAACATTATATTCTGGATCTGATAGGCACTGTATTTTCCTTGAAGGTGCTTGATAATCCTTCTTCATTATGGCTAAACGCGCTATTTCCCATAAAGATGACAAGGAACTCTTTAGTCTTATTTACTCTGTGCACTTCAGCTGACATAATATGGACAGATATCATCCAAAGAGAACACTTATCTTATGGAGGAAACTTTCTGCAGATCTATAGCAGATGGAGCCAGGAAGAAAGTAGGCACAGATTATGTCATAGCTGTTTGTGCTTATTCTCTTTAGTATAAGGAAGACTGTAAGGCATCTGTCTAAATTCAGAGCCCCTTGAATACATTTCCCTCTTGGTTTATTATCTTAGAAACTACTTAGAGTAAGGCATTCCCTGGCCTCTGCTGCAGGGATGGAGCCACAGTAAGATGTATCACAGTAATGACAGGTAGAAATGTAAAGAAATCTCCAGGCTTGTCTGTATAAACCTCAAATTTACTTTGCTCACCTTACACCCAAAACTATAAAACTCATAAAAACGAGCAAGTCTGCATTGCAGATGCAGCTATAACACTTCCAGGTCTTATTGTTATCTCTGAAGGTCTAAACCTAAAGTTTTCTCATTCCTAGTGGAAGTGCCTATCCCTGGGTGCCTCAGATTAAACTGTGATTTTGCCTTGCTTTCCTGTCCTCCTTGCACTCTCCTCCTGCAAGGCTGTCCTTGGATGGATCCCTGTGGCCCGCACTACCACAGGGGGACTGTGCAATGTGCTGCTGTCCCTGTTCCAGTGTAGAAGTGCTTTCTGAGCTAAGGCAGTGATCATTAACACCCATAACAGGGAATGACTATGGTTACCTATAGCAATCTTTGCAAATAGCAAGAATAAATCTGTAAAATAAGAGCTATGTCAACTTGCACATAATTGCAATACAAATCTGTATATGTATATACATATACAATATGAATATGTTTATTTAGGAAAAAGTAACATTTTGGGATTTTTTTTTTTCTCTTGGTGAATTCTGTAGTATTATGTTGCTGTGGGAGCAACAGCAGCAGTAGCAAATATTTATTAAAGTACTTTCTGGTGCTGTGTTGGACTAATGTATGCTTAAAATCATTTGTCTGGGATATTTTTCTTTTGTCACCTTGGCAGAAGATTTCAAAAAAGGAAAAAATAGTACTAGGCAATACCTCTGAAGTTCTTCTTTAAATAAAACCTACCAGTAATTGCTAAAGACTAGTAATGCTGATACTTTCAGTCAACGGTATTGACTTCCACTGTAATTAAAATTATTTTTAATAGAAAATTTCCTAATAAAACCCACATTATGCTTTTTCTTACCACCACCTTTATTGACTGTCAAAAGGAGATCGTATCTATTTTCCTTGTATATCCCAAATACAGTTATAAAAGATGACTGACAAATTTCAATTAAGGAATAAATCTATTGAACAAGATGTGTGAACAATGTTGAATTGTCTTTTCCAGTCTTTCCAGAGTATCTGTCTCCTTGGCAAGTAAAGATAATGTTTGTAATTACATTTTTATTTTTTTTTAAGTGTAAGTTATCTGGTATGTCTAAAGCATCTAAAGGAAGATCTCCACTGACTGTCACAGGAGCACAACTGTGTCACATTTCTTCAATGTCAGTCTATGTAGTCTCTCCTTCCTGGTTTTATTAGTGGGCATAATAAGGAGATACTAGGAGATGGAACTTTGCTCTGGGGTGATGATTTAATCAGTCTGGAAATCGTATGTACAGATGATGAACATTTGCATAAAACTACATATGTAATTAAATGCATGGCATGAAAAAATATACTTTCTTCTTGTGAAACAGTTGAAAGCCATTCTCAGAAAAATTGCAGTGATGTTTGGCTGCTTCTGTGGCCAAAAAAACCCCTGAGATTTGTCTGCTTATAGGGGGTTTATGAGATAAGGTAACAAATCCTGTTGTGTAAAAGCTAAGGCTCGGTCATCAACAAGACAAGTCAGAATGGTTTATGAACAAGACATGTACAAAATATACATACCTGCCAGTAAATAACCTCTTCACTGAGTTGGCACTTTTCTAAATTACAAATTAGGGATTCATGATCCTAATAAATACAATATACTACTGGTTAATAGCTCTCACAGCATTTTATGGCTTTGAAAGAGATTTATAGGTTTATAATGAGGAACATTATACTGCAGGTGCTATTAACTTCACTAAAAGCTATGCATAAAAAAGGAAAAGCGAATCCTGTACATCTTCCATTAAAAAGAAAATACGAAAGCATTTTGTTAAAGTTTTTCCCCATGTACTGTTTTCTTAGAAAAATAGTCTGCATTTTGAGGTCACTTTTAAGCAGTGTAATTAATTTGGTGGAGTTCACAAATTGCTTAATGAGTATTGTATTTAATGAATATTCTTTGAAACTTTATGGCTGCTTTCTACATCCATTCAGCATAATAGCAGTTTTGAGGACTTGTTGCAGATGTTTCCAACTGTTTTCTGCCAAATGCAAATTCACTTCTTGAGTGATTGAATTATGAATGCCAATTTTAGCTGATACAACTGTTAAAAGACTAATTCCTAAAGAGAGAATCAGATTACTGCTTGCATTCTTCTAACATCACTTTAGGAATTCTCTCAATTGCCTTCAACTTGGACAACATGCTTTTAGAAACAACATAACATGGTTGAGTAAGTTTAGCCTTCTCACAATATGGTTACAAAGTAAGCAAAGCTAAAATTGTACCTTAATGCAGTTATCCAAAATTTACACTGCATAGTCTCATGACAAAGTTCTAAAACTTTACATAAAAACTATTAAAAACAAGCTATAAAACAGCCATCCAGGCTACTCCATGCTGACATTTAATAATTCACTATTACCAGACAACTTGTAAAATAACTACCTCAAGATAACCTTACTTCCTAAAATATGAAAACCTACCCAAAATGTTCAAAATAAACTCCTGAAGTAATGATGAAGATAATAATAATAATTCTGCTATAATTTCTGCACCTGAAAGTTCCACTAATCTCTATGATTAACTTACACAACTGAAGTTACTTATCCATAAATATTGCTAGAAAGAAAATTCAGTTGCACAAGCTGCTGAACTACATAACTTTTATTGATCTCTGAATTTTAAATTTATAATTGAATTATTATTGATCATTTATTGATTTCTCTTTTTCATAGTGCTCTAAAATACTGGAAGCTCCAGGGATGATCATGAAATCCATGCAAGAATTTGAGACTGTTCTTCTTAGGTTTGGCCAAACAGGATCTAAAATGAATCAAACCTACTGGCTTTTAGGTAGAGTTTTGTTTGGGATACAGTTAACTAGTATGATTCATGTATCACATTATCAAAGTCCTGTTGTGCTGATTCAGCCATCATCATTTTATGCTGCCATCAGTTGCCTGATCACACAAGCCAACACTGAACTCAGCAACACCCCCTCGAAGTCTTCTTTCATACAATCCTGCCATAAATTCCTGTGGGCCCAGCTCCACCACTGCCCACTATGGTGCCAGCATCGCCTGCTGGACACAACAGACAGAGATGGCTCCCTCAGTGGCCTCTAACATGTAAAGATACCATTAAGAGAGCTTAGCAAAAGGCAACCAGCCCCAACAAAAGCCACACCCAAAAGGAAGCTCCTCCAACTGATCTGCTCTTGATTAATATCATCCTGGCCTTGTCCACCGCCCCAACCATGACCATCTGGGTGAGGGCAGAGCCACAGAGACACAGGTATGCCAGGTTCTGCCCCTGGAACATGAAGCCAATCAGAAAAACAAAACATTCTGCTAGGTTGTGACTCATCCACAAGTCAACTCCAACTCAGAGCCCACAATTCAGACCCCAGCACTTCAAGTCCTTGCTTCTACTTTTCCATATTATAACCTATCATTCTGTGGTCACATTTAAATGACTACCTATACATAATCTGTTGATAAATTCAGCCCAGACATCCTTACTGTACTGGTATCTAAGATATCTAAGAAACCATCAAATTAAGCACCTGCACTGTCCTCTTCTTTCAAGTGATACTTAAGTCAAGGTTCCAGTGCAAGAAACTGGAAATGTTGTGCAATAAAGAGTTTAAATTCCTTTACTAATCTGAAGCTATTATTACTATTACCACAAAATTCTGTTAAAAATTTTAAAAAATTTGTGATCATATAAGATGTTGGCACATGTGCTAGTGACAGAATCTTGTAAGGTCTCACAATAATAATTCTGAGTTGATTTGCAGTTTACTATAGCTATGAATATGAAATAACTAACCCAAAAAGCTTTAGCCAAACTGTCTCCTTCAGGAATGTATTCTAGAGTTAAGATATGAACCGAGCTCCCTGAATTTTTAAAGGCAGATACTGAATACTTCATGTAAAGCTACAGATCTGTGAGTACAGACTTTGAAAAGAGAAGCAGCAAGCAGTGATTTAATGCTAATTTGATGCATCGTTCAGAGTCAAGACACCATCTAAGACTTGTTTGACAAGACACATTCAAAGTACAAAATGATCAAACTGAAATTGTGTCAGTCATTTTACGAGCAAATCAGATTCTGAATCTTGCAGAATTTCCTCTACAAGGGGCTCTGTCATCAGAACAGACTAATTAGATGAAAGGTGGAAGTAATACAGTGAGTGATGTCCACACTAGTGAAAGTGTGATTGATAAAAGAAATACAATGGAATCACATTGTCTCCGAGTGACTATATCTTACTTTATTAAATGTTCCCATAGCATTGCATGATCATTTCTGTACTTTAATTCTGTTTCTCAGAACTGAACAAAGTTCACCTATTTAATTTCACAGAGTCAAGCTAATATCATCTTCAGTTTTGATCTGCCTAAATTGCCCTTTTCCAAGTTCAAATGAACCCACAAACTTCAAAAAGAAAATTCAGTCTAACTTGTCATATTTTCCTTACTTACCTGTTTAATCAATGCATAAGTTTGCATAACTATGAGGCTCAACGGTGACCCAGGATTGGACCACAAGCCTTAGACAGTCTCAGTTTGATTTTAAAAAGTGTAATTAAATTGTCAAACAAAGGCCTAATTCTTATGAAATATGAGAAGGAAAGGGGGACTGAAAGAAAGGGAAAAGAAAAGGGAGAGACGGACAAGGAATATTAATAATTGAGGGTATAAATAATCTAACATTTGGCCAGAAAGAACCATATCATTGCTATTTTAATTTTCATAAGCTCTCAACTTAAGTAGAATATAAAAGCAAATCACACTAATTCTTTAGACAGAACAAAACCTCACATTATTTCAGATACTTAACTGAATAAATGCACTAATGCCACCTGAAGAAATGCACCAATAATGCCCCAGCACTACCCTATTATGGGACCACAGAAGAATCAAGGTTGAGGAATATGAAGTGTGGGATCAAGTAAGCAGCGTCTGCTCCAGAAGAGGTAGAGTAATGTGGGTGTGATCTTGAGTATGCCACATGCTTAGCCCTTTTGTTGTTTTTTTGTTGTTTGTTTTTTTGCTTAACCCCTTTTGTTGGCAGTTTTCTGGTTAAGCCATCATTGCAAGCGGAAAACATCTCCAGGTCTTCTACATCTTCCTAATTCAGACATAGTTCTTAAGCAAGATCCAATGTCAGACTGAATCGTTTGGATCTAGAAGCAGCCTTACAGTTGCTGATCTCTGAGAAGCAGCAGTTGTCATTCCTGAAGGTCCACTCTACAACACACACTCTGCAGCTAGTAATTCTGTTCTACTTTCAAGATTTTGCCCAGTATCGTATAGCTTTGCTGTGAATCCAATAACTTGAAATTTTTTTTTCACAGAACCCTTGTTTACACAGTAACTTTGAGGAGGTTATGTTGATTAGCATATTTTTTTCATGCCAAAACCCATCCAAAAGAGGATAACAGCAAGAAGCTCATATAACTATGTATGTGACAAATCAAGCATATGGAGTGTGAAAAAGAAGAGTGAAATCATTAAAGAAGAGCTAGAAGATAACTTAGCCTTTTTTTTGCAACACTGAGAAGTAAAAAACGTGGTGCTATTTTTCTAGATGTAATCTGTAGCGTTCTAGACTTCTGGAATTCATTTAAACAATCTCATTCAGATCTTTTTACTTTACTGACTGATGTTTCTGCCTTGTAGTTGCACTTATAACTATGTTGCTATTTGTCAGTGTACCACAATTACAAAACCAAACACATACAACCTTAGATATAAGATACATACAAGGTCTTCATATATACAGTCTCCTTATTCATATGGTTCTACATATATATGTCTTCAGTTTTCATAACTGACTGTTTGGTGTCACTGAAATCTACTACATGGGCTAGGTTTAATAACAGTCAGTCTTTTAAAGTTATAAATTATCTAAGAGCAGCAGGCTGAAACTTTAAAAACTATTTTTAAAAATCTCTAGAACTGGCTTTAACTCAGTTTTAGATAGAAACTTGAAATAAATAAAAAAAACCCACAACAGACAACTCAGATGTTAAACTAAAGCTAAGGCAACTATGGCTTCACAAAAGCTGTGGGTAAAACCGCTGCAGTTCATCATACAGTATTTTAAAATAATACGCTGAAATACTGCTGCATGCTAAAACTGTTTTTCCATGATGGTAATCTTATACCTCTAAGAAATTAAAATGAAGACAAGAGTTTTCATTGTTAAACCATGGTTAAGGATAGTGTCTTAACACAAAGAATTACATGCTGAATGTACTATGTTTTTGTAGATGCCTTCAGGGGACAAATTTACCTATGATGCTTCACTCACAAAATGAATTAAGAGGCTTTTCAGTTTCATTATGGATTTATGAGAGAAAATAAAATTATATTTTTGTTCTCAATACACTGACTTTTTTACTGGGTAATATTTAATGCAAACAAACAGAAAGAAAAGAGAGTTTTCTGCTCTATATCATCTGTTTATTTCTATTCTGTAGAACAGACTGCAGATAAGATGATTGACATGATTCACCAGACTGAAAATCTTTTTCTCTTACCAGTTTTCAAGATCTATAACTTCATCAAACCTCTTCTGCACAAATATTTTCCACATGCATTTTGCTTCTTACGACACCTTAGAAAAGGTGCCTTTCTGACTCCTAGTGCTCTATTTGCCTTTTTATTTCAGAAAACAGCCAACAGTTTGTATATTCACTTGGGATTTGTCTTTAATTCAGTCTAAGTAATACATTTAAATAATAGGAAGATCTGACCATTTTCAATTCTTTTTCAACTTTTTTACATCTGACTAAAATGAGCTGTCTACTAAAGTGATAGTCTACTTAGTTCACCTCTCCCTATGTTACATCTCTTATAAATATTCAGAAACTTGTTTTGATGTTGAAAATTATTTTATTGTTATTGTGTTATCTCACTGTCCTTGAAAACAACAAAAAAAAAGGTGTGCATAGTACTTGGAAAGAAGTTTTCACATATTATCTACATAAAGTATCTTATCTACTACACAGTAGAAGATATGAATGATATCAATTTATTGGATAGAGAACACTCAGAAGTATGCAGACAAAAGATTAGTCATTTTGCTGGAATCAGTCTTAAACTATAAACTTACATCTGTGAGGAATAATATCTATGCAGACCAAAGCACAAGGATTTATACCAAAGCACTTATGTCAAGGACAGAAATGCAAAAAAAAAAGGCTAATACTGGTTCAAACTTAATTTTCAAAAAGACTTTAGGATGTCTAAGTATTTCCAGTTTACAGTGTATAAAATAAGCATTTAAATTATTTTTTTTCAACATAATAATTTACCTAATTTTCCAATATAATATCCCTCAGTCACTTAAATGCATTATAATAAAGTTTAGTTGCTGCATATTTACTGCAAATTCCTTTATTGGCAGGAGGAGTTAGATAAACAAGCAGGAAGGAAGGAATGGTAGGAAAATAGTACCCCTAAATATACTCAAATTTCAATTTAAAACCCACAAAACATGCTATCAACAAGGAAGCTACCAGAGGACTATTCATTCTACTTCACTTAAAACATATTTCAAAAGAAACACATACTGCCTAGATTGCCAGTATCCTTTAGAAGGATATGAATTAATTTCATTATGGTTTGGGAGTCTATGCAATCTGGGATATGCTTGATGACAATTTTTCTTTATGAACACTGCCAACATACACTCAAACAGGTGCAACTTCTCCTAGTTACAAGAAGAGTAAGAACATCTCCCTAAGTGTAACTGCAAGAATACTTTTGGGAACATCTGGCAGTTTAGGATGTTCCCAACATGTCCTTGACATTCCCTTCCTGGTTTGGGAATCCTGCTAGAACACCAGTTACTGTCTAACTACTAAATTTTGTCTCAGTGACTACAGAGAAAAAATCATTTGTTTTGTCATTTTGACAACCAGACAACCAGTTCTGTAACAAATCTCAAAGTTAGGCAACATTTTTCTTTTCATTTGTTTCTCCCTGCAAATTAAATGTGCTAATCTTGATATAAAGCTTAGCAGAAAAGTAGAGACTTGCAGTTAGTGTTACACAGAAATAAGAAAATTTATCTTCTGAGATGCTGCTCTTTTTCAGAAATTAGGTGATTTTTAAATATATTTATTTATACCAGCATTGTAAGAATATAGCATTACTAATGTCAAAATTTAATGTGAGTAAATTTGCACTACAAATGCAAAGAGGCAGCTGATCGAAGCCTGCATATATGCTTCTCTCAGTTCATGGAAACCTCGATATCCTTAGAAGAACAGAAAGCTCTACCACTGGTAAACTGTTGACAATTCCTCAGTGGTGCACCGCTGGCTCATCATCTAAGAATACAGAAAGACACAGTGAAGGCCAAAGACCTATTTATTCAGTAGATAATTAAAAAAAAAAAAAAAGACAACACCATAATACATTTGTGGCATTAAATAGCACTATATTAACATGTTTATATTTTGGTCCTCAATGGTGTACTCACTGTTTTGACAATATAGGGTAAATTGTATAAATGGGAATGCTGAAAGGAAATTAAGACACATGGGAAAAATGCAAAAAAATTATTCCTCCCAAAGAAACAATTTTATGCCGGTGCCAGTTACTGTGCACCAATCCAATGGAAATGTAAACAAATCCTCTTGAGACTTTATGAAGCTATATTTAGATAGACATCAGAAATGAGATAATATTTTGCCTTCACTCAATACTACCTACTTTGATTTCAATGTTGATGATGGAGCTGCATAGGCACACTTTCTGCAAAATGCTGGAGGAACTTTTTTTGGTAGAATGTTTTGAAAATTTATGGCTAATTGTACAACTGACTTCTGAATATTTAGAGGACTTGTCATCAAAAAGCTTGTGAAATATCAAGATTACTGCAACAAGATTTTAAAAATAAAAACCATACCCACATTCTGAAACATTTTTTATATAGCTGCTGGTTAGCTTCTAAAACCTCCTTCTCCTCTGCCTGCCAAGCCAAAATTGCAATCCATGTTAGCTACAGGTATCGTGTAACAGAGCATTGTTCCTGATTATTGATTATTAGTTACAAATAAATCATGAAATGCAATCCATGATAAAAGAGTTTAAAAAAAAAGAGATGACAAGATTGAAGACCAGAAAAAGAAAATGTACTCCCAAATGTGTCGTGTCAAATAAAAGATAAAATTAATTCTCCATTAGGTGAGGAAAAAAAGTATTTGAACAATATAACAAACTGGAATTTTACACCTTTTACTACATATGTCATTAAGTGGCACTGGTTAATACCTTGGGGAATAAAATATTTGTCTTATTCCAGCAACAGTCTCTGGGAACCTGTTTATTTATTACTGTCCTCACAATATGATATAGACTGTCTTTAAAAAGCTAACCAAGAAAAAAGTGTCTTTATGCAGCATGAACATAGGAAGCATATTTTTACATCTATAATATTTGTGTTTTGATTCTTCAGGTAAAAGAGAATATTCAACATACTTGAATCCTCTATTTCACATTTGCCCAATTTTGCATTGTAAATAGAAATTGCCAGTAAGTTTAATATGGGGACATTAGAACAAAAAAACCAAAACTTGTGAAATGCTTTTTCCTTTTCCTGACCCAGTTTTAAGTACACACAGAAGACTAACAAATTAAAAATTCCTTTCTCAGAGCTGCATCTGAACAATGCTTTCTTCTGTGATAAATGTGCAGAATACATATATATTATTATCATATTAAACCTCATCTATACTTTAAGATATTCTTCAGATTATTTTCTATTTCATTGTGATTCATTAAATATATTTTTCTGAGAACAATGAGATGTATAGAGATTCTAGCTCAAAACATCCAAATTGCCTTACTGGCAACTACTGCATCAAAGTGCTCAGTTTTTATCAAGAGATACTTTCAAAACCTCCCTAACCCCAAGGGAAAGCTAAGTCTGCAAGGGGCAGGTATGTGCAGCCTTCTCTTTTTTGTTTTCATTATATTGAAGATATATTGAAGAAAATTCAGAGAAACTACTATTTTTTTTTAATGGCACAAGGCATAGTAATAGTTACAAATGAATAAAATAAACATAGCCTTTTATGGACAGCAAGGAAGCAGCCAGCAGCTGTTGAAACAGAGAAGCCATGGCATTGTCAAAAATATCACTATCCATGCTGCTGTCCTTAAAATGGTACTGCAGGATCAGTTCTGTCTTTAAAAGACACCATTCTCTTATTTATTAGTTGGATCTGTGAAAAGCCAATACTTCAATATACTTTGCTAATGCTTTCAGCATTTCTCCAGGAAGAGGACTACTGCAGTTTTGTTGCATGCCTTCAACTCAGATCTCTGCTTTTCAGAAATCCATGAAGTTGCAAGTGTTTGGTTTGCTGTTGTTAATGTTGTTTTTAAAACACACATCACTTGTACACTGGAGAAGTCAAGGACGAGCCACAAGAAAGGTATAGGCAGGCTTGAATACATTTTTACATGGATTGCTCACTCTGATGTGTACATTCTGCACTGACACAAATTCAGTGGAAATCAACTTGATTTATTGTTCCGATCTATAGCCAGGAAATTCTCATCTAGTTTTCAACCTGAGCTTCACACATACTGTGGCCTGGTTTACAGAGTTTGCACAGTGTTTTAAACCTTTAACAGTTTAGTTAGTAACAATACTCTTCTGTGTAATTAATTCCCTGTTGCAGAAGACCAGTCTTTATTTATGGAATAGCATTATCTACCAAAACTTAGAAATAGAAAAGGAACCTAAAGTGCTGGGGGAGTTTGGCAGAGGTTGAACTTATGTTGTTTAAACTTTATGGCATCTTTGAAGAAACTACACAGTAAACCTCAATTCTGAGTGCCTCCTATGGATTTCATGGGTTTCAGAGATTAGATCTAATTGTTTTGCCTGTATTTATAAATTTTCCATGAGAGATTTCTAACATGCACCTTGTTTCTTTGAGAATGCTGAAGAAAAGACAATATATTGGCAGAGTCTAACTCTTCCCATCAGTAGGAAAAAGTGCTTCTCTGAACAATAGGAATATTGAGTTCATTAATATCCAAATCAGTTTGTATACTACAAGCCCTATATCCTTTTCATCCAGACTTTTATTATAATATTCACCTTCAGCTGATCATGATACCAGAGCTGTGATTTAAATTCATAGAGTCATAGAATCATAGAATCATTCAGGTAGGAAAAGACCTCTAGGATCATCAAGTCCAACCTTCTTCAAACATCTCCCTAACCCCCAGACCATATCTTTAAGTACCACATCTACTCGTTTTTTTAACACCTCCAGGGATGATGACTCCACCACCTCCCTGGGCAGCCTGTTCCAATGCCTAACCACTCTTTCAGTGAAGAACTTCTTCCTGATATCCAATCTAAACCTCCCCTGGTGCAACTTGAGGCCATTACCGCTCATTCCGTCACTAGTAATTTGGGAGAAGAGACCAACACCAGGCTTGCTACAACCTCCCGTTAGGTAGTTGTAGAGAGCAATGATGTCTCCTCAGCCTCCTCTTCTCCAGACTAAACAATCCCAGTTCCCTCAGGCGCTTGTCATATGACTTATTCTCCAGACCCCTCACCAGCTTCATTGCTCTTCTCTGGACC
>VZZY01006107.1:5308-23120 GCA_013400335.1 Eurystomus gularis | reverse complement strand
TTGACACTCCCACTTAATTTCCTGTCATCTGCAAATTTACTGAGGGAGCGCTCAATCCCCTCATCCAGATCATCAATAAAGATATTAAACAAGACCGGCCCCAGAACTGAGCCCTGAGGGACCCCACTTGTGACCAGCCACCAGCTGGATTTAGCTCCATTTGCCACAACCCTCTGGGCTCAGCCATCCAGCCAGTTTTTAACCCAGCGAAGAGTCCACCTGTCTACACCGTGAGCCACCAGATTGTTCAACAGGGTGCGGTGGGAGACAGTGTCAAATGCCTTACTGAAGTCCAGGTAGACAACGTCAACTACCTTGCCCTCATCCACCAGGCGGGTCACATGGTCATAGAAGGAGATCAGATTGGTCATAGAAGACCTGCCCATGCTGGCTGGGCCTGATCCCCTGGTTGAATTCTTCACGTTTTCCTCCATAATCACAGATAGATGTGTGTGTTGAGTCTGTGGGTGCATACATGTGTGAACGTTTATGTCTGTATGTGTGTACACATCTATATGTATATACTCTCTGATTAAAATAGGCATTCATACATAAGTTTCTGGGAATTATGTCATCATGGGTTTTACGGCAGCCAGAAATGAATAAGTTTTCTAGTAGAAGGAGGCAGAAATCTGAAGTAGAACTGGTCCATTTCACACTGTCTCCAGAGGATCATCAGTTCACTGTATCATGAATTTCTCATCTCCACCATTAGGACTTAGTATGTCTAATTATGGTAATAACAAGCACAACGAAAAATGCTTGCTTATTATAATTTTCTTACATGCTGCTAAAAGAATAAAATACAATTCTATGAAGGACTCAGGCACGTTACAAAATTATTTTTCTGTACTGATACTTTCAAAAGTCATTTTAAGTTACAGCATTTTGACGATCAAAAAGACTGAGTAATAGTATTGAAGTCTAAAAGGTACCTGAGAGACAAACAGAATGAAATAAAATATGTTTCCATTTAAAAGGACTAGATTGCTCATTACTGAAAATATCTCTCTCTACCCAAAAGAAAACTCTACTAGTAGTGTTTGTGCTAACCTTAAAATGAAAACTTTAAATGATAACTACTCTTTAACTTATTAGCTGTAATTGTCAGTGGCCTTCGTCAGAATAAGGGAAACCCAAGTTTCACACTACTGAAATAGGGCTTACCTTTTGAAAGACTGATTAAACTTTTGGGTTGTTACTTCAGTAAGATTGAAAACTGTAAATTTAAAAAGGAATTCAGCTGAAATAGAACAATAGAGGTATTTGCTAATTATAAAAATACGTCCTTCATTTTCAAGTTTTTTACAGAAGAAACGATTTCCCAAGGTACTAGAAGTATCTTTCACTATTGTGATTTTGTGAGGTTTTTTAAAATAATGTATTTTTCAAACAGTGGAAAACAATCAGTGCAGATGATTGGTTTGTTTAATAGATCGTGACTGACAGCTGCAGCAAATTACTCAAAACACTTTTGTTAAGGCTTTTTTTTCACCTTAAAGAATTTGTTTTCACTTTTTCTCTCCTTCCTAGTTCTTTGAACTTCCATTGTGTGACTATTGAAAGAAGCAGCTTTTTCCTCAAGAAAAAAACACGTTATGCAAAATGTTGAAGGCCAGACTATCCTCTCTCCCCTTCTCATTAGTAGTACATTAACTAGAAAACTGCAGGACAGGTTCCCAACCAATCTTTATTCCTTTCCATTCCATTCCATTCCTAAAAAAAAGTTGCTGGGAGTTTACCATTAGTATTTTATCTGTAGAATTTCTAAAGAATATCAGTGATAGACAGAACACTGGATTTTTTTATTTGGTAACCAAACAACAAAAAAAGTAATTTTCCTGCTTTCCTCCATTTTATTGCTCTGTTGGTTGGGGTTTTTTTCACAGCATAAATGATCCCTAGGTTAGATCAAATCTGTCATACAGTTTTTGCTGACCACTGTAACTACTTTTACTGAAGTAAATGTTTGACAACAACAATCATAACTATAATCATAATCACAATCGTAGTCATAATCATACTCAACATTTAGGTGTTGGACAGATTGTTGTCCAGCCCAAGTTTCAGTGACCTCCCTTTGGAACGTGTGAACCTTTCATTGGTCATTCTTTGCCACAGAAAACAGGAAACATAGATGTCCCATCACATTAATATTGTGATCATTTTTAGGTATCTCATTCATATGAGCATGTATTAAAAAAAGAGTTTTTTTTTTCAGTGATCAACAACTTATTACTCCCTCTTCTATGGATATCTGCTAATGATACAGCTTCTAACACAGATCCCATATAAGTAGTTTGTATTGATAAACGCAGAAGAAGGAATATGGTGATTATGTTTATTTTCCTTAATGAGGGAATTTATCTCTTTGCACAATATCAAGCAAGCTAACTCCCTCTGAAAGAGTCAAAGAATGAGACTATTCCATGAGGTTTGTACTGAAATGATCTTGTAAAATGATACCTGAAGGCTACTTTTCTGAAAATTGCCATCAATAAAGAAAGCAGAAATAATAAAACTGAGATTTTCATCACAGGTAAATTACAATAGCAATTAAAAATATTACTAATTACAGCTTCTTCTATGGCCATTTGGATTACTGTTTGAGAAATCGTTTTAGTTCTTGCTTAGATTTTATTTTTGAGACACTAATTATCATCAAACTTTCAACTTTCCACTGCTCCCACATTCAGAACAAAGCTACAACCCTGCGTTTCAAATCTCATATGTATCATAAAATGGAGATTTCAATCCAAATAATAATTTCCTTTCCAATCTTTAATTAAAAAGTTTGCTTGAATCACCACAGTGAAGATGTAATAAGACTGTGCAGCAAAGTGTTTAAGAAACATTCATCAACACTAATCAGTTGCTGTAAATTTTTGTCAACTGTGAGAATGGCATGAAACATAGTAGTCAGTAGGAACAAAACAAGAAGATGTGACTGCAAGGATTTGACGTTTGTCTGCCAATCAAGTCAGCAAGTCCACCTGCTAGCAGGCTGATTTGGAACTACGCTTTGAAGCTGCTGTGAAGCATCACTGGTTGCAACTACTATGAGAATTGCATTGCGTTGCTACACTTCCAAAGTAGGGGTGAACGACCAGATATGCATCACTCTGCCTTTTCCTGCAGCAAGTTATTTTCTAAATAAAATACTGTAACAGTCACCTATTTCATGATTTTGAGTGCTAGCAACGTCTCAAGTTTTGCTTCAAACTCTTTTCTCCTGAAAGAGATTTTTTTAAATAGTTAGTTATACAAAAAATTTTAAAAGACAAAAAACCTGAAGCTGTGTCAAGGGTCTTTCTGCTCACAGAATCGGTAGGAAATCAAAACAAAACTCGTCTATACAGTTCCATGTCCAGGTTTTGTAATCATTTTTTATTTCTAAGGCAATGAAAACTATAATTTAGACTAATTACTCTTGACATTTTGAAACTATGAAATACTGAACTTCAGAAGAAATTTTGCTTGTGCATACACCATGTGGTACTTTTAATGAGGATGAATATGTAATTGTACAACACAATAACTTCATAATTACTTTGTAATTAAAAGGTCTACTCCTCTGATTACTTGCACTTAAACTTAACACCTAATTAGATGTAATGTAATTAATTATATAAGATATGAGAAACTGAAAAAATAAAATAGATTCATGCGGGAAAGTGGATAAAATTAAAAAGTAAAATATTTATTTGAAATATTTTTTGAAAAAGAATAGTTTCAATGGTTACTCTAAGATTTACATAGGATGTATGCTGAAGTATGCATTCAACAATTTCTTCATCATGGTGCCAACTTTTCTTGTTTGGATCAGGTGAAGTCAGGCTATCTAATCACTAATCCTCTTCTCTTTTGCCATACTTTAGCTCTCAAAATACTTCAGCTACCCATCTAAGATGACAACCTAACTACTATAAGTAGATTTTTCCCATTGCAACAGTAGGGATCAACAATAGTTGTTGCACACTGCCTTGAAACACGGATTTCAAAGGCAGACAAAGACCTAGTCACCTAGTCACCTATCCTACTTGGATATTTATGCACTGCAACACCAAATACTGCTCCTCTACATGCCATTTTTGGAGGGTGAACACGTGTCCATTAAGGAAGGGGCCTGCACTGACAGGTAGTTTTCTTTCCCTAATGGTAGGTTATTCTATAACCCACAGTGATGACAGTTGTAGATGTTCCTGTGCTAGCAGGCTAGCTACTGCCTCTGTAAATCTTCTCCAACACTCCTACTGCTCCCTCAAATCTATTTTTTCTCCCTTCCTCCCATCTACATTTTTTTTCAGATGCTGCATAGACCCTTTCCAAAAACAAATGAAGTCTACCTCCTGAGCTCTGGAGGTACCACTGTTCTCCTAAACGGCTACTATTTGGGCCTAACTCGACATCCTGCTTTTCTGTTTTGGGAAGATTTCCCAGTCTCAGGAAATCATAGTGCTTCACTTAATTCTACCAGAGAATTACTGAATCTTTATGACATAAGTACAGGTGAATCGGTCCTCAGTACAATAGTACATTACTTGTTTTATTGGTATCGTTGATATTGTTTGTTACTGATTCTGAGAGCATGAAAAAAGCAATGTACATTGAAAAATGACACGGCTTGGATGGTACCATTACCTATATCAGGGCTTGCTGGTAAACTTCTGTATAAGGAACTGTGTGAAGATTAAGAGGTTGATTTAGAATTATACATAGTACAAAATCATTCAAGGCAATAATAAATCGCTACTTAAGTAGTAGTGTATTCCCTAGTGACAGGAGGACTAACCACACTGGGAATATGAAACCTTTGGGTCAAGAAAGGACAAGCTAGGAAAACACTAGGAGGAAATAACTTGGGGATATTTTGTTCCTTTTCAGCTCACTCTTTGCACAAACAAGGAAACAGTGATCTGGTAGGGCTGTTGCTTCAAGACAAGAAGATAAGAAAGGTTTTCCTGTTGTGCTAGCATAGGCAGGTGGCTGTACTTGATGTGTTTTGTTGGGAACATATTCAGTGCATGGCAAAGGCATGCAAAGAGACAACCAAAGTGACAGAAAAGCATCTGGGCTTTAGGACTTCTGTCACTGATGAAACTGGGGTGGCATAGCTTGAGATTTCTATGAAAGCCAAACTGGCAGAAAAATATGAAGAACAGAGGCATATAGAAAAGCCCAACTGGCTGTGTGCTTTAACAAAGCAGACATAAGTGGCAATTTCATGTTTTAGATTTCTATTCAGATTTTTTTTTCAATAAATAAAGATTTCAAAACAAAGAAGGACAGAAAACAGTTGTTCAAGAATACTTGTGCAATTCTTGACATACCACATATTTATTATTAGAGATAACTTCTTGTAGCATCTTGTTACAATACAATCTGGATTATGTGTTGTTGTATCAACAGATGTAACATATAATTTTCTATGATTTTTATTTCCTTTCAACATGCATTGCTGAACTTATTCACATACTGGATTAAAATAGGAAGAAAACCACAAAATAAAAATATGGGTTTAAAAAATATTATAGTTACAATGACAGGCAATTAAGACTATCATATCTTTCAAAGAAAGTTGATATTTTAGCATGACTGTGTTTATCACAATTTTATCTTTACATTACCTTTTTATGAAAGGAATTCAGTTTATATGTCATCAAAAGATCAATGTGCTTCTACCATCTGCAATGGCTCCTTAGAAGAGGAAAACAGTTTAAGCAGAAGTAACTATTGTGCAAACCAGAGGAAAAAAAGGACTTAATTTACTAAGGGAAATTAAAGTATTAATTAAAGTATTAACTAGACATATTTAGATGTTTTTTACTTGTCTTCCAAAGGTATTCAGAATAATTTGATTTGTATTTCTGTTCCAAAGCTACATAAAGGATTGAAAATGACATAAAAGGTGATTTATTTAAACTTTTTAAAAGAAATATCTCTGAAAAAGCACATTATTTTTCTGTACCATTTAAAAATTATCATTAAAAGACCTTTCATAATCTGACTTACACTGTATTATACACCCCCCCCCAAAAAAAAAAAAAAAAAAAAACCCAACAACAAAAAACCCAACAACATTAAAGCCAAATAAGTATCTAGTTAAATTTGGGGGTGTATATTTTCATTTTGTGTCCACTATAGCACAGTCACAGGAACATTAGAGCAAATAGCAAATTACAGACAAGAGGAGAATTGCAAGCCAATACAGTTGACTCAGCCATGTTTAAACTCACTGCTAGGCAACATTAAGAAGAATTCTACATTATGCCTGTAAACAAAAATTGAAAACTTGACATAATGATACTGTCAGTTCAGCTGATAAGTACTGCTGGAAAAAATATCAGGACATAAGAGAGAATCTGATAATATCAGATCTGTATCTGATGCTCTCTTCTCTCCCCCTCATCCCAGCTAGAATATGAAACTAGACAATGTCATCTGAAAGAAAGATCACATTTTTAGGCATGGACCCAACCGACAAAGTTTGGGAGTACCTCTAAAAGGTGTGCTTTTAGTGAAACAGAAACAACAAGCTTGGCATGGGAAGTGAAGTGTGTGTCTCCTGCTGTGGAAGAACAGCAAAGTTGTGACACAGAAGCAACACACTCACAGCGTTAGTGCACCACTCCATTTGGAGGGCAGTCATGGTCACAGAAGTCCTATTCAGGACTATTCTCAATCTTGTAATGGTTTGGCTGTAATTAAAAATGCTCTGATCACAATTTTGTACAGGTTACCAGTGACTAAGTAAAACTTACAGAGCTGTTCACATACGTCTATGCCACAGGATATGAACATATCCCTGACAGAAGGGTTGCTCCAAAAGTGCTACAGAACTAACAGTAATGAGCACTTTGTTAAAGAGAAAGCCATTCAAATTATACACTACAGTTTTTTAAAGTCTCACAGAGCCTGAGTTGTAATAGCATTAACAATTAATGTATGTCACACATCTAGAGCTGCAGTTGTTACTGCTGGACACCTCTGCAACTATAATGCTGACATTTCCTAACATTTGAGCATGTGGCTTTCCAGCCTTTCCAGACCTTGTTTATGGGGGTCTATTGCTCTTTTTAAAGTCACTTTTTTGCTGTATATAAACAAAGGAAAGTAAATGTCATAAACGCTTTGTGAAACCATAATGAGCTCTGCACTGAATGTTAGATGCGCTGGATGTACAAGCTAATTATCAGTTATTTTTGCAGGCTATGTATACATTAGCAAGTAATTTGGAGCCACAGAAGAGGATCAGCAGATCAAAACAGATGGCAATGAGGCCCATGCAATGATATATGTGGTACAGGGGTTCTGCCTAAGATAAGAGTTCATCCAGTCCTCTGGATTCACTGTTCCCACCAGGCATGTAGGAACTAATTGATCCAAAGGACCAGTGGTAAGGAATCTTTAACTCTCCAGTGAAGTCTGGAGTGTATTTGTCTTGCACCTTAAATGGAGTTGGTTTTGGTGTTTTGGGGTTTTTTTGGTGTGTGTGTGAAGGTTTTACTGGTTTCCTCTGAAAATGTAAATAGCTCTGTGACACAGCTCTATGATGTGCAGCAAGCAGGGATGACTTAGAGGCTCTGCCTCAAAGCAAACCATGAATGTAGACACAATGTAATGGAACCAATTTTTCAAGAAGGATGCTATTTTGCCAGTCTGTTTGACACATACTTGCAAAGGAATACCGAATTTTCTTCCAAATTCTGAAGGAAATGTGTGGGTTTAGATCTCCCTGCTCTGTCTTTCCAATTTCCTTTATTTTTAATTTACTTGAATTTTCCCTTGCCAGCTTTTATGCTCCTTTAGTCCTGTAAATCACCAGTTTCCTGACTGCCTCCGTCCACTTCTCTATTTCTCCCCTGTATTTCAATGAGGCTTCTCCTTCACAGGAAATGTGCCAGCCTATGTTGGGTTTGTGTGGCAAGGTTTTGATAGCGGGGGGGAATACAGGGGTGGCTTCTGTGAGAACCTGCTAGATGCTTCCCCCATGTCCAATAGAGCCAGTGCCAGGCAGCTCCAGACCTTGGAGTTGCCAAGGCCAAGCCAGTCAGTGACCATGGTAGCACCTCTGTGATAAGATATTCAAGAAGGGGAAAAAGAAAACTGCATAGTAGCTATAGCTGACAGAGAGAGGAGTGAGAACATGTGAGAGAAACAACTCTGCAGACACCAAGGCCAGTAAAGAAGTAGGGGGAGGAGGTGCTTCACGTGTAAGAGCAAACATACCCCTGCAACCTGTGGTAAAGACCATGGTGAGGCAGGTTGTCTCTCTGAAGCCCATGGAGGTTAACAGTGGAGCAGATATCCACCTGCAGTCCATGGAGGACCCCATGCCAGAGCAAGTGTCTGTGCCTGAAGGAGGCTGTGACCCCGTGGGAAGTCGATGCTGGAGCAGGCTTCTGGGAGGACCTGTTGCCCTACAGAGAGAGGAGCTTATGCTGGAGCAGGTTTGCTGGCAGGACTTGTGACATGGTGAGGGGCCTACGCTGGAGCAGTCTCTTCCTGAAGGACTACACCCTATGGAAGGGACCCATGCTAGAGCAGTTCATGAAGAACTGTGGCCTGTGGGAAAGACTCATGTTGGAGAAGTTCATAGAGGACTGTCTCCCATGGGAGGGACCCCATGCTGGAGCAGGAGAAGAGTGTGAGCAGTCCCCTCCCTTGAGGAGGAAGGAGTGGCAGACACGATGTGTGCTGAACTGACCACAACACCCATTTCCCATCCCCCTGTGCTGCTGGAGGGTAGAGGCAGAGAAAGCTGGGAGTTAAATTAAGGCCAGCAAGAAGGAAGGGGTGGGGGGAAGTTGCTTTCAAGATTTGGTTTTATTTCTCATTATCTTACCCTAATTTGATTTGTAATTAATCAAATTAATTTTTCCTCAATTTGAGTCTGTTTTGCCCATGATGGTAATTGGTGGATGATCTCTCCCTGTCCTTATCTTGAACCATAAGATTTTCATTACATTTTCTCTCCCCTGTCCAGCTGAGGAGGAGAGTGATAGAGCAGCTTTGGTGGGCACCCGGTGTCCAGCCAGGGTCAACCCACCACACATCCTAAGGAACAAGAACATGATGAGCCTCCAGTTCCAGAGACTGACCTCAAGGTCCCACGAGCATGGCACAGTAATTTCCTCACTTAGCCCTGCTTTAACAAGATCAGAGACCTCTGTTAGTGGTGAAGGATTTGAATTTTGCAGATGAGTTCCCAAGGAGTTAATAAACCTAAGAAGGCAACGTGTATGATAAAAAGCATGAAATATTTGCTTAGAAAGAGGAAATAGATAAACTAGGGCTCTTCAGCTAAGAGAAGATATTCCTGAGAAAATGTGAAGGAGATCTGTAAAATGATAAATAGAGAAAAGAAGAGTAGAGAAATCTTTTGTTTCAATCTGGAGAACACTTGATGCAAACATCCACTTTAGTTCACACTGTAGAGCATCTCCAGTGCACATGAAATAGATTCATTTAAAATGAAAAAAACATCAAAGATGCACTCCAGATACTCATCTAAAATGATCCAGCCACTAACAGGTGTTCATGGAGCCATACTACAGTTTGTCTGAAATAAAACCTCCTCAAATGCATGCTGTACGATATGAGGTCATCAGCACAGCCTGTTTGATTGTACAAACTCAATTCTATTACTTGCTAAGGCAGGCATATCCTATGTTGCAAAAGCCAGAAGGCACCAAACCAAGTAGTGACTTTAAAAAGTAGATATTAGGTATTTGACTCATTGCCACATATTCCATTTGGGTGGTAAAATATCAAGGTGTCTACAGAATATATTGACACAGATGCAATTTCCTGCTCAGAAAGTACCCAGACCACAGATTATCAGAAAATCAAACTAGTAGACAGGTTATTCCATGCTTGTCACATTATAGTACCTTTTTTGTCAAGCACAACCCAAAATCTTTTTCTATTTCAAGCTGAATACCCTGAATTCAGTTTCAATAGGTTTTGGAGATTCACAGTTTCCTAGCTGCTCAGTTTAATAACTACATCCTGCAGGATGGTTTTCTGATGGTGCCTAGCAAACGTCCACTTGTATCTTCAAGGCAGAGCAAAACACCATCCACTAAATACCGAGTTAAGCAAGTTTCTCAGTACTGTTGCATGCTTCTACACCCAGCTCAGCTGTGCCTTGAACACAGGCTGGATGTTTTCCAGCTGCTACTCTTTGACCAAGAAAGAACGTTTTTTTTCCCAGGTATTTTTGCCTCATAGTGGTCCTATATGCATTTAATCCTGGAGTGTGATACTTCAGCATTTTTGTCTGGATGAGGAGTGAGATTTTTGAAGTGAATCTTGCAGTACCTGCACCTGTGGTGCTTTGGGTCATGTCACATCTCAGACAGCAGGCACAAACTGCTTTGCTTTGCATTTGAACTGCAGCAAGTCAAAAGATGCACTCTAGGACATTACCTAAAGTATTCCAGTATCTAACACAAATACAGTCCACAGAATCATTTTATCTGGAATAAAATAACCACCCTGAAATGCATATAATATAGACATCAGGTCCTCAGCAGCAGCTATTTCACTCTACAGATCCATTCTTACTGGACTGCACTACCAGGTAGCACAGACATAACCCTTATTTCCTAACCACTGATGAGCTGGTTTGTTTCAGTTTGACTTTGATAAAATTAAATGAAAAAAAGAGAAACTAACAGAAGGTTCAAAATGAAAGAAGTGATAGGAAATTTAATAAATAAATATTCTCTCAGCAATGTTAGAAGTCGCAAATTTGAAAGGCATCATTGACTGTCAGGGCCAGCAATTGCAAATTAAAGACACCCTACAAAATCCCAAGGGAGCAATTAAAGAATGTGTAAAAAAGCTGGCTGCAACGACCAAGCATTTCTTAGGCTTAAAATAAAGTTTGGAGTAGAACTTATAAAAGAAAATATTTTATTTCATCTGTAATATTCAATTTAATTCAATTTAATATGTATAAGGTTTGACCTAATAATTTCATGTTGGCGTACCAGGAAGTGATGAATCAAGATCTACTACACAATCAGGATTTTACACTTTTCAGATAAAAACGAGTTGAAATTATTACTCTTTTGTAAGTGTTCCACACCCAAAACATGCTCCTATAAAGGTGTGGCAATTTTGACTGACAAAGCAATCAACTGGCTGCAATTTGTTCCACATTTTAACTTCCTTGCTCAATTGCACACAGATTTCATCAAAGAAATGCCACAATTAGAGATGTTTTTATGGTGCTGCTACAAAGTTTGAGGAAGGGAGATTGGTCACTATTGGTTCATGAGTATTAGAAATCTTGCATTGCTTGTATGCATTGGTAGGAATGCTGAGGTTCATTCCTCTTAAATAAATATACGAAACTTGTGATGTATACTGGAACTTGAAGAGATATTCTAAGCCAGTTTGGGCTTGAGGGTGCAGATTTATAGTGATCAGGTGCTGCTACACAAACTCTTTGTTGCAGGCAGATTCTAGAAATACAGCCTGGTTCTTGTGGTGTGGTGGGGAGGGAGTACAGCACGGCTTAAGTGTCACTGTGATTTCAGGAAGTTGGTCTTTAATGCCTTGTCCAGAATATGAATTTGCACAGATGAATCACAGATGGTTCCTAACAGCCCTCCTCCTTCCACACTTTTTAGATTCTATTTCTTTTCCCTGCCTTCATATTTTGCTTTTTATTTGTATTCTTGGATCCCAGGGACTCATTCTTTGTGCATGTCTGGAAAACATCTCCTGCAGCTGGAGTGGTACTGACATAGAAGTGGGAGACAGTAACAGTGGTACAGAGGAGCAAAGACTGACAACTGAAAGGAACAAAGGAACAAGAACAAGTTAACCTGACTGCAATGTAAATTCCTCCATGTTGGCAACAGACTTCTTTTGCTGTTCAGTGGAGTGCTGAATATAGTTGTCTCTCAAATAACAAATGTAATATTGCTTTAGAGTTAGAGGATGCTGTATATTTAAAGCTTTATTCCACCTATGACACAAGATACATTAATTGCACTTGATCAGCCAGTTCAGCTAAGTGTTGAAGATTGTTATTGCCAGCTTTAATTCTCTAACATTTGTTTGCTAAGCACATCTGATCAAACAAAACCTCAGACTTTATCTCCTCTTGACTTACCCATTTAGCCAAAGTAATGCACAGAACATCAACATGATTTACTTCTTAAGTACAAATAAATCATATGCACTTAGGAGTCTGGATCTCAGGTTTCACAATTAGGGTGTATACCTGCTACAGAAACTATCAGCAATGCTTTCAAGTATCTGATAGTTACATTTAATCTAGTAGCTTTGTTTTCTTCTTGTACTGTCTCAGTTCTATCCCTGCTTTTCACACATCAGAATCATTAGTGGTCACACAAGAATACTTGTCTCTGGGTTAAAATGTCTGCAAGCTGTCAAAGGGTTTTAGTGTAAACCTCTGTGACGGAATGTTTAGTGGTGCTCTCAGCATACAAGATAGGCTTGCCAATATTATTTACATATGATGATAAATGAGCAACATTACTCAGTTTACCCTAAAATAAGCAATGCTTTTGGGATGCTATTTAAGAAATCTTTTTCTCTATTGCAGTTTCTATTAAAGTGATCTAGTTTTACTTTATTTCCCTACTCATTTTTTTTTCAGATTAATTTTAGGCTTATCATACACAAATGAAAACCATATGCTTTCTCAGAAAAAAAAAAAAAAGAAAAATCACTAACCTGAAAAAAGGGATTAAGAGGAAAATACGTTTGGATGTTTTAATCTGCAGCAAGAGAATCAGGAATAGTGCATGCCAACAGCAACTGTAGATCAGGGATTTTTTTTCTACCACCTCAGAATATTTATTATAAACACTTTTGTTCACTGTATTATATATATTATCTGTTTAGTTTCTTTTTCTCTTATTAAATATATTTACATAGAAATATGGAAAAAAACACAAATTTTTATGATGGCTGAAAAAACAGTCATACATCTTGGAGAACTTTGGAAAAAACAATTCTGTTTAGAAATGATTTTGCTTTAGTACTGTATTCATTACCAAAGATATTAATGTTAAAGTAGAATCTTTATTTCTAATAATTTGCTTGTTTCTCCAGCTGCTCCTCTACCCGAACTCTTAATCAGGTTTGGTAACAGTGCAATTATTTCCACAGCAACTAGTTTTGGTGTCACAAATAGAGGATTATAACTTCAGTATACAAAAGAGCAGCAAGAAGATTAACTCTTAGAAACAGCCTGGGGGAGGGGTGTTCTCATTGAATTTCCCTGGTACTAAAGAATAGAGGAAAAAGATCACATATAAGCATGGAACTGTTTCTAAAGTAAAGGGCATGCAAGTACTTTTCATAAGAAGCAGGATTATTTCCAACCAGTAATAATTCTATTATTCTGAATTCTGGGATGGGATTTAAGTTTTAAATGAGACACATAGTTTACAGGGTATAGGTGTCTCTCCCTCCCTCTCTACACATACATGTAATGGTGAGGGGGAATCAGTTGCCTAAATGTAGATGCCAAGCTCGTCTAACACATTCTGGCATACCTGGGATATCTGCAAGAGGCATCAGATAAGACAGAAGACATAGGGGAGATGTGTGACCTTCTGAATTAGCACGTGAAGGTCAGGCAGAATCATAGAATCACAGAATGTTCCAGCCTGGAAAGGACCTCTAGAGGTCATCTGGTCCAACTTCCCTACTTGAGTAGGGACATCTCTACCTAGGTCAGGTTGCTCAGAGCCCCATCAAGCCTGTCTTTGAATGACTCCAGGGATGGGGCCTTGTCGCGGTCGGGAGCAGATGTCCGACTTACTTCTCAAGGGACAAAGATTGAGGGTAAAGTTGAATACCTCCCCACCAGGCTTATAGGCAAATACAGAGACTGATGAGTATTTAATAAATATATTTATTAAAAAAAAATAAATTTATCTAATCAATAGAAACACTATCATATATTATATACANCAACCTGATTTAATATGTGGGTTAGTTCACCACAGGCCTCCACCACCTCTCTGGGCAGCCCATTCCAGTGATCTATCACCCTCATGTACATACATATGGCTCGAATTTCCCAGAATGAATTATCATAGCTGCATAGTCATTACGCATGGAACCTGGGTCTCTGAGGGACTTCCCTGGGGGTCTTCAGTGGTCTCTGGTGGTCCCTAGTAGTCTCTGAAGAGGTAACTCTTAGTGTCCTCTCCATATACTCTGGGCCCCCTTTTCCATAGATGGTCTTGTCTTAGCCCCACAGTGGGCACCTTGGGCCTGGCCCACCCCCAAGGCCTGGCAAACTGTTTTGAAGGCAGCTTTTCACTAGGTGCTCTCTCCCCTGCTGACAAAATGTTGGTGACTCCAGGGCACAAGACCCCAGAGCCCGCCCGCTACCGGCTTCCCTGCTGGGGAGGCCCCGCTGGGAGCTGCAAGATGGTGGCCGAGCCACAGCTCAGTGTGCAGGCACAGTGGCGGCAGCAGGGAGAGGAAGGAGGGTGCTGCATGGCCAAGCTCGGCAGCTTAAGCAGCCTCAGCCCCTGGCTATCTGGAGAGAGATCGGTCCTGTCTAAGCATGACAAGTATCTGTAAGCAGAGGTTCAAATTTGGTTTAAGAAGATACAAGAACATTGAAGACCAATCTATATTGACTTCCTAAGCTCAAGCCTATCTCACTACTACTGGAGAAATCAGAGAATAGTTACTGCATTTACCAGGTAGGTATCAGGCAGCTAACATTTTTAACAAGAGGCAAGAAATCAGGTGAGCAGAGAAAGATTGAGGAGGGAATATCTGGCTTAATTAGATGTTGTCAAATCAACAGATCTAGGGAAATTTGCCTTATAGTACATGAAATGCTACTATAACGATGTCAGAAGCATCTGTGGTTATCTTTCAGAATTTGGAGAGAACAATGACATTTCAGAAGATTTAAAAAGGTCAAACACAACCTCTACTTCTAGCAAGTGGGAAAAGCGGAGACAAGGAATTATAAACTACTCAGCTTGTGTTCAGTTCCTTAAACAATACTGGAAGAAATTAAGAATTTTAGAAACTTGAAAGATAACACGAGGATGAATAGCAGCCAACATATATTTGTCAAGAGCAAATCCAAATAAATTTCCTTCTGAGAATAAGGCCTTCTGAAAAACAGAGCAGCAGAAGATACACTAACTTAAAAAATACTTCTGACATTGCCTCACAATACAATTTTATAAGTGATAAATGTTACAGACAACCTGTTCTAAGACACATGCAATACTGATTTAAGAACTGCACTCAGGGAGTAGCTGCCAATAGTTCATTGAAAGACTGGAAGGATATACGATGATCAACAGATGTAAATCCAGTAATACATCAATAGTCTTCATACTTCATTGAGAACCTGGGTGACGAAATAGACAATTTATCTATTGAATTCACAGACAGCAGAATAGAAAAAATGGTTTAGAAAACAGGACCAGCAAATTGACAAAGTAGTCTGAAAGAAACAGGATAGGATTCATTATGGAAAAAAAAAGCAAACCCACAATGTTCTTCAGTGAGGCAGAATAATTAGCTGCAAAACTACTAGAAGGGAAATGACTGGCAGGGTGGCAGCTATAAAGGGAAAAGTCTAATGTATACATTGAATTCTCAGCTGATAGTAAACTGTCAATGCCAGGTGACTGGAAATACGCTACAATACCGAGATGTATAAAGAGAAATGGTTTTTTGCAAGCTACATGGAATAATTCTTTGGGATTGGCAAAGCCTTGTCTGTCTACTGAGTCTAGTTTTGGGCCTTGCATTTCAAAGAAAAATTGGCCAATTAGAGAGATCCTACAGGGGAGCAACCAGATGTCTAATAATCATAACCTATAGAAACAGCCACATGAAAAATTACTGAAGCTGGAATATAAGAATATAAGAAACAGTTATAAAGTGAAAGAAAATAAGCTACTTCCCATGCCCTCAGTATATACAAAAAGAAAAAATGGTATTACATTCTAGAAAGGAAAATTTAGTTAAGAAATATGGACATTCTCTAAGAGTAAGTTAATTGAATATAGGAATAGTTGTGGATATTGTGAAATAGTCATCCTCAGTAAAAGGTTAGATCTGCAATGTGGTAGGCATAGAACTCTGTTCTGAACCTTAACATGAACCTTTGAAGTTCCTTCTAGGACTCTTTTTTTCTCCTGACTCTTTTGATCTTTATCTCTTCAGCCCAACAGCTGCAAAGACCTGCACTTTTATAACGTTAGTTCCTTATTTTGAATTTTGAAAGGTTTGGGTTGGTTTTTTTTCTACTCCGAATTTTATCTGGTAGTTTAGTTTATTATGATTTTCTTTCTTGCTTATAGCATTGGTTTGGTACAGTCATAAGGATGTAAGTATGGCCTTAGAAAAATGTTTAGTGCATCACCTGTGGCTTGCATTGGGGTAAAAGGCCTCTTAAGAGACAAGCAGCTGATATTTTCAGAACCATCTTAAAGGACAGAGAAAGAGATGAGCAGAAATTCATTGAATTTATGTTATTCACTGAAAATGGGAAGGATACTTAAGAATACAAACATTGTAGTCCCACTGATGGTTTGAGAAATTTATATGACAACACCATGTTCGTGGGGCAGGAATACTATCATCCTTTCACCTTACATACTCTAAAACTTCGCTGCGTATTTCAAATCCATTCTGGCACTGGTTTTAAATCCAACCCCAAAATGCACTGGCACTTTATTGAATGCTCTAAAACACATTCTATATTGAGTACTTATTTGTTGCTTCCCATTTACTTTCTCCTCTAGAAGAAAAGATGGCAAAAATAGGGGACTATCTGTATTTTATTCAAATGTCTGTACATTTGTATAGTTTTCAGCCCATAAATATCCAGAAAGTTTGAAAATCATTGGGCATTTAGTTCAGCAGCTATTTATGAAATTGTGAAAGAAGTTTTCCTTGGGGGAAGTAAGAACTCCACCCAGTGCTTCTGCAAATAGTGTAGGAAGGGAAGCATAATACTGCTAAAGCAGTTCTCTGCTCTATTTCAGTATCATCAGCTGTTTAATGATCTGAGAGAGAAGATAATGGCATCAAATATTGACATCTGAACTGCTCCACTAGATATTAGTTTTCTGTATGCTATTTTGTCCTTTAACATTCACCCTCCCATAGATACTTTTTTATTATTATTGGCTACTAGGGTCTAGGGCTAAAGAAAATATAGCTAATGAAATACTCCTTGGCTTGGCAACAGAAACCAAAATTAATGTCAGAGATCAGAATCCACTAAGGGGTTGCTATCTTTCTGAATACTCAGTATGAAACGATTTGAGGGGAGAAGAAAAGGTATGGATCATTAATGAGGCTGTTACAACATTCTGTAAACTTGAGGATAGAGAATCTATGTTAAATGACTGTCTCTAGCTTCCCTTCTCCAAAACCATCACTGAGGACTACAGAGTAGGAGATGTGACAATGTTAAGATGATGTGTTCCGATTTTCAGGTGACTAATTCAAATGCATGATCCAAAATTAGCTTCTTAGATTTCCTGTACCTGATTTTCCAGGTAATTGCATAAAGTACACAGGAGCATACAGTATATTAAGTATATTAACAAAATTTCTATTGCTAAAATACAATTGTTGTTTTTAGTGGCCAAAGCAAAGAGCTGTCATGTCATGTGTTTCTTCAAGGGCATACTGAAATATATTCATGGTCTCTGGATATACGTCCTTAAAAAAAAAAAAGAAGTCCTTTTTCTTAGGGACTAAAGCACATAGTTTCTTATGACCATCCTTTGAGAATGCAATAAGGTACAGAAAGAATCCCCCC
>VZZY01006106.1:0-73600 GCA_013400335.1 Eurystomus gularis | reverse complement strand
TTATTTCCTTTTTTCTTTTCCCACTAAATGAATAGAAGAAACAATGGTTTTCTGGCATTTTCAAATACCAGTTCTTACAAATTTGCTTGAAAAAGATGTAGAATTAGACTGACCAGACTGAACCAAACCCAGTTTTCTTCCTGCACCTCCTGAAAAGATTCATCCTCACAAGCAGATTTTTTCTCCAGCCACTTTGTCAGGGAATTCCTCGCTTTAAAGAGTTTGGCTTTCATTAGAGTGCATGTCACAAATACGTTATATTTAGATGTTTTATTTGTTGACATTCTGCCGCTCCTTTATGATGACTTTTTTTCCGTGATAGTTTTCTTTAAATGCCCATTTTATAACGCCGGTTTGTGCAGTCTGTGTGTGTATATTATATAAGGAGTATCTTTTAAAAAGTAGAAGCGTAAAACCAACAGCACAGCACTAAAAAATGCAGCTGGAGCTTCAGTTCTGACCTCGCTGCAGAGAGCAGAGGGTGGTTTTGCACTCTGCCTGTCTCTCTTGTTTATTTTGCGTGGGGGTAAGAAGTATACTGAGGATTGGCTCAAAATTTAAAATATGTATTTATGGCCAAAAAAACCTCAATAAAACTAGATTTTGAAAATTATTCCTGGATAAAATCCTGTTAGGTTGGACTTGATGATCTTAAAGGTGATGATCTCAACTCTACAAAAGAAGGAAATACAGAAAAATACGTCAATAATAAAATATTTGAAATAGATATATTTCAAAACACTTTTCAATAAATGATTCTTTTGAATCTCCCTGTTTTCTTCCCACTCTTTAATTTCATTAGTCTGATAGGTTTCTTTCCTTTTACCAAACTATTGTTTGCATTTTTAGAATGAAGTATTCTCCCACATGCTCTAAGTTTTATAAGGTAATCATTATAAATGGCCTGAAAGCAAAATTTTAGCTTCCAAAGCCATGCAATTAAAATAAAGTTTTTATCTCCAGCCCCACTATTAATTGATGAACTTGCAAATTTAAATTAGTTCAGCTTGGTAGTTCTCATCTTAGTGAGCTAAAAGTGCACTGTATTGATCGGAAGTTCTGACACCTATGTGATTAAAATCAAGTACTAGGTGACCGCACAGAACCGGTGCTGATCTCTGACCTGATTTCTGGTCCAAAATACAGTAGAATCTTCTGAATTTGCTCAGATGGATGAGATCTACGCAGATTCGATAATTCCTATTAGAGAGTAGGGATCAAGGACATTAAATGAGTCATCGTATCTTACTAATTGTCATTTTTTAGGCTATTTGGAGGTAATATTGAGGTAATATTGATAGCTTGCTAACAAATACTCCTTGTTATATTATTTTAAAATCGTCTCTCAGGAATGGGAAGGCAGGTTTCACCCCAGGACCGTGTTATGCAAAAATGAAGAAGACGGAGCAAGCAGAGTTGCAGCTGGCACTTGCCTGTAGGCAGATTTCTTTTCTGTGTATTCATCTGACTTTGAGTAAAAAAGGCATAACCAGTCATATTTCACTTGCCTCCAGAGAAGGCTGGTTTTTTTTCCGTACTGTAGCTGCCCTTAGGACCTTAAACAACTGCTCCTAAGCGGAATATAGAGAAAAAAAAGAGACTATATCCTCCCCAAATGTGATAAAAGTAAAATCCCTCCATTGGAAAGCTTGATCACAAATACTGATATTGGGGGGAGGGGTGTGGATCAGTGGAAAAAAATATTTTTCTGCTCTTTACCTGCAAATCCTCCGTTGTAAACCCCCTGCTGACAAGAAACCATCTGTTCGGTTTCTTCCATTGGAGCTCATTGCAGCAGGTTCTGGGGAAAAGCTTCTCCCAACCTGCTCTTCCTTGAACCAAGAGCATGGAGAATAAAAGAGGTGGAAGCACATTTGGAAGGTGGTAATTCAGACCATCCACAGCACGTATGTACAAGGGTTCTGAAGCGTAAAAACATCCTCATAAGGTAAAAAATTCATTCCTGTATTGAAAACATCCTGGGAAGCTGAAGAGCAGCAAAAAAGCATGTTTTGGTTAAGGTTGGAGAAGGCTTCATGTTTGTTGGTTTTGGTCCTCTTCTCATCCCTGCTCCATTAATGAGGCGATGTTTATTTCTGTTGTGTTTTATTTTTAAGTGACCTCTCACTCTAGAGTAATCAAATGATTGCTTGATTAAAATGAGACATTTTGCATAATCAAATGAGCTTTTTGGTCTGTCTTGCCTTAATTTTTGCTTTTTATGGAGACCTCAGCGTTGCTGCTGCTGGTCCAGGTATTTTCAGTTTATGGAGGTTAGGGCCAGTAGGATTTTAATTTTGACATGCATTCATGCATTCCTGTCACTGATTCTTTTGGAGATGTTAATGTGATTAGCCTTTTCACATTCTAACTCTTCCCTTTTTTTCCTCTTTTTTTTTCTTTACGTCACAGCTATTTATAGACTTCTTAGTACGAATAATTTACAGTTCAAAGCCTTTGGACTTTAATATCTTGGGATATATTTGGATATCCTGGTTCTGTGATTTTCTTTATTTTATTTTTTTTTAAAGGAGCAGATGGACACCTTGGAGCATCCTCTTCTCAAGTTCCCTGATTATTTTTTTTTCTCCCTGCTCCTTATAAAACTTCTGTACTTCCTTCAATCAGCAATTTTCTTTTTTTCTATGACTTTGTGATCCTTCTCAGATAGACATGGTGCAAACTCCTTTCTCTGTTCTACCATGACTTCTTTATTTGAGCTTTCTCTTGAATTTTTGTCGTGTTTAACACATCCCATTTAAATGCAGCGAAACTCTTTTATAATGATGAGGCAGCCTAAAGCCAAAGTTGAGGTATCCGTAGCCCCTTCTCTAGCCCTACCGCTACTTAGATTAATTACCAGTGAGTATTATTTATGAAACTGTAAACATATTTGTCATTTAATCAGTTATCAATTTCTGTGGTCATTCAGTTCTAAGAATACTTTTCGTCTTGATTGAAGACTTCACTTTCATGACTGGTTCTGTAGATGTTGCCAGAACAATTAGATGCTTTGATTTCTTTACGTTTAAGTGTCATTATCTATTAGTGAACGTAATAAAAAACCTTACCCACCAGGACTCTCCTGTGTCTTTACCCCAGAAATTTCTCAGACTGAATATTAAGAATTCTGAGGTGGCTTCAATCGTGCTGTTTACTTATACTTCATTGTAATTTTCTTTTTTTTTTTCAGATTAGGGATTTTTAATCATTTTTTCATGATGCTTTTTTCTAAGGAGCACACTTGTAGAAGGAGAGTCAAGGAGCGCTACTGCTGTAAGGACAAGAAGCCTGGAGAAGTGTAGAGGAAAGGTGGCTGTGGTCTGTTGCTTGGGACATTTTCCTAGGGAATAAGGACTCTGGGCTGAGGAAAGTATCAAAGGCAGCTTGTATGAAGAAGGGTGATGAGACACCGTGACTCCTTATGTCTCTAAATTCAGAGTGAGACAATCAGATCCTAGAGACTTAAACCCCCTTTATCTTAAATCCCCTTTCTCCTCAAGTCTTTTTTTTCCTGGGCTGCATTAAGAAGAGCATAACCAGCAGGTCAAGGGAGGTTCTCCTCCACCTCTACTCTGGCCTGGTGAGGCTGTATCTGGAGTACTGTGTCCCGTTCAAGAGAGACAGGGAACTACTAGGGAGAGTCCAATGGAAGGCTATGAGGATGATTAAGGGACTGGAGCATCTCTCTTACAAGGAAGAGCTGAGAGCCCTGGGGCTGTTTAACGTGGAGAAGGGAAGGCTGAGAGGGGATCTGGTCAATGTTTATAGATTTCTGAAGTGTCAAGAGGATGGGGTCAGACTCTTTTCAGTGGTGTGCAGTGATAGGACAAGGGGCAGTGAGCACAAACTGGGACACGGGAAGTTCTACCTCAACATCAGGAAAAACTTCATTCCTGTGAGGGTGACAGACCCCTGGCCCAGGCTGCCCAGAGAGGTTGTGGACTCGCATTCTCTGCAGACTTTCAGAACCAGTCTGGATGCATTCCTGGCTGACCTGTCCTAGGTGAACTTGCTTTAGCAGGGAGGTTGAACTAGATGATCTCCAGAGATCCCTTCCAGCCCTTACGATTCTGTAATTCTGTGACAGGTTCTCATGTGAATCTGGTGGCTTCAACAGAAGGACATGCAGGTCATGTGAAAAAAAACAGAAAATTGCATGTGAGGTGTCTACAGTCCACTGTTTCTGATCTCCAGTCTGGTTTAGCAATTTAGCATGAATTGTCTTGTGAAATTAGGAATTTGGGAATTCTTAGGTAACATTTAGGAATGTGCCTTCATTCCTAAATTAGATGAATTCTCTGGTAGGAAAGGACAAGGATATTTTGTTGGATAGGAATTTTCTCCTGGTAAGAACTTTTTTTTTTTCTTTTTTGTCATGAAAACTAATATAAATGTATTTTGTAACAGGGAAGAATATGAGCTCATTTTGGAATATCATGCATGTTGTCAACTCTGCTCTTACGAGCCTAAAAATCTCCTTGTTTTGAGATGAAGATTATACTAAAGATTTTTCTGGTCACAGTACAATCAGAATCTGTTCTGAGGTGTTTGAGGCTGATAGTTTAATAATTCTTTATATTTGTTTATCTAAAGTTATGAGAGAGCAATCAAAAAGGATTTGCAGAACTAATCTACACCAGCCCTTAAAAAACAAATATTCAAAATGGAAAAATATTCAAAAACTTTGCACTCAATTAGTCTAAATATAGATTTTGGTGTCTTAATAAGCTTTTTGCTGTGGAAAATTCTTGTTTAATGTAAAAATCTGTATGAATTCTCTTTGGTTTTTTTATGTGATGTCACTCTAGACATTCCAAATATTAAAGCAAAATCTTGTTTGAAATGTCTTTAGAATGATAGGAATAAGGAACCTTAGAGTTTTGGAAATGCTAAACCTTGGAAGGTTGACATCATAGTTTCTCTAGGGATCATAGAACATTCTTCTGGGTAAAGTTTTAGTTTTTAATAATGTGGAACCCTTCATGACCAATATGATTATTTCCACTTGAACATACTTAAAGAAATCCATCTAGATCATAGAATCGTAGAACCATTATGGTTGGAAAGGACCACCAGGATCATCAAGTCCAACCTTCATCCTAACATCTCTCCAGCCACTAGCCCATAGCCTCAAATGCTACATCTCCTCGTTTTTTAAACACCTCCAGGGATGGTGACTCCACCACCTCCCTGGGCAGCCTGTTCCAGTGCCAGCCACTCTCTCAGTAAAGAATTTCTTCCTAATGTCTCATCTAAACCTCCCCTGAAGCAACTTGAGGGCATTTGCTCTCGTTCTATCATCAGTAATTTGGGAGAAGAGACCAACGCCAGCCTCGCTACAATGTAGAGAAACGCTGGTCAAAGTACAGAAGAATTTATGGTATGAATTGATGAACTGTATTCATTGGAATAGTTGCTATGGAAATTCCTTTTTTACTGGGTTTTTGTTATGTATGCAATGAGACATTTAAATAGCAGAAGAAATTTACAGAGAAAGTTTGGAAAACCAAAATAAACCTTTTAGCAGGAGTATTCAGAGTAATCATCAAATTCTAGGTTGCCTAGCACCGTCCCATTCCTTTACTTTATCTGTTCTGTTCACAAATTGATTATACACTTCAGTGCTAGAAGTATAATATGTTGGTCTTTGTTTTGTTGTTTTTTTTTCCAGGAAAATTTAATGAAATAGAATATATAGCACATGTGTTAGCTGTATATCTGGTGTTTTTATATCTGCCTCTCCAAAGCTAGGAAGAATAAAGTTGTTCTTGACTCAACCCAAGGAGTAGACTTGGAGGTCCAGGTCTCCCCTCAAGCTCAGTAACGCAGCAGTTGCCTCCTTGGCCTTGAAAATGAATTGATGTAGGTCAAGTGTCTTCAGTAATGTGTATTTCTTTGTATAAAGCTTGTTTCCTTTCCGAGAATCAGATCTTGAAACATTACAAGGTTTCTACGCTGAAGTTAGCCAACAAAGATCTGACAGTACAATTTAACAGCAATTATTGTTCATAATGCTGGTTCTAAAATGTGTGATGCTCAAACTAGGGAGAAATTTCTTCTGATTTTTGTGAAGGATTATGTGAAATCCATAGCTTGGTTCTGCTAAGTGTATCTCACACACAGCTTAAAGTTATAAAAGGGGACAAGAATGGATCAAAATCTGCTTTCCCATTTATTTGAGGTTTTTTTTGTTTTGGTATGT
This sequence comes from Eurystomus gularis, assembly GCA_013400335.1. Taxonomy (NCBI): domain Eukaryota; kingdom Metazoa; phylum Chordata; class Aves; order Coraciiformes; family Coraciidae; genus Eurystomus; species Eurystomus gularis. Next base: position 67,395 of record VZZY01006106.1, on the reverse strand, counting down.
ACAGAATTAACTTTCTTTTCAGATACTCAAATGTATCAAGTTCAGCGTTTACGTGACTTTAAAACAAAAAACCAAAAATGCAATGATGATAATCAGAAACTGTCAACAGAAAGTAACTTACATGTGGTGGTAAAAGGTTTAAGAATAGTTTTTGAGAGCTACTAACAGATGAAAGAATGGGGACAATTCATCTGAAAACCCAAATTTAGAGATATTCTCCAAAGGTTATTAATAAAGCAAGGAGATGTGCATACAATAGAAAGGGAATGGGAAACAGGAAAAAAAAAAAAGAAAAAAAATGATTATCTTCAAAAAGATTGAGGGGTAAATCATACTTGAGAATTTTTGGTGCTTTAGTCATCATCTAGTCATCATCAATCTTACATAATAGGAACTCGAATCATTTTCCCTTTGAAAGCAATAGAGAAAATTGTTAATGGTTTCAATAAAACAGGTTTGGAGCACGTATCGTGGTCTGTAACGGGAGAAAAAACCCTTGTTCTCCTAAGATCCTTTTGTGTCTGACACACTCTTTGGAATTGCTGAACTGCTGATGAATCCTATCTTAATCCGCAGCACTCAGGGTCATAATTATAACTTAAATGTGGTGGATCGACTGCGGTACCAGGAAGTATAGCCTAAAAAGAGAACTAAAGTTATTTCAAATAACCTAAAGAATGATAAGGTATCACTGGAGGTTGAGTCTTAGGTTTGTCGTTAGGCTCATGAGAAGAAGTCTGGGAAAAAAAGCCAATTAAAGTCTGGTTAGTCTTTGAAATTTGTATGCTGTGTAAGGGGTCAGGTTTCTTTTGAATTTTATTTTGCCAAGGGTTTTAATGAATCTGCTGAGAAGGCATAGCTCAGAAGAGGAATACTTCGTATACATTGTTTCATTTCTTGCCAGTAAGTTGGTAATTTATTAAAAAGTGGTGCATTTAAAAGAATAAGAGAGTATCTCAAAACAAGTATGGTTCCCAATTTTCTGCTACTTTTGTGTTGATCTTACTCGTGGAATGTTATGAGGAAAGTAATTGCTGCTAGATTTCTTTGTTATTAAAGAAATATCGAATATTAGAGGAGTCGAGTTATACAAAGGTTTAGATGTTTAGAAAGCCTGACATTTGTAATGAAAAATAATCCTAATATAGCCTCCTTTATCTTCTGGATCAGTGAGATGGTGGTCGCTTCAACTGATCAAGTCCTACTTTTAAGTACACCAAAGTTTTATTCTAGATTTTCTATATTGTATTTTCATGCATAATACAATGCTTGCGTAGATGTATGGTTCTGTAATCTTAATGCTGAATGTCTCACAATCACAAAATTAATTTTTCAGTACGTTGAACTGGAGGGAGCTGTTTTTGTTTATTGCAAGGAAAGAGAATGGCGCGGATGAGGTGACATCTTGAAGAAACTAAAAAAAATCTAAAGCTGAGGAAGGGCTGGAAACAATTTTGTGGCCTCTAATCCAGTTCTGTGGCAGTTACACCCCAAAATATGTAACATATGCCCAGGAGGAGTTTTATTATTTCTGCTAGTTCTTGCTCTCAAAAGGTCTGTGAGGAAATGAGAAGGTAAGTGTGAGGTGTATGTGTCGTTCTGCTAGTAACAGCTCACTGGAGGCTTCTTAATTTGGTTGGGGTAAGGGATCCCAGTCTAGGATACATCTTTGGTGCAGGTCCTGGAGACTACATGCTGTGCAGACGGATATCATGGATTATTTGTCTTCTGTCTATAATGACATGTATCGCAGAATCGCTATGGCTGGAAAAGCCCTTTAAGATCATCAAGTTCAACCATATCTGCGAGTAGATTGGCTTGATCTTCATGTGTTTGCAGCCACCTCCTGCTAATAGGGTAAGCTGATATTCTTCCTGGCTGAAAAGCCTGGGCACCATGGAACTGAACAGTCATAGAAACGCAGAGTTATTTTCTTGGACGCAGTCACTCCCGTTATTGCAAGATTCTGTGTTAATCAACCCAATTTAGTGAATTGCATCGCTAGCATCCAAAACTGTCACTTTCTTTAGACACCCAGGCTGGCTGGTGTAATCTGTAGGACGGATACTTTATGAGTGATGATCCCAGAAGGATTTTATAAATAGCTGCTATTTCCCCAGGAGGTGATATCTGTGACTGGCATTAGTGGTATAATTCAAAGTTACGTATTAACGCGGAGGTTCGGCAGTGAAATAAATGTTCCTGAAAGGTCAGGTTGAATGTATGCAGCCAGGTCTGGCCCTGTTCCCAGATTTTATGAATGAAAACATAATATTGGGCTTGTAAAATCATATCCTTTCTCTTTTAGCGGAAAGTAGCCCTTTTAGCATACTCCTGTAGAATTTGTAACGGCTTGTGTAATCTGGTGTGAAAAATGAGATACTTTGCTGTTTGTTTCCTTGGGTACAAGATTGTCTTCTGTGTGGTCCTTCTTTCAGATGATTGCTTCTTTTGTGTTCCATAGTGAATGCCATTATAACGCTTTGATGTGAAGAAGCACATGTGTACCCACGGCTGATACTGAAATCCTTTCCATCTGAAACCTTGCTCCAATGTTTCTTTGATACCCAAGTCTTGGGCTTCCCTAGTTAGCAAAGGAGGGTGAAAACACCGGCAGCTATGTTGGGAAAAATGAATGCGTTTTGCTGCAGTGCAAGAAAATGACCCGGTGGTTTCTGTAGGAGCTACGCAGCATAAGGCAAAGCTGAAGTGGTTTATAATACTACAGTCTTAAGTGAAATACATCTATATTTTACCTTGGTTTGTTCTGCTTATTGTTTCCTGAAGCTTAGCTTTTTTTTTCTTGCCTCCCCCAAGACCTTTCGTGAAAAATCTCAAAAATCAGAATATGGTTGTCAATGGGAACTTAGCTTTTCTAGAGTTCCTGGAGTATTTTAACTACTTTTCCCTTCCCATTATAACTTCCAAAATGAATAATCCTTAAAGAACCTGATTCCATATTTTAACTATAATTTGGCTTTGAGCAAAGGCATGTAGTAGTAGGACAAGAGGTAGTGGGTTCAAACTGGAAGAGGGGAGATTTAGGTTGGAAATTAGGAGGAAATTCTTCACTCTGAGGGTGGTGAGACACTGGACCAGGTTGCCCAGGGGGGTTGTGGATGCTCCATCCCTGGAGGTGTTCAAGGCCATGTTGGATGGGGCTTAGAGCAACTTGGTCTAGTGGGAGGTGTCCCTGCCCATGGCAGGGTGGTTGGAACTAGATCTAGTGGGGATCATCTGGATCTCTGAGATCCCTTCCAACCCAAACCATTCTGCGATTCTATGATTTTATCATGTATGAACTTTCTAAATTACTTGTGGAGTCAATACCCAGGTTATAAAAAAAAAAAGTAGCTACCTACAAAATCAAGCTGTATGAAGGCAAGTGTGCGTTCTGTGCCCAGAGGATTCCACCATGGCTGGGGGAGTCATTAATCCAATATAATTCCTTATTTTCTCGATAAAGATGAAACTGTTACAGTAATATGGCTGAAGTATGGCATTTTAAAATACTCTTTGTAGGTTTGGTTTTATCATGCTCTTTCACACTGATCATCGTGAACCATGGCAGTAAGTCTGAACACATTTGAAGATGAGATTCAAGGAGCTAGATGCGATCAGTCCTGGATGGCAAAGGTCATTGCTTGTTTTCTAGATAGGAAGTGGTGATACACTTTTGGACTGAAAATGGTAGAAATTGTCATAACTTAGTGTGTTGGGTTTGTGTTTGGTGAGGTTTAGTGGTTGGTGTGGGGGCTACTGGAATGGGCTCATGTAAGAAGCTTCAGGAAAGCTCCCTCAGGTCCAAGTTAGACCTACCTCTGGCCCAGACACCCCTACAATAACATAATTAGAAAGTGAAAAATCTGTTGGACAGGTGGGGTTCTTTTTTTAGGGAGGTCTTCTGTTTGGGAGAGGAGTAGGACACGAGACAGATAACTATGAAACCCAAGTCAGTGACGCAGGAGTGGGCAAGGCAAGCTGGAGCTGCCATTCTGTTTCAGCCAGTGGTGTGATGGCAGACTGAGCCCTTGAAGCCCTTGGACATCTATGGTGAGGCAGAATTCCCCTCCTGTGGAGCAGGGAACTGATCCAAAAGAAGGTCATGACTCTGAGGAGAGCTTGTGCTAGAGTGATCCATCGCTAGGAGAGCCATGGCCTGTGGAAGGGATCCCTGCTAGTTGGAGAAGTTTCTGGAGGGCTGTCTCCCATGGGAGGGATGCCACATTGCTGTAGGAAGGGGACTGTGAGTTTTCCTCCTGAGGAGGAAGGTGCAGTAGAAACAATATGGAACATTCCCTGTTTCCCTGTGCTGCTGGTTGGAAGGAGGTAGCAGAGTTGGGCCCAGGAAGAAGGGAGGGGTGGAAGGAAGGTTTATGTAAGATCGGAGTGTATTTGTCACTGTCCTGCTCTAACTCAATTGGTAAATTGGTGGTGGTTTTGCCATTTAAATTAAATTGATTTTGATTCCCCAAGTCGAGTCTGTCTTTTGCCAGTGACCGTAATTGGTCGCTGTCCAGTTTGCCTGACCCTCAAGACTTATGTTGTATTTTCTCTTCCCCATCCCACTGGAGATGGGCAGGAGTGAGCGAGCAGCTGCGTGGTCTTTAGTGCCAGCTGAGTAGACTCAAACCATGACACTTGGGACTGCTCTTGGGCAAACGTTAATCCAACAAGCTGAACTTGGTATTGTGGAACGACCACACAGTTAGGTGCTGGTGTTTCTAAACAGTGTTGGGACCAGGCATGGATCCTGGTCTGTTGGACTGAAATGTAAACAGTGCTGTAAATGTTCGATATTTAGCACTTGCTACAGTCTCTCTGCTTCAACCAGGTTCTTTTTGGAAGAATGTTTCTTCCTTTTCTCTTTTATACCACGAGGTAAGAGTAAGTGTTCAATAAATGGAGATTTCAGAGGTTTGAGGTGGAAGAATGCTATGCCTTTTACTTTGTTTCAGTGAAATTGGAAGTGCCATTCAGGCTTACCTGCAAATTCCATCAGGTGCTCACAGGCTCATGACTCTTAGAATTGCATTGAGTAGAAATAATGTTCTATGTCAAACAGCATTATTGTGCCCTTCAGTTACAAGGGGCAATGAAGCCGTTGAGGGGTCTGGAGAACTTATCCTATGAGGAATAGCTGAAGGAACTGGAACTGTTTAATCTGGAGAAGAGATTGCTGAGGGGAGACCTTATTGGTCTCTATAACTCCTTGAATGGAGGCTGTAGAGAGGTGGGTGTTGGTGTCTTCTCCCGAGTAACTAGCCATAGGACAAGAGGAAACGGCCTCAAGTTGCACCAGGGAAGGTTTAGGTTGGACATTAGGAAAGATTTCTGTACTGGAAGAGTAGCCAAGCACTGGACAGGCTGCCCAGGGAGGTGGTGGAGGCACTATACCTAGAGGTGTTCAAAAACCTGGAGGTGTTCAAAAAATGTGTAGACGTGGCACTTCGGGACATGGTTTAGTGGCCCATGGTAGTGGTGGGTTGACAGTTGGACTTGATGATCTTAGAGGTCTTTTCCAACCTTAATGATTCTGATAATATGTGAGCCTTGGATAAGTTGTGTAATTTTTCAGCTGAAGTAATGAAGACCTTGGTGATGCAATGACAGTTTAAATATCTGGTTAAATATCAAGGAACATGTATCTCTTCAAAGAACTAACAGATTCCTCCCAAACATATATTCTGTTGTCTGGAGGAGGATATGCAGCCAGAAGATACGCAAATATTGGATTTAAAGGTAATTTGTGTAAACTTGATGATCTAACACTGCTAATAATTGGAATTTATGGATGTGCTGGCATATGGAGAAAAGCTAATTAACCACTCGTGCCTAATGCTGCATAATAGGAGATGGTAACTTGTAGACAAATGTATGAAGAACTCATCAGATGCTTGTAAACAGGAGCCATGATTCAGAGTTTTTTGGATTCAGGCTTCTGTGTCGTTAGATGCTACAACGTTCTGTAGCATCCGCAGCGTGCAGAGTCAAGCTTTCAATGTACTGCACGAAAAACCCCCGTGTAACAAATCCCATTTTAACTTCAACTGTGTGGCTTGGCAAGTCTGAGTGAGTCAGGTCCCTGTAAGAGGTGAGGTTAGAAATGGACTGTGGCACTATCAGCTCTGGCTGGAAGCTTTCTGCAGCTGGAAAAACCAGTAGACACTTGAAAGCTGACCGTGGGAAAGGGAAATAATAGGTGGAACCTCCCAGGAAAACATCACTTTGTTAGAATAGAAATTACTTTGAAATTTTGTTGACCAGCAATCATAGGGAATATCTGCTTTTTAATACAAAACCGGAATTGTTGTGTCCAGTTCTGGGCTCCCCAGTTCAAGAGGGACAGGGAACTACAGGAGAGAGTCCAATGGAGGCTACAGGGATGACTAAGGGACTGGAACATCTCTCTTATGAGGAAAGGCTGAGAGCCCTGGGGTTGTTGAGCCTGGAGAAGAGAAGGCTGAGAGGGGATCTGATCAATGTTTATAAATATCCGAAGGGTGGGGGCAAGAGGATGGGGCCAGACTCTTGTCAGTGGTGCCCAGTGACAGTCCAAGGGGCAGTGAGCACAATCTGGAACCCAGGAGATTCCACCTCAACATCAAGTCAAAACTTCTTTACTGTGAGGGTGCCAGAGCCTGGCCCCGGCTGCCCAGGGAGGTTGTGGAGTCTCCTTCTCTGGAGATATTCCAAACCTGCCTGGATGTGATCCTGCGTAACCTACCCTAGGTGAACCTACTTCAGCAGGGAGGTTGGACTAGATGATCTCCAGAAGTTCCTTCCAACCCCTCACCATTCTGTGATTCTGTTAATTGTGACTGAAAAGATTCATATATAATTTCAAATCTGTTATATGTAATTCTATGCTTAAACGCTTTGGTAATTGCCACATTTAAAGAGGAGTTAGTGTATAAATGCTTAGTAAATAAGTGAGTGCTCCTCATCTAACCACGAAAAGCACAAAAATGTTGAATTATCTCTTATATTAGAAAGTTGGGTTTGCAGAATTTTGTATTCCTAATAAAACTTACATGTGTATTCTGTTATTCCGTGGTAGATATGGAAATTAAGTGACTTGTCAAACTGATCTTTTTAACTTCAGGAGGAACTATACATTCATTTTCTTTTACCTAGAAGGAATAACTTGAATTTCCTAAGTTATTTTAAAGTATTCCTAGTTTTCAATTTGTTTGTTCTATATTTAGGGGTGTGTGTGTGTAAGAGTAAAGAAAAAAAAGGAAATCATTCCTACAACAACATTGGTCTTTCAGCTGTAGAAACATATTAATATTATCTCACAAGAAGATTAATTAAATGTTCAATATATAGCTGTAGATTTTCACACTTTATTTAGTTGTAATTTCAAGCTGTAGTTTACAACAACAGTAGGAAATTATATTATGGTCCTTTGAGACAATATCATGTATGAGATGTATTTGTAGTTAGGTAGCTGATAAGGACAGGATATGAAAAGGAAAAATTGTAACCATGGGGAGCTGAAGTGACAAAGGAGACAATTTATGCGATTCAAACAGGACAGCGTGAAAGGCCGTTTCAGAGAGCGAGGTCAACTGTGTACAAAGCTCGTTCTGCAAATGTTACATTTAAATTAATTAAGTTCATTCTAATGGAGCTAGAAGTAGCAGGGTCCTACAGGTTATGGCTTTTGTCTGTCTAGGATGAGCTGAGCTACTTCTCATTCCTCTTACTTGCTGGTAAAATGAAGCAGATTCTCCAAAGGCGTTCTAGGAGAATGGAACTGTGGATGATGGAAAGATAAGTCTGAGTGAAAGCAAGACGCAGCAGTGGTGATTAGGACATTGATCGTATCAAAAACATTTAAGAAATTGTCTTTTTTTTTTTTCCCCCCCCTCTTAGGCACTTGTCTCCCTGATGACAAGATCAAAATTAATTCCACAGAATAATCTCTTTTGATTTCATGCTTTCTTCTCAGACGTGAATGCTGTGTTTCTAAAGGAAAGAGGTGACATCAAAAATATCAATGAAAAGACAGAAGTTTGTGGGTCCCAATCTGAAGAGAATTGTGTAGGAATTGCAAAAGGTGACGTCACCCTAGAAGTGAAGATGAGCGCTGAAGGGTCTGTTCCCTTTAGGTCATCATATTCTTGGAGGCAATGCTCCTTTTGTCCTGAGATGAACACAGATCAAGGGAAAGACCAGAGCGTGTCATAAATTATGCCAGCCTTCCCAAATAAGTGTTATCCGGATGTCTGATAATGTGAGATACTTACCATGATGACATTACTTGATCTTCCTGAACTTAGGCTTTGAATGTGGTATTTCAGCTGCAATAGAAATAATATATTAAGCTTTATCCTCTTTGCAATTTTTACTTTTTATTAGTACTTTAGCAGGAAGAATAGGTATGTTGAGTTGTCTGACTCAATTTAAAATAACACACTCATCTGTATTTCTGCGATATTCCTGGCAAAAGCCTCTGGCCCATCAGTGTTATTTCCAGTATCTTGATTTTTAGTGAATGCTACCTTGAATTATCCCCTGTAGTTACAGATTTCAAACCTGTGTTTCCGTAAAAAAACCTGGCTACACAGAGATAGGCAAGATAATGGTAAATTTCTGGGATTAACTTTTTGTATCATTCAGTAATACACTGTATAACACGGCTTGAATTTCGGATATGCTAATGAGATAGATTCATTTATGGATTTGATTAAATGTGCTCTTTGTTGTGATGCGTTGTATCATTTCGAGAGTTACATAGCTAAGGGTTATCTTCAGTTACTATTTTAATATTAATGAGTCGTTAAGCACTGGAACGAGCTGTCCACAGAAGTGGTGGAGTCACCAACCACGGAGGTGTTAAAAAAACATGTAGACGTGGCACTTCAGGACATGGTTTAGTGGTCATGGTAGTGTTGGCTTGATGGTTGGACTTTAAGATCTTAGAGGTCTTTTCCAGCCTTAATGATTCTATGATTCTATGAATTTACTTTGCTTACTTGCAATAAAGTAGTGAAATTATGTAGAACTATTTTTTTTTCTCCTGGAATTGGATCAGTGGTTACCAATCCTCCAGAATTTTCCTCATGTTGCCAACTGTGGGGCGATGTTCCCAAATTCATATCTAGCTCTTCTACAACATGGAACTTCAAAGTCAGGGAAGGTTCAATATTTGAAATTCATGATGAACTTCTAGAGGAAGCTGAAGAACTGGTTTGAACGGAACAATATAAGGAAAAAGTGGGTTAAAAACCAGTAAATTTCTGGCGCTACTACTCTTGGAAAGTTTTCATGTCCTAGGTGTTGTCACTAGAGGCAACTTAAGGGAGAGATAAGTAAAGATATAAAAAGAAATGGATAGAAAGGTTTCTTTTGTTGTGATTTCTCTGGCATTTATACCCCAGTCGTTTTTGTAACAATGCTGGAATTATCTGGTAATTTATCTGGGCATTGCACAAGCTGTTTTTTCTTAGTAGCAATTAAAAATGTAAGTACTTTAATAGAATGAAAGAAAATGGGAACAGAAAAGCTGGGGATAATTTGATAGGGTTTCGTAGCATGACCTCATAGATTATTAATTTTTCCCCCACTGTGAGAGGTTGAGAATGCTTTCTTTGTGCTGGAAAAATTAGAACAGTCGTAGTTTACTGAAGTCTTTTAGATGATAGTGTACTTTATTTGTTGGGAGTTTTTAGAGTAAAATTGTAGAAAAAAAATGGCTTACGTTTGAAACAGTTTATTAAAAAGAAATCAGGGAGGTTAATGGGATAATAATTTTGTATTTGGAGAAAAGCAACATCTTTTACATGGGTATTATAGTAGATGACAAGTGAAAGACAATAAAAAGAGTCATCCAGAAATGGAGTATTTATAGTTAAGGCATCTAATTTGATTTGTGGGGGTATAGAATCACGGAATGGTTTAGGTTGGGTGGGACCTTTAAAGGTCACCTAGTCCAACCTCCTCCAGTGAGCAGGGACAGCTTCGACTAGAGCAGGTTGCTCAGAGTCCGATCCAACCTGACCTGAAATGCTTCCAGGGATGATGAGGCTTCTACCACCTCTCTGGGCAGCCTGGGTCAGTGAGACCTCGCCTATAGTGCTGTGTCTAGTGCTGGAGCCCAGGTGCTCCTGTTTGTGCTAAGCCTATGATTCCATTCATGATATACAGAAACTGGAAAACAAGGAAAAATTTTCAAAAGGAAAGTGTTTTCTTAATAATATGTGGTTTCAGAAGAGTTTGCCCTTACTATGTTAAAAAAAAATAATTGCTGGTATGAATATTCGAGTTCCTTTCTGTGATCTGGGGAAGTAATTAAATGCTGTTCAATAGAATTCTCTTTCTTGAAATGAGTTGGCTTGCTGTTGAATTTTCTCATTAGCTGCTATCTTACCGTTAAGCAGTTTTGCAAGATCATCGTGGATGAAAAGTAGTATAGAGGATTTAAACCTATACTGCATCTTTAGAGAGTGTGTGAACTACTGAGTGGTGTTTAAAAGCTGGGACTAAAGGTGAGAAGTGCAGGTGAAAGAAGGGGAATATGTGACTGAATGTGCCATTTTACTGTCAGACTAAAGTGGTGGTGAGGAGCTGATGAACCTGAGGAATGGACTAAAAAGTGGTCTTCATATGTTGTTGCCGAAACGAGGCTCATTTTGCCTAAGGAACAGGTCATGTCTACATCTACATGGTCTTTGTGTATGTTGTATCTAGATGTGTTTTCTATCTTTTTTTTTTTTTTTGGCACCAGTAGCCCATAGAGTGTTGTCTGAACCTCCCTCTTGACTTCTAGTGGTGTGAGAGGCATTGAAAACAGTACCGCTATATCGCTGCCTTTTAGATATCGAAGAAGAAAGTGTCACCACCCGTTCAACACTTGAGTGATTCTCTGTGCCTGTCATTCTCAGTACTGAGTCCTCACTTCCAGGAGCGTTGCAGATCTATGATATGAAGTCATTTTCTTGAGTGCCTCTGTGCGAAGCTGAACGATTCCTCTATGCGCCTCTTCTAGTAAATGAAGCTGCTCATGCTTGGAAGGCAAATTGGAGCTGTCATCTCAGTGTTTACCCTCACTATCTGCTGAGTTACTTGATTTCTGATCTGCCTTGTCGGGGCAGAACTATTCCTGTTGTAAGAGCTTGGCACCGTGTCCTCTGGTTATTTCATCAGACGAGACGAGGAAAGGGAGTAGATTTATCTCACTCCAAGAAGCTGGCCCAGTCTTTTATTCTGATTATACTTTGCTGGACTGTCCTCAAAGCCACAGACAGCCTGGAGCTCAGAGGCTTCAGGTCAATCTGTTGGGAGTTACGTTTGTTTGTGTGGGGTTTTCTTTCCTTCCTTTCGCTTTCATGAATATATTGAGTTAGTTTATGAGCTGATGTAAACTTTAAGCATCTGAGTAACCTGTGGCAAGGGGTTCAAAAACCTTTACTGCTAACTCAAAATGTAGGGTTTCTGTTTGACCTTTTTTTTCTTTTTTTTTTTTCATTTAAAAAGACAAAAGCAAAAGATTGTTTCACTCTATCCATGATGCTTCAGGTTTTGTTGGCTGTGTTGTATTCCTTCTCAGCCTTTTCTTCTGCATAATGAAGGTTTTTAATCTATTTAGTTGTTCCTTGAAGTCCTTGATCATCCTTGTTACCGCTGTATTTCTCAGTTCTGCAATATTCATTGCAGAAAATTGATGGCCAAATAGTATTCATGATATGGATTTATAATGGCATAATGCTGTTTTCTGTTTTGTTCTCTTTGCCTTTCAGAATAATTCCTCTCTTTATTTCTGGTTGCTACTCTGTGTTAAGCTGGCATTTACATAAAGCTATTATAATTCACAGATTGCATTCCTGGGTATTAATAACCAATGCAGAGTCCATCATTATGTATGTAATCAGGATCATGGTCTTTTTTTCCTGATTTTTATAACTTCCCATTTATCAAATTTAAATTTCATCTATCTTTTTCATAGCCATTTTATGAGCCTCAAAGCAATTCTGTTCTATGGTTCTTGTTTGGTTGGAAGGAAGGAAAAAGGGAGAAACAGCTAAACCATAGAATCATAGAAAGGTTTGGGTTGGAAGCGACCTTCAAGATTATCTAGTTCCAAGCCTCCTGCCATGGGCAGGGATGCCTCTCACAAGACCAGGTTGCTCAAAGCCCCATCCAACCTGCCCTTGAACACTTCTAGGGATGGATATTCCACAACTTACTGAGCAACCTGTGCCAGCGTCTCACCATCCTCATAGTGAAGATCTTTTTCCTAATTTCTAATCTAAATCTATACTCTTCCAGTTTAAAACCATTATCCCTCATCCTACCACTACCAGCCTTGTAAAAAGTCCCTCCTCAGCTTTCTTGTAGGCCCCCTTCAGATACTGAAAGGCTGCAATGAGGTCTCCCTGGAGCCTTCTCCTCTCCAGTTTGAACTCTCCTCATAGGAGAGATGTTCCAGCCCTCTGATCATCTTCATGGCCCTCCTCTGGACCTGCTCCAACATGTCCATGTCATTATTGTGTTGGGGTCTCCAGAGCTGGATGCAGTACTCCAGATGGGGTCTCAGAGAGTGGACGAGAGGTGAAGAACCACCCCCCCTCCCCTCCCCCTCGACCTGCTGCCCACACTCCTTTCGAAATGATCTGATTATGTGGGTTGGCATTTCACACTTGAGTAGATGTATTCACTCCTGAGATCAGTTACTTTATTGTCAGTAGCTTGGTTTCTCAGAAACATAAGAGGAGGGAGAAAGGAAAGGAAAGCGAAATAATAAAGCTCGGGCTATCTGTAGTTTGTTTGAATTATAAGAGTATAGTGGGATCAGAAAGGCAGCATGAGATACAGAAGCAAGTCTGAAACCTACGGCATTACTGGAAACCTTCTTAAGAAGTAATGAATAGAGACACCCAAGAAGATGTGTTATAACAGTGTTGGAAATGGACTTTTTCAGGCTGTCAAAGATGTAGTAATATATGTTGCTACCCAACAAGCATCCACAAAGTGCTTGACCTGAGAGGAAGACCAAAGGAAAAGATCTATCCTGGAAGGATGCGGTAGAAAGAGGATACGATTGTCCATAAATCCCTTTCATTTTGATTCTCTCTTTCTGAATTTTCTTTATTGTAATGGCCAAGCTGTGTTCTAATAAAATCTAGTTTTACTAATTCAAAGCTCTTGTGGTATTTTTGGTTCACTTAATTGAAAGAAAAACTACAAGCAGATCTGGCTCAAAGGAGTGGTTGATGTAGGGCCCATTTACAGTTACAGTGATGGATCTGAGGAGTTCTCTCCGTCTGTTAGCAAATGCAGATGGAGTCTAGACTGACCGCTAATTTTAGTGGAACTGTCTTGCGTTCACTTGTGGTCATATCATAGATAGCAGCAGCTAATTTAAAAGAAAAAAAAAATTCCAAAGATTTCTAGAACAGTGACTGTAGAACTTCTAGTTGGTATAGACAACATGTTTTGGGTATTTGGGCACTATGTTTTTTTGTTTGTTTGGGTTTTGGGTGTGTGTGTGTCCCATATTTCAGATGTTGGTTAGTAACATAACTCTGAGGAAATAATTGTTGCCTTGGACACCAAATTAAGGCTAAGAGGACAACACAATTACATCTCAGGCAAAAAGGGATGAAGAAGTCATGAAATGTATGAATAGGGAAATAATGGAAGTAGTTGCCTCTCATTTGTCCTTGGGATGATTGGTTCCTTCATGGATGAGGAGAGGAAAAAAAAACATGTTTAGCTATGACCAGCAGGTCAAGGGAGGTTCTCCTCCTTTGTTCTGCCTTGGTAAGGCCACATCTGGAGTATTGTGTCCAGCTCTGGGCTCCCAGTCCAAGTGGGAAAGGGAAATACTGGAGATAGGCTACCAGGACGATTAGGTGACTGAAACATCTTCTTTATGAGGAAAGGCTGAAAGCCCTGAGGCTTTTTAGCCTGGAGAAGAGAAGGCTGAGAGGGGATCTAGCCAATGTTTATAAATATCTGAAGGCTGGGTGTCAGGAAGATGGGGCCAGTCTATTTTCAGTGGTGCCCAGTGATAGGATGAGAGGCAATGGGCACAAACTAGAACACAGGAAGTTCTACCTCAACATGAGGAGAAATGGAGATGTGACGCAGCCCTGGAACAGGCTGCCCAGGGAGGTTGTAGAATCTTCTTCTCTGGAGACTTTCAAAACCTGCCTCAATGTGTTCCTGTGTAACTGTTGTAGGTGAACCTAGTTTGGCAGAGGGTTCTTCAGATGAACTCCAGAGGTCCCTTCCAACCCCTACTATTCTGTGAATCTGTGAGTACTACACAGAAAGCAAAAAATATGGACTGATGATGATACATTAGATATCATGTTGCAAATGAGAGTGTTCACCTAATTGCTGAGCAGACTAGAAGCAGCCACATCTAGTCCGCTCTCAGACATTAGAGGCCTGGAGCTGCAGTGATAAGAATTTTTAAAAAATAGTCTGGCACAGGGGAATTATGTGAAGACGAATAGGGAATTTGAAGGGTGGGATGTAAACGTGTAGGAAAAACCAACTGAACAACAACAAAATAGCCACAAGGGACAAGCTTAGAGTACTTTGTACATGGCAGCAGAAGAAGTGATAGGATGCTGTGGATTAGTGAGAGCAGGAGGATCACCTATTGACTAGATATTTGAATACAACATGCCAAACAAAAAACTATTTGGGCTTAAAGAATGAACATACCACCATCAGGGACAGATGGTGATTTTGGATACTTTCCATGCAATGAAGAGAGACGATGATGACACTTGTGGCTATTGAATTATCTTCTTTTTCTTTACTTCTGCTGTGAGGGCCATAGTAAAACCCAAGAACATTCATGCATCATTGGGATGGCTGGCAACGTACACCGAAGTTATTAAAGACACGGATGTGAGCCAAATGAAATAGATTTGCTGTCTTGAAAAGTGGCTTTTTTTCATAGTAAGATATAAAGGAGGAAACTTCAAAATAGTGGTGTAGTTAGGAAACTATAGTGAAAGTACCTCTTTATGGTACTGCTCTGTATGTATAATGAACATATCAGCTGTCACTGGGTTGTTATCTTTCCATCTCTCACTTCTGCGAGTAATGCCTTGAGCTAAAGTTGGAGAAACATTGCTTGAAACAAACCCCAACATGTTCGTTCTTCACATCAAATAGTTTTCTGTATTTTATGAGTAGTTTAAAAGAAATAGTGGGTTGTACCAGTCAGTGACAGTGGCTTTCCAGCCATATAAATTACTATAGAATCATTTTGGTTGGAAGAGACCTTTCAGATCATCAAGACCGACCGTTAACCCAGCACTGCCCGGTCACCGCTAAACCCTGTCCCTCAGCACAATATTTACACAGCTTTTAAATCCCTCCAGGGATGGGGACTCCACCACTGCTCTGGGCAGCCAGGCCTTGACAACCCTTTTGGTGAAGAAATGTTTCCTCATATCTGACCTAAACCTTCCCCTGGCCCAACCTGAGACTATTTCCTCTTGTCCTCTTGCTTGTTGCTTGGGAGAAGAGATCGACTCTCACCTCACTCCAGCCTCCTTTCAGGAGATGTTGAGAGCGAGAAGTTCTCCCCTGAGCTTCCTTTTCTGCAGGTTCAACAACCCCACGTCCCTCAGCTGCTCCTCACAAGACTAGTTCTCCACATCCTTCCCCAGCCTCATTGCCCTTCTTTGGACATTCTCCAGCATGTCAAGGTCTTTCTTGGATTGAGGGGCCAAAACAAATGTTGCCATGGAGCATAAATCTCTAGGTGTCACTGGCCTGTCTGACCCATACTGGCACATTTGTAATTAGCAGGAACTCTTAAATCTATATACTTGTTATCTTAATGGATAGTAGTGTTTTAGATTGTGTATAGTGCTCACTGGTAGAGTTCAAGGGTTCTCGAATTCAGTTTGCTAAAAGCTGAATTTAGTTATTGTGGGAGTGTGTGAATTGGCTTCCCTGGAAACCTGGTTATTTGTTGGGTACCATACAATGACCTTTAAAGCGTTCTCATGGCTGTACAGAATTTCCTGAAATAAAGCCAGATTCTTTCCTTTGATTTTTGTTTTGCCAATTTATTTATTTAATTTTTTTATGTCTCGTGATGCATTGGAGGTTAAGTAGCAAGACTCTCCAGGGTGCAATGCAGTATGAGTTTTATATTTTGCTCCAACCGAGCGATCTCTCTACAAAACTTTAAGCAGTGTGTTTTCATGCTTGGACAGAATGGCATGTTGGAAGGAAGAGATTTGATTAGCGTAATCACCTGCATAACATGGTCCATATCTTTTAATGAAGTCAGTCCTGTTTAACGTAATCCTTACCTCTGAGGCAGGGACGTTCCAAATTTAAAATAAGCAGTGATGGAAAACCCATCTCAGGTCCTTCTAAATTTTTCCCCGCAAGTATTTTCCCTATATAGAAATATTTTTAAAGCTTCTTATTTAAACTACCTTAAAGGAGGTTGTGGAGAGGTGGGTGCTGGTTGCTTCTCACAGGTGATGAGACAAGGGGAAACAACCTCAAGTTGCACCAGGGAAGGTTTAGGTTGGACATTAAGAAGATTAATTTTCACTGAAAGAGTGATCAGGCCCTGGCCCAGGCTGTGCAGGGCAGTGATGGAGTCCCCATCCCTGGAGGGGTTTCCAAGCCGTGGAGATGTGGTGCTGAGGGATGTGGTTTAGCAGTGAACTTTGTACGGTAGGGTTAACGATAGAACTCGATGATTTTGAAGGTCTTTTCCAACCTAAATTTTCTATGGTTTCTATGAAGAATTGGTTTAATTTCAACTTTCACTCGCTGGTTTTTAGTAGACCTTGGCCTGGATTGAGGAGTCTATTACAATAACTTTTTTTTAAAAAAAATTATTTTTACAATCTCTAAATTTCTCTGAATTAAAAATCTGTAAATCTCTGATACCAGCAGTAATTTTGTAACCCTCATGTAACACGTTTAACAGATTCAAGTGCCTACTTTTCCCATTGTTTTGTGAGAGGTTAATGTTGACTTCACACCATTACTCTGGTTCTGTTTTCAGATTTTAAGCAAAGGCACTTTTTTTTCCCTCCTACTTCTGGAATATCTTCAATACTCTAGATATTAAAGAAAAATAAGCAAAAATCAGAATTAGTCCCAACATATAATAGATTAAAGAGGACATGTGTTAGGAGACCTGGTCTCTCTCTTTACATTACATTTTTCCAAAGTTATCTGTAGATCTTTAGAGAAACAGCTATTTTTTAAAAAATTATTTTCATTAAGCATGTCATCTACACTGTTATGGCTTTAGATGTCATCTTTTACATGAGAAATTGGATGTGTTCTCTGCATTACTTCTTTTTGAATAAAGCACTCATCTCAATAGGAAACGTAGACCTTTATTATCTTTAATTAATTTAATTCATTTGAGAATGTGATGTGATTCTTATGCCACATTGTATTTCACTATTTCCAGACTAATGAAGCTACAGGGAATCCTGAAAATGTATAGCTGGGAAGATAAAAATTGTTTTATATCATCATGGATGGCTATCTGTGCATTGTACTTTATTTAAAAAATACATCAATAGAAGAGTAACGTCAGGAAAATTTCAGTAATAAGAGATCAAGCAGAATTAAGCAATTCAGTTCTTAGTCTTAAAATTCATTTCCATTATCACTTAATTTTTTACTGTGTCCTTTTTTGGATTAGTGGAGCAGGGGTGAGTAATTATGGAATGGTAGATGTGGCTTCTATCAGAGTATGAGAGCTAGTCTGCATGTTTTTACTTGGGATAGAGCAAATTCCTTTGAAATATTCAAAGAGCAGATTTAATGAACACCAGGTTAGATGATAAATTTCTCTAAGATTTTTAGGGATTTCTCAGCAGCCATTAATGAACAGGATGCCAAATGCAGATACCAACAAGAAGACAATGTGTGCACCTAGAAGTTGGTGGGAATGTTCAGAAAGGTTATTAAAGACCCTTAATATTAATTGCCGAGGAAAATGCCAACTGTGCTCCCACAGGGCTTTGTTTGAAAACAATCCTGGTTCATGTGTTAATTATGGAGTTGGAAAATGGAGCAGCTCCTTCTCCATAGTATCGAAGCTTGTAGACTTGACAAGGGCAAGGGAGGACTCTTGTTATCTGGTCTGTGACAATGGAATTATGCAAGCTTTGGGCCGGTTGCGTCTGTAGTTCAGGTAATGAAAAGATTCTGTTCAGTGCAGGAAAAGTGTTGCATCTGTAGGAACAAAAACCTCTTAATTAAAATAAAGACTAGTTAAATAATTTAAAGCTTCATGAAGGAGAAAGGCACATAGAGATGACACTAGCAGTATTGCTATTGCAGTGAAACTAGCAGGGAAATAGTCTCCCTAAAAAGCCAACCAAACCAAAAGAACATAAAAAAACCCTACAGCTTTGACTCTCCATAGGAAAAAAAATATAAATAGTTTCATTTGAAGGTAGGAACGGTTGCTCTTGTGGGATAAAGAGCTCTCCATCAGAGAAAAAAAGCTGCAGGGAAATATAGAAGTAAGGTTAATTACTGTTTCCAAGGATGAGTAATTGCAAATAAGATATTTTCAGTGAAAGGATGACCCCTTCGTTGAGAAGCAGAAGCTTGCAAAGTCATTGTTGGAGCCAAGTTCAAGAACTTTTTCTGAAGAACTGTTGTTTTGGGGTTTTTTTCAGCAAGACGTGAGATTAATGTTTTATAAGAAGGAACAGCACTGGAAAAAAAGTTTTTAACAGTTATGGTTTTATTACTAAAAAAGGAGGGTCGTTTATGTAGATTGATCACATCTACAGTAAATCTAAATGCCTTTTACTTTCCTCTTTGTAGAAGTTTGCAATCATTTGGGGGAAAATATGATGGTGGGGTAATTCAGAGCATGGGATCTGCGCTAAGGACCTGATTTAAAATCATTTTGGTTTTCCTGGACTTGTAATATGACCCTACGTGACCCAGCATCCCAGTGGCAGTGAGCTCAGAGGCTTTGATCACGTCCAGAACTCTATGAGAAGACTTTTATTAGGAGGCACTGAAGAGCTGTGTGACTACAGAGCGATTTGTGGAAAAATCTTTGATTGTACAGAAGTGACTTGAGAATCTTTTGCTGTGGCTTGTGGTATAGGTCCCTTAAAATCTTCACTTTCTTTTCACTAAGCATTTTAAGAAGCTCCCCTACCTTGACAGTAAAAGTTATTCAGTGAAGAAAAGCATGACCTTGTGAAAAATGCAAGATAAATTACTTGAATAGAGGAATTTTATCTATGGCTGTTTAAAACAGCTCTCAAGCATTTTCGTTGCTTACTCATCTTGAGTAAATTACCTTTCACATCAAGCAATTCTGCTCCTACTGTTTATTAGAGTAAACAAATGTGAATCTCCCCCTATTTTTCATCCTTCCTACTGATAGCTCTTCCAAAATCACCAGGTTACTCACGAAGAATCAACCAATAGGTTTATAGGTGTTTTAAGAATTGGGTATTGTATCTAACATCCTCCTAGCGCAATGATCTTCTGCATAGTAAATTCCACCTGAGACTTGAATTCAACTTCTTGTCCCAGTGCCCACAGTCTGTTCTCCGATTCATATTATAGTTTGTCTAAACCTCTCTGTCAAATGTCCCTCGGAGGGACTGGACGCGGTTCAGAGCTGTGCTGGATCAAATGGGATGTAGGTTTGTTACAACCATTGCCACTTTGTGATACCACGTTCTTCAGGAGCAACTCAGACAATACTGATGTGAAAGTCCAAAGAGTCAATCCATAGTTGTAGATGTGTGAGCCTTTAAAGCAGAGTTATTTTTCTGAGACATATAGTAGATGAAACCAATTTGGCCATTGCATGCAGCTTTGCCCAGAATTTGAAGCATATTATCACTGCTTTGAGTTAAATTGGAAGAGGAAGCAGGTTGTACGGGTGGGTGTAGGTGGAACCCTTCTGTCACTATGACCCTTACTCTGCAGTTTGCACCTTCCCTGTGAGTTCTTCATGACCTCTTTGATTTCTGAAGGCAATTTGCCCTCATGGCTCAGTTAGGTCTTGGTGTAGGCAGTTGCCTCCAAGACTGAGCTAGTTAATGTGACTAAAAAGTGTGAATGACTCAAACGTTGCCTTTTTATAGCTTTCCTGTTTCTGTGTCAGGGCACTCCATGGTCACCATCCCACTGGCTTTGTTACCAAGGTAATCCTCCCCTTGTCAAGGCTTTTTTCCTCCTCACTTAATGGTTTATTGGCTAGAAGTCTGAGTTTGCATAAGGGGTTACTTCCGTTTAAGAACTTCATTTTGTGGAGGCCAGACCAAAATCTCAACCTTACGTGGAGGAGGAGGGTTAGCAGGCGGGGAGAGGGTTTGTGAATCCGAAAGGAAGTTGAGAGCTTAGAAAAGCTCAAATTAAAAATTCTCTGCGTGGTTAAGCTTGGGAGTGGAGCCCAAAGGTTTATTTTGGCTTGTTTTTTCTTGCCTAAGATTTAGGAAAGACAAGAGTCACATTTATGAAATAAAATAGACAAGTATGTCAAAATCTTGTTCAAACGTGCGGAGACAGATATTTCGCCAAACCATCCTGCTCCTTTTTTTTTTTTTCCTCCCCTTCTTTCTCTGTTTTCTAAGAAGATGATGGGAACTGCCCATGTCAACTCTGATTGCTTCAACCTGATCTGCTGGAGGCTGTACTGGGCTTTCAGTGTCTACTGATAGGTGGTTTTATGTGTAGAAAGGGATGTTCTCCGTTCCCTTTACCATTTCACTCTGTCCTCTTAGCATTTTCCCTTTATTTCCTTCTTTGCAATTCTTCTGCCCTCGTTCTTAGAAACATAGAATGTTTCAGGCTGGAAGGGACCTCTAGAGGTCATCTAGTCCAACCTCCCTACACAAGTAGGGACATCTACCTAGGTCAGGTTGCTCAGAGCCTCATCAAGCCTGACCTTGAATGTCTCCAGGGATGGGGCCTCCACCACCTCTCTGGGCAGCCCGTTCCAGTGCTCTATGACCTTCATGTTAAAGAACTTTTTTTTCTAATATCCATCCTAAATTTATCTTTTCCTAGCTTAAAACCGTTGCTCCTTGTCCTATCACTACAAACCCTTGTGAATAGACCTTCCCCTGCCTTCTTGTAGTCCCCTTCAGGTACTGCAAGGTCAGTATAAGGTCCCCCCAGAGCCTTCTCTTCTCCAGGCTGAACAGCCCCAACTCCCTCAGCCTGTCTTCACGTGAGAGATGCTCCATTCCCCTGATCATTTTGGTGTCTCTCCTCTGGACATACTGCAGTACATCCTCATCTTTCTTGTGCTGGGGCCTCCAGAACTGGACGCAATACTGCAGGTGAGGTCTCACCAGGGCAGAGTAGAGAATCACCTCTCTTGATCTGCTGGCAATCTGTCAATCTGTCTCTGCTTGTATACTTGCATTAGTAGAGACAGAGAATGGACAAATGGATTGAGAGCAGTGCTGGAAGCCAGGCTCCCTTTGGTATCAGCGCTCTTACAGCACTGCTCAGGTCAGATCCCACGATACGTCTGCATTGCTCAACACTGCAGATAATCCTCACAGCAGAATCGCAGCTCTCTGTACCACCGGTCTCACTGCAGTTCTCTGCCAAGCAGATCAGCCGAGCGGTGGGGTTCCTAGGGCTGTGTGTGCATGGCTAGTATTTCTAAGGTCTCAGCTGGTTTGTCCTGTGCTCCAGCCTACCCTGTACGAGGTAGTTCAGAGCCAGCTTGTGCATCTCGAATGCCATGCTGTAGGCACACCCTTAAGGATATCCGATTCAAGTATTGAGATTTCTAGCTCCCGCTGAAGCCCATAAATGTGTCTGCGAAGTCAGAATTTTTCTGTGTCTGTCTCAAGAGACTGTGTATCCTGCTGTAAGGAATTCCCTATTCTTCACAGAAGTCTGTCTCTGGGTAGCGAGGTGTTTGTTTTGACATGGTTCTCAATCTAAGGCTGCAAACCAAGAAAAGCGCAGACTGTCATTCCGTTTCTCACTCATCTTAAACCAGTTTGTGTCCGTGCTGCTGCTGAAGAGGCCCTCCTGTCCCACCCTGCCCTGTTCGGAGCTTTTCTTCTTGCTGGTCCTGTCATGCACGTGGCTCCAAAGTCAGGCAGGGAGCTGAAAACTTTTTCCGTACTGTTCAACCAGGTCATGTTCTTGGTGGAAATTCATAGCGCTGTTGCAAAGTGCGAAGGATAGAAACATGCAAGAAGCTGAACTGGCCTCTGCTGTGGAAGGTCAGGCCTGGTTAGAGCATATCTGAGAGGGCCTCATTAATGTGGACATGGGCACTCTAAGCCAAGGTGGCAACTGATGTGGGAGAATAATTTATAAAACATACTTCTTTTTTTAATAGTCTATAGAAATCCTTGGAAGTATGAGGGCTATTATAAATTTAATATTTGGAAATGAGGGCAAAATTCTTATTCTTATTCTTATTATGCCTTTTGCCCCCTCTCAACTTACTTTCTACCTTGTTGGACATCTTTCTCTCTCACCAGTAAAGACCATTTTTTTCCCTTCCAGTAGCAAAACCACCGCTGGAAGTACAGACTTGTGCTGCCAGTGTTGCCCATGGGCTATTGCTGCCTGATTAATCCTCCAGATTTGCTAGGAATCAGGTAGAATAAGTTTTTACTTTATTCAGTGTGATATGTTTAGCATCTGTCCTTCAGGTCTTCAGCATTGTGCGTTGCAGATGTGAACTGAAGGCCTGTTCTAAGCCGGCAACGTTTGCGTTTCTAAAAAATTTTACTTCAGCAAATGTTGCTTTTGGTCATGTAGACTTAAAATATTTTAACTGTTACATTTAAGTTGCGTCACAGAAGCGAGATGCTCTGTCACTTGTGAGCAGCTTTTGACCATCTTACGCAGGGAAAATGGATCTATTATAGAGGAAAACAATACATTGTACTGCGATAGGCAAACGAGTAATTTCACGTGCTAAATACTGTGGGTTTGTTGAAGGTTCCAACAAGTAAAATTCTGTGTGAAAATGTTGGTGATTGTGAGGTTAGATCTTTGGTGACTGTAATAAAGAATTCCACTGATGTCGAATTTGTGTCTAATAGGAATCCATTCTAATGATTTGTTGACCAAAGTAAATACTTATTTTCTTTACAGATAGGCTTTGAAGACAGGCTGCCTAAACAAATGTTCCCATTGACTGACGGTTACGGAACTGGGTAGAGGCATTTCTGTATTGCTGTATTTAGGAATAACTGAAAGCTTAAAACAAGAGACAGACGTTTCGGCACATGCTCAAGGAATAATAAAGGACAGTTAGGCAATAGAATTCCTTAAATATGTTCTTAAAAAGCGTGGAGCTAGTTTCAGTATTAGGACTGCAATCATCTGTATACTTTAGCACTATTATTACAGTGCTTTTCGCATACTTTCCTCATTTAATAATATCAAACTTCAAATTCAGACATAATAATCACACTCTGCTAGTTGGTAAGTGAACAACAGAGATTACGTTTCATTGAAAATTTGCACTAAAAGTATTTTCTTAACTCTGCAATCATAAAAACACCATGAGAGTTTTAATTCGATGAGAGTTATCCGAAAGAGTAGTCAGTAGATGTTTCTACTGTCGGCCACTACCATTTTCTTCTATCTATCCTTATACACTTTTATCTTTATATGAAAAATGTTGTGGGATGCCATTATCCTCTGCTCACACAGAATCATAGAATCAAATCATGGAATACCAGCTTGGAATGAACCTCAAGGATCATCTGGTCCAACCTTTCTTGGCAAAAGAACGGTCTAGACAGGATGGCCCATCACCCTGTCCAGCTGGATCTTGAAACTGTCCAATGCTGAGGACTCCACTACTTCTCTGGGGAGATTGTTCCAATGACTGATTGTCCTCATTGTGAAAAATTTTTCTCGTGTCCAATAGGAATCTCCCCAGGATTAACTTGTACCCATCACTCCTCGTCTTTTCCACATGACTCCTTTTAAAAAGGGAGTCTCCATCTTCTTTGTAGCCACCATTTAAATTCTGGAACATGGCGATAAGGTCTCTCTAAGCGTTCCTTTCTCAAGGCTGAAGAAACCACGTTGTCTCCACCTTTCCTCACATGGCAGCTTCTCAGTTCTTGGATCATCTTTGTGGCCCTTCTCTGGACCCTTTCTAGCCTGTCCACATCTTTTTTGCATAGCAAGGACCAAAACTGAACCCAGTATTCCAGGTGTAGCCTGACCAGTGCTGAGTGGCGTGGGGTAATGACTTCTCTATCTCTGCTGCTGATGCCCTTGTTGATGCAGCCTGGCATCCTGTTGGCTTTCTTTGCCACAACACCACACACTGTTCACTCACGTTGAGCTGTTTGTCCACCATGAACCCCAGGTCCCACAGAGCTGCTCCTGAGCCAGGTAGATCCCCACCTGTGCTGCACTCCTGGATTATGTTTTCCCAGGTGCAAGACCTTACACTTGTTGAACTTCATCAGGGTCTTGTTAGCCCACTCCTCCAGCCTATCCAGGTGGTTCTCCCTTCCCAGAAAGCCTTCCTCACAGGTGCTGCTCCACACCAAGCCAGGTGTAAGCTGTGAAGCAATTGATGTTTTCAGTGAAGTATTAAAGCTAGTTGTTAGCCAGCTGAGCAGTCCCTGGTGGCCTGTTCGGTCTGGGAAGATCATTCTAGAAACAGCAAGGAAGAAATATTCCATCTGTTTGTATACGTACACTTGGGCAGGTAACTTCTTAGTCTTTTGTCATTTGACATTGCTCTTTTGACAGCAGCTGGAGAAATGTGGAAGGAAATGCAGGAATTTCACTTTTTAATTTTACCTATTTGCTTTTGAGGGTAGATTTTCCTGCAAATGAAAAACTTTCTTAAAGTTGAATAAGCCTTTTTCTTGTATGTATCCTTTTTAGAGTTGAAAGCGTTGCTCACCCTTTCATACTGAATTTTGAAGGATAATTTTTTCTGTTGTTAGTAAAGGTTGAAACTGAGGCAGTATTCTGAAACATCCGGGTTACCTTTTGTCTCACCTCTGGGATTGGTGTCTGCTGAAATTAGTTTGGTTTTGTTGGCTTTGGACTGTGCTCCAGCATTGAATAATTTTTGTCTAATGAGAAGTGTATGTTTGAGTACCCGTGTTAATATTTAGTGAGGAAAAGCGTGCTTATTAAAAAGAAAGAGCCTGTATTTGACGCACTTAAAAAGTATCATAAATTATCGACTAGAATAATTGCCAACTTCAATCTCACTTTTTTTGAATACAGAGGCCAGCTGGAGTAGCAGCCAGCTTTACATAAAATAGAAACAGGTTCTGAAAGATGATTAAACATTGTCTGTGGGAAAAACGAGGATAGCTGCCACATTAACCATGTTTACAGCAGCTAGGAACTGTCTCATGGTTTTCTTTAATCGGATGTATGGGGGCTTGCAGCATTGTAAAACATGAAGCCTAATGATTTTTTTGCAGAGGAGTGGAAACTGAATAATAGTAATTTTAGCACACGCTAGATGTTATCAGGTAATTCTGCTACCAAGAGTTTGCGAATGAGAGGAGGCTGTGGATGGGTTTTATGTGTGATTTATGAATATATTGATTAGGGAGCTCTGATACGACTCTCTTTAAGCAAGTGTTTTAAGTTGTCTGCTAGTAACACACTGTAAAGCTTTTGCAGACCGTGAGTGAATTTTGCATAGACTTGCTGGTCTGTTAATATTGAGTGATAGTAATTAGTTAAGACATTCTCCTGAATAAAGCGCTAGAACTTATTTTGTATAGATGAGACCATGTTTCTGAGTATGGACCTTATGAAGTGGATTGTTATTCAAGGAGCAATAGCTGAATTACTTTTGATTTTGTTCGCTGAATTGTTGGGTTTTAAAATTTATTTACGTATTTATTTTTTATATGACTGAAATTACTGTGTCAGTTAAACAGTTTTCTGGAGAAAGCAGCTTTAAATGTTTGGGATGTTATACACAGCTTGATTTGGATCTCATTTAATGCAATGTACAATATGATGCTATTGATTTGTCGTTCCCTGCTAGAGTTCTCATGGTTAGCTAGGTATATGTGACTTTTAATTTTTTATTTTAATTTGAAAAAAAAGGGAATGATTTAAACCAGAATTATTTTAAATTATTTTTTTTTCATAATTTTTTTCTGTCTCTGTGGTTTTTTTTTTTATGGACAACTTAATTCACATGTGGTTTTACTTGTCACTAAATCCATATATCACTTTCCAGCTCAATGAGGTGCATTGTGTGTCTCTTACATCCTGACAGCTGGATTCTTCTGTGCCTGGAATCTCAAACAATGAAGTCAATTGTCTTGAAAATTTCATGAAAACCTGAAATGGCAAATAAAATGAAAGCAACTTGCTCTTGCCTTTGTTTTAGGCCTTGTTTAATCTTTAAAGCCTAAGATGGTCTAGAGAATCCCTTTTGCTAGTAAATGAGTACTACCATTTTTGATGCAAAATTGAGAAATTCTGAACACTGTAGAGAAGTTTTACTCAAAAAGCTGAACAGGCTTGCTGAATTTGTTGTGTTCTGTGTGTCGGTGGGTTGTCCTCGCCTGACTGCCACATACCCACCAAGCTGCTCTCTCATTCTCCATCCTCAACAAGAGAGGGGGAGAAAATAGGATGAAAACCTCATGGGTGGAGATAAAGACAGGGTGATCATTTAGCAATGACCATCACAGGCAAAACAGACTTGACTTGGGGAAAATTAATTTATTGCTAATTAAAATAGAGTTGGATCATGAGGAAGAATAAACCCAAAAATCTATTAAACCTTCCCCCCTCCTCACTTTTTTTCCATTCTCAACTTCACTCCTTCAGTCCTGACTCTTCTTTCTTGTCTCCACCACCCTGAGCAGCACAGGTGGGATGGGTAATGGGGGGTTGCAATCAGTTCGCAATGCTTTGCTTCTGCCACTCCTTCCTCATACTTTTCCCCTGCTCCAGTGTGGGTCCTTCAGGACACACTTGCTCCTGCATGTACTTTCCATGGGATGCAGTTCCTTCAGGACACATCAGTGCTGTGGTGTTGGGTCTTCCATGCCCTGCAATAATATCTGATCTGATGTGGTCCTCTATGGGCTGCAGGGAAATACCTGCTTTGCCATGGTCTTCTTCATGGGCTGCTCCAGTGCCTAGAGCACTTCTTCTCTGACCTTGGGGTTTGCAGGATTGTTGCTTACACTTTCTTTACCTCCTCCTCACAATGCCAGGCAGCGTTATGTCCTTTCTTAAATGTGTTTTCCAGAGGTGTCATCAGCCTCACTGATGGGCTCAGCTGTGTGTCCTGTTGTGGGTCTGTGCTGTGTCCAGCATGGGGCAACTCTTGGCCTCTTCTCGCAGAACCCACCTTGCATCCCCCTCACTACCAAAACCTTTCCATGTACACCTAATCCAACATGTATCCAGCATGATAAGGTATCTGTTCTTAAGGAGTATAGGAGAAAAAAAAACAACCTCAAAATAAATGCTTAAGCACTCGGCGGATGTGGCAATGGTGCAACTGGGAGTTCTTCGGAGTAGAGGAACACCAACAAGACTATGGACAAGTGTTTTATATGTGAATGGGAACAGCATATATGCTATTTTCTAAATAAATTCTATGCAGGATGTGGTGAACCGACCCACATATTAAGAACACAAGTTCCTCAATCCTTCTCCCTTTAGGAGGTGGTTCGGACACCTGCGCGCCCGACCGCGACACAGTATTTTTATTACACTAAGAATTTTCATGAATGTTGTGTAATTTTGTCTGTTCTAGGGAGTATGACTTCTGCAACATCACCTATCATTTTGAAATGGGACCCCAAAAGTTTGGAAATCAGGACTCTCACGGTAGAGAGGCTGTTGGAGCCACTCGTTACCCAGGCAAGTATCTTCGATTTGTTTTGCTTCTTCCTTTAGCCTGATGCTATATTTACTCATTTTATATAATTATCTTAATAATCTTTGGTAATAAAAGCTTGAAGAGCTTTTGTTCGTGGAAAGCTCTGTTCAAACATGTTTAGAAGTTCCTTGTTCTAAATAATATATAGCCTCAAATTATAAGCGGGAATATCGAGGCAAACAACTATTTCCTTATGTTTGTCTTTTAAAAGCAGTTTAGACGTTTATGAAACAGTCCATTTAAGACAGGGATCTCACTGAGTACATCCTCTTGGTTTGGATGGCAGGCTGACATTGAAAACAAACAAACCCGACCAAATTAAAGAAGCTAATAAAACCAATCTCATTTCGTGCTGTGATTGCTTAGGAGAGTGTGCTCAGCCAGGTGTCTTTCAACTGAGTAAAAGTTGCTAACAGAAGCTAAACATTTGTCCAATGGTCTAAAAAGAGCAAGATGGAATCTATGCTGGGTAATGGCTATAATGGATATATTAGTGTTACCCGGTTTTTAACCAGGTAGACCTGTTTCTTCATCGTCAGGGAAGAGGGGCCTCCGGGGAGACCTTATTGTGGCCCTCCAGTATTTTAACGGGGCCTACAAGAATCTGAGGAGGGACTTTTCACAAAGGCGTGTAGTGATAGGACAAGAGGTAGTGGGTTCAAACTGGAAGATGGGAGATTTAGATTGGAAATTAGAAGGGGATTCTTCACTTTGAGGGTGGTGAGACACTGGGCAAAGATTGCCCGGGGGGGTTGTGGATGCCCCATCCCTGGAGGTGTTCAAGGCCAGGTTGGATAGGAACTTGAGCAACCTGGTCTAGCGGGAGGTGTCCCTGCCCCTGGCAGGGGGGTTGGAACTAAATGATCTTTGAGGTCCCTTCCAACCCAAACCATTCTATGATTCTATGAAAATCTTTGTGTATCTATGCATATCACGTTTCCTGTGTCTGTACAAATGTACGTGTGCTGTGAGGGCCAGAGAAATATGGTAGTAGTCATCCAACTTCTGTCACCGTCAGTGCGATTTGCTGAGTCCATGGCCTGGTGCCTTTCTGTCCCTGAGTTGCCATTAATAATGGGGTGCTGGTTACATAATTTTATCCTACTAAGCTTCAAGATGGGTAGCTCTGTTATTTAAAACATACACACCAGTGATCATTTTCTTCTAGGAATGCTCATTATATTTAAAATAAATCCCAGCCCATCTGTCCATCCACCTGTTACTAATAAATTCTTGTAGACATTGTGGATCTTGAGATGGCTGTGCTGGATAGCCTTCATCTGAGTGTGAGACCAAACTTGGTGTTTTTATTTTCAGAATAGAACAGAGATAAAATATAAGTCGCTACTTCAATACCCCCGAAATGTTGTCTGTGTATAGTTTCTGTGCACCTTACAGTGAGGCACTTTCCAAAGAAATTTCACCTATTCTTCATTCTTTGCTTTTGGAAAAAATTACGTTTTCTACAAATTATTCTGGGTTTGAAAATTTCTAACAATGTACACAACTTTACAGACTTAAAGGCAAAGAGATAATATGTTTCATTTTACATCACTGTTGACAAGATGGTAATTAACTTTCATTGTAAATGAAAAGTCAATATGGAAGACAGGACTAAAATCCTGGATTCATTGTGATACCAGCAGAGGATTAGGTTATGAGCTCTCTGCTATTCTGGTGCTGCTGTTGGCGTAGGAAGTGAAGCTGATGTGAACCATGATCTCTTTTGAAATGGGCAAATTACTGAGTCTTCTGTGAGGGAATTTCCTCTTTTCCTTTCACTTTGTTTTATTTTCCAACACCTTGCCCAGAAAGGAGAATACATCCACCAAGAACTGGAAGTACTGTTGAAGTTCTGTAGTTTCTCGAATTGCTTGAGTTAACTTTTGGTTTAGCTAGATTTATGTTTGATAGAATCCATCAACAAATGCAAATGAAGAAATTGCATATTGAACTACAGGACATGTTTTTCTACAATGATGGAAACTGAGGTGCCCAAGATGCTTAGCTTTTTGTATTTTGATGAAAAACAGCGTATTTCTATTTAAACACTGTATCAAGGAGACTTGAGGAAATAAAGTGCAGTCCAGAGGGGGCAGAGAAATGTTGGGCTATTATTTTATTCAACATTTATCAATATTTCCATTCTGATTTCTTCATTTCATAGGTTTCTAGGTAATATAGACATAAAACCCCCCACCTTTTAGAACATGTAATTGAATTTGTCATATTAGAAAAATAGTTTTATGCATTTTGCTTTAATTTGAACCCGATAGAATATGTTTGACTAAAGCATGTTTTTGTAAGGCACACAAACATAATCACGAAAGCTTCAAGTGATGAGGAATGTGCTACCTTCAGATTGTGTTTATCTGTTGCATTTTTAGCTTAAGTTATTCAGCTGCTCTTTCTGTTTTTCTCAGATAAGTTAACGATCGTCCCAGTTTAAAGGCTTTTCTATTTTCTGCTTAAAATTGCATATACAGTCTGGTCAAGTCAAGAATAGTATCTCGTTTACCTCTGTTTGGGTTTAGATTGCAATCTGCCTGTGCAGTGACAACCTCCACAAGATATCATGTTGCACATTCCACATGCAAAAATCTGGATCTCCTTAAGTTGCAGAGCACTTTCCTACCTAAGGAGAACATCTAAGTTCAATGTTCATCTTGGCAGATAGCTAAATATTTAAGTTCTGTTCAGTTTGAACTCTGAAGTCCACTGTAGGGCCCTAAGAGCTGCTTAACACAGAAATTGTAGAGATGTGAAGTCCTTCCGTGTCATTAAAAATAGGTTGCTGAATAGAAGAGCGAGATCTAATGGCCACAAAATGCAACAGAACTGTGCTGCACAAGTTCCTGAGCAACCTGATCTGACTTTGAAGGCAGCTCTAATTTGACCAGGAGTTTGGAGTAGATGGCTGCCCAGAGAGGTGGTAGAAGCCTCATCCCTGGCACCATTGCAGGTGAGGTTGGCCGGGGCTCTGAGCAACCTGCTCTAGTTGCAGATGTCCCTGCTCAGTGCAGGGGGGTTGGACTAGATGACCTTTAAACATCCATTCCAACCCAAACCATTCGATGACATCCTGATGTCCTGTACAGCCAAAATTTGTCTGATTCTGTGATTTCTAGCACCACCAAGAGAAATCCATGTTTTATTTTGGCGTTCACACTTGAATATTTGGAGTATGCTCTTGTTCTCCAAGCTGTGTGAGATTTTATAGGATGCTTGAAAAAAACAGGAATGGTTGTACACAAGTCTTGTGGGCTAAAAATGCTAACCAAGCTTTTTATATCTGTGTGTGTGCGTGTGGGGAGGGTTTTGGCTCTGAACTCAGTGTGTGTGTGTATATATATATGTATAAATATATATAGGTGCATGAGTGACAGATTTTCAAGTGGTGACGTATCCACTGATTTCTGCTGAAATTTTGGGGAGTAATACGGAAATGTGGTGTGGATTTGAACAAGAACACCTCAGTGAGTCAGGAGAATCGTACATGAAAACTGAATTTTAGACAAGCTCATTAATGTTCCAGATGAGAAAATATGGATAACCTATGAATTGGTTTAGAAGAAATTATAAGACAGGAAGGTTGTCTGAGCTGCAGGGGAGCAAAAGAAAAAAAAAAAATCCATTAACTGATCATGAGAACACATTAGAAATGACAGAATTGCATTTATTCTAGGACGTCCTGAACTAGCAAACTAATTAAAACTTTCTCTGGCTGTCAGAGATATAAGAATATTGGAGCGTGCTGGAGTTCCCGTTCTCCCAGTGCTTGTTGTCATGTTTAAAGAGTAACAGATATTCCCTGCCACGTGTATTTTATCACATTCCCATTATCGAGATTTTGTAAGAAACATCTGATTGGAAAATCTATTAGAATTTCTGTTGTCAACAATATTGAATTTAACTGAAATGTTTTTCTTGTCTCTGGCTTCGATGTCACAATTAGCTAAAAGTTTAAGATAATTGTATTTATTAATAGTTTTTTTTCTGAAAGTTTATAACCTGTTTTTACTGTAAATCTTACAATTTTTAATTGTCTGAAATTTTTATATTGAAATGTATAACTAAAATACGTCCTCAAGGGTTTCTGCCTCTTATTCTCATCTTCATGCATAGGAACCAAAATAAATTACAGTTTTACTGGTTAGTTTGTGGATGGTTTCATAAGAAAAAAGAATTACCTTTTTAGGAAGAGTTTAACTGCCGTTACTTGATATCTTACATGTAGCTGGAAAATAGCACTTTTGGAGGTTGCCCATAAGGACTTGGAGGATAGTTTGGGTTGTTCAGCCTGGATAAGGGAATGCTCTAAGGAAACCTCATTGCAGCCTTTCAGTATCTGAAGGGGGCCTACAAGAAGCTGGGGAGGGACTTTTTACGAGGGTTTGTAGGGATAGGATGAGGGTAATGGGTTCAAACTGGAAGAGGGGAGATTTAGATTGGAAATTGGGAGGAAATTCTTCACTCTGAGGGTGGTGAGACACTGGAACAGGCTATCCAGAGAAGCTGTGGATGCTCCATCCCTGGAGGTGTTCAAGGCCAGGTTGGATGGGGCTTTGAGCAACCTGATCTACTGGGAGGTGTCCCTGCCCCTGGCAGCAAGGGTGGAACTAGATGATCTTTGAGGTCTTTTCCATGATTATTTTGTTTCTTTCTGGTGATGTTATGTAATAATTAAATACAAATATGAATACAAGTTATATATGCTAAGGAGAGAAAAAAAACAACCATGAACCAGCAACATCAATGCCATTTTTTTTTGAAAAACACCAAAAATAGCCATGTGTAAACACAGGGATGAAAAGATGAAGGAATTGTGTATAAGTTTTAAAGATAAGATTTGCTCTTTTGATGAGATTTCAATTTTCTAGTGTCACGCTATAGAAAACCGTGTTTTCTATAGTCTGTGGTTCTTTTTGTTAGTTTTTCCCAAGTTTTTTAAATAGCAGTGTGGCTGTTCTACAAATAGGCTTTGATTACCAGAGTCATGCAACAGTTGTGCCTTTCAGGATCTTTAAATTTTTGGACTATTACGTATTATTAGAGAATCATAACAATAACACAAGTACCGGTAAGTACCTGTTGCAGATTTTTCATGACTAGTTATGTTTTCCTTCAGTATAACACATTCTTGTCCTTCTAGATTTTCTGTGAAGAGACAATTCTGAATTGCAGTGCATGGTTGGATTATTTTGTTTACTTTTTTTTTTTCCCCAATAACTTTAAGATGCCCGTTACAGTAGCTTAGAATGAAGCAATAGTATGTTGAAAGGCAGATTAAAGTAGTTATTGATAATTGTGCATTTTTTATATAGTGTTGCTCGGTAAAATTAAGTACCTGTATCTGGAAAATAAGTCATTAGCTAAAATTCCAAGTAGTTGAAATTAGTGCAATTTATTTAGAAAATTGTGGTAATTCTGGCTGATGTTATATGTCATGAACTTGTGCGTAATCTAATCCCTTGTGCAGTGTATTGAGAAAATGGACTAATTTCTATATTGCCATGAGAAATATAAATATATTCCCAAGTATTCCAGTTAATCAGTGTTATTTATATGGAGTGAACCTTGGTTTTAGTTCGTTTGAACCCTAAATCTGTTGTGCTAAGTATTCTCCATGGGAAATATATTCTTGATTGTTATTGTCAGGTAGCTGGATCTGAACAACATCTCTGCCACGTACGCAGATGACTTTCCTTTTGGAAAATCTGTGAATATTTATGGGTGTTTCAAGCACTCTGGAGAAATGTTGGGTAACTAGTAATGGAGCACTGTATGACTGACACACATTCCACTTGTTTTAGTAATTGTGCAGAATTTTTAAGCAATTTCTCTATTTGACAGCTGGAATCACCTGAAGTTGTCTTCAAGACCTAAGGAAAAATGAATTATGAAGGCTTATTTTTTGACCATCTGAGCTCAATTCAGCTGTACAATAAGGTCAATAGTTTGTTGGGTTTTTTTTTACTTCAACAGGACTGTTCTCCCATCTGTGAAATTTATTTCTTTTAAAGCCCATTTTCTATCAGACCACTCTCAGGTCTGTGGTGGTTCTGGGAATGCTGGAGATTGGACTGTGCATCAGTCTTGTCTGACATGGGCTAATTAGATGATGGCCATTCATGTCAGGGACTCGAAGCTGAGTCCTATCAGAAAATGAGTATGAAATTTTTTTTTTCTAACTGAAACAGATCTTTCAATTCTATTGATGAATTTTTGTTGAATAGGAACAGAATCCACCTTACTTTCTCTAATATTATGTACCTCTTAAAATAATTTCTGAGCTGAAAACTAGCAGGTATGTATTTACTTCAGGGTGGTTTTTCTTATCCATTAGATTCTGCAGAAAACATCTGCTGTATTCTGGCCATCAGGGTTTCTTCTTTGCCGTTGCTAACATCTGTGCCTCTCTGCCAGCTCTAGTTGAGATCTTCTCAGTGTGGAGGCTACTTGTGCTGGCTACGAGGACCTTTAGCTAAATTTTATCTTCTCTATTTATTTTTTTTTTCTTGAAAACTAGACTATTTATAGTATGTAGTGTCCTCTAAGGTCTAGACCTTGTCAGTCTATGCTTCCTAGTGATGTTATTTGCTGCGTAAAGATGTTTATGTACGTTTGTACTTCTGAGCCTATGCAGCTGCAGGTTTGCATTTGCTGGGGGGCAAAAGATGGCTCAGAGGGCTTTAGATGTCACCTGTTACTCCCATGTTCTGTTTTTATGAACTAATGTTGCTTAATCTTGGAGCACTCCAGTATAACGGCTACTTTTTCTTCTCTCCTGCCTCACTAACCCATATGGAGAGATGATGAGAAAATTTGTGAGTACTGCGTTGTAGCTGGAAATGCAAGTTCTAACAGGAGTATTATGGACGTGTGGTAAATGATGACTGAAAAAGCTTATGACTAAAATGAACCTACTCTACCGTGTAATTCTTTATATTAAATGCCAGATTTTTCCATCTATTGAGAAACATTTTGGTCTTGTTCATTAGCAAATTATTGGTGGTTCAGGGTTACCAGAAAGTGGTGTTTTCTTCATATCGTATGGACAAAACCATTTTCATCAGTTTCACAGAAAAAACCAAAACGTTTTACTACTTTGACTCTTGAGTTTGACCTTATGTAGCAGGTTTTCTGGGTTTGACAGGAATATATCCAAGTGCAATGAGTAAGTTCTGAGAAGGGATTTGCTGGATGTCTTTGCAAATACGGTGAATAGACACACAACTGCATCAAGTCGGATAGTTTATGTTGTGTCATGGCCCTTAATATATGGGTAGAATCTAAGTCCTCTTTCCCACCTACGGGAGCTGATCTCTTCTTACAGATTGAGATCCATCTTTATTCTTGAAGTTGGACTTTGTTTGGGTTCAGACTTCTGACATCACCTCATCAAAGCCAAACCAAGAGAAGAGACACAGGTATTAAATACATACCTAATGACAAGAAGAAACATAGCTTTATGCAGATGGCGTGCACAATTAATTTAACGCCCCAACCTCATTGCTTGGCTAGCAGGGATATTAGTTTGTCCTTGCTTAGAGCTGGAGTTTAAAATTCAGGAGCAAGGCAAGTGCTGAAAAGTTTCCTCCATCATGGCTCAGTAGAGTGTAATTGTAATGGGACTAGTGTCTTGCCTGAAAAGAAATACAATACACAAGAAAAGGCAGATAGCTGGGTATCAAGCTAGAGTAATAATTGAGAAGTTTTGCTGGTATTTCCAGTGGTGTCTCCATTGCAAGAATGAATGAATTATGTTGGAGAGATCAGGGAAAGGTGGAGCTGGATAGAGCTTTCCTGTAAGTGTAGGACATTCATTAGGGAAGAGTTAGTGCAAGCAATTGCATAGTGGGAGCCTGGGAAAGTCCCTGATACTGTCTTCATCTTGTCTACTGAAATGGTACAGCTTGAAGTTCTGAAACTGGTCTGGCCATTTTCCTGACTGTATTCTTTTCTTCCATACGGTTTTCTTGCAAATTTTTCATGGATGTGTTTTGAGATAATAGTCTTCTTGCCTGGGATTTCCAAACTCTAAGCAAGAAGATCAAACAAATATCGATAATTATTGTAATATCTTTCTTTTACTGTTGTCCTTGAATGTATATAGCAAGATGCAATGAACCACAGAATGGTGGGGTTTGGAAGGGACCTCTGGAGATTATCTTGTCCAACCCCCTTGATAAAGCAGGGTCACCCAGAGGAGGGTGCCCAGGACCGTATCCAGGCAGATTTTGAAAGTCTCCAGAGAAGGAGACTCCACAATCTCTCTGGGCAGCCTCTTCCAGGGCTCCATCATCACAGGAAAGAAGTTTTTTGTTAGGTTTAGGTGGAAGTTCTAGTTTGTGCCCATTGCCCTTTGTCCTGTTGCTGGGCACCACTGACAAGAGTCTGGCCCCATCCTCTTGCCCCCACCCTTTAGCTCTTGATCAGCATTGATCAGATCCCCTCTCAGGCTTCTCTTCTCCAGCTCAACAGCCCCAGGTCTCTCAGCCTTTCCTCAGCACAGAGATGTTCCAATCCCTTAATCATCCCTGTAGCCTCCATTGGACTCTGTCCTGTAGTTCCCTGGGGACCTCAGAAGTAGACACAATACTCCAGATGTGGCCTCACTAGGGCAGAGTAGAGGGGGAGGAGAACCTCCCAAGTGAAGCAGAGCTGGACCTTTTTCAGTCCTCAAACATGAACCCAGCAGGTTCTTAAGAATCGAGTTGATTTTGGTAAAGGGGAACATTGTGGGTTTTGAGGGGAAATTGGCTTTGGTTGCATTGTTAGTTGATTCTTTTCCATTTGCTTGAAAAGGAGTTATACGTTTTGGTGGTTTGTTTGGGTTTTTTTCTTTTCTTTTTTTTCAGAATATCTTGTGACCACATATCACTTCAAAAAGTTCTCATAGTCAACAAGAGAATCAATGAGTCAATATTGTTAGCAAATTACAGTCCTTTAATTTTATGTCAAAAATGCTAATTAAAGCAGGATGGGTATATCAGCTTATGTTTTAAAAGGTGATTGCATAGTTTATAACCGTGGCCTTGTTACAACAGACATAATGCATTTTCATTTTGGCTGATTGATAGAATCCTAGAATGGTTTGGGTTGGAAGGGACCTTCCAAGGTCATCTAGCCCAACCTCCCTGCAGTCAGCAGGGACATCTCCAACTAGAGCGGGTTACTCAGAGCCCCATCAAGCCTGGCCTTGAGTTCTTGTTGGTATCATAAACTTATACTTACTAGAAGTGTTTGATACATTTGTTCTAGTGCTTAAAAATTATTGCAGCGGATATAAATCATTATACTAGCAGTTATAGAAGTAGAATGGTTCTAAGTTAGTTTTTGTAATGTAATTGAGCGGTTTAACGGGGGGGTGAACTTGGAAAAAAATGGTTTTAATGTCACCAAATGTGAATCAAATGTATTATAAATAATGTCATGCAGTGTGTGAGCAGGGTGTTGGTATGGTTTGTTAAGCAGCAACTTCCAAACATGTGTTGTGAAATTCTACTGAGTGTGAGCTCATAGTAGCAAAAGATAATCTGATCCTTAAGTGAATCAGCTGCTGGGTAGAAAGTAAATTTAGTGAGGCAGTATTATTGTTATAACATAGCATTAATGAGATTGTTATTGGAAGGATTCCCCATTCTCAAAAAAGATGTTGACAAATTGGAAGGAAATCAGAGAAGAATTATGTGAATGGTTTGAGTTTTGTCTTTTAATGGCAGCCTAAAGACTTTGGATGTATTTCGTTTGTATGCAGTCTTATCGAGAAAAATAGTCTTGAATTAACTGGCAGTATAGATTTAAAGGCTATTTCTTTAGCACTTACAGTTTAAATAATATTCTAGGACTAAAACTAAACTCAAAAATGGAATTACACCCTGAAACAAAAACATCCCAACATTAAACTGATATTCAGCAGGAATTTTGGAGTAAGTTAAGAGGTTTTATAATCTCAACCAGTATACTTTTATGTATCAGCAAAAAGTTTTCTTTTAGTGAAGGGTTTTTTTAATCTGAGACAATCCTCCAGCTGGAAAGTGGAACAATAAGTAAATATAAATAAAGTATAAATAAAATCCAAGGTGGAATAGTTCTTCTAGACCGGTGGGCAACTCAGTGCTACCAAAATCTTTAAGAACTAGATATATTTTTGAAGGACGTGCTTGAGGTCTAATAGGATTTAGAAAACTGGGAAAAGATTTACTGGAAGAACAAAAAACGGTGTTAATGGGTCTTCTCGCTTTGTGGGTCAGGAAGGAAGCAGGAGCAGGATTGCTTGTTTACTGTCATAGATCAAGTGTGCCAGGAAAAAGAGAAAATAGATACACAACCTTTGTGATTAAATATGTAAGCTTCTAATGACTTTGGAAGCAATTTGGATATTAAAGTTTGTAATCCGTCATTCTTGAGAGTGATGTAAAAATCTTATTTCATTAACTGAATTTGGTGTGTGTCATCAATCCGTGAAAATTGGAAAATAATCCTGATTACAGAAAGAATGCACTAATTACAAGATTTTTGCTTTGAGGTGTTAATTAACCTAATTATAATAGATCTGTGTTCTGAAAAGCAATGGCAGTTTTTGTTCCGTTTCCCTTCAATAGGTATTTCTGAAGACTGATCTATTTGCAGTTCAAAGAATTTTGGATACATGTATAATTTTTGTTATCCTTTTTTTGTTGCTGTTTCCTATGCTAATTTCTTTGGAATATTGGTTCCGTTGGGTGCATCTTTTAATGGATCCAAATAAATGGTTTTTGTGGTCTTTGTGTGTTTTATAAAATTCAATAGTAGGGAACTAGGGAGATCTGGTGTATTTTAAACAAGAACTTGATTTTCAGCCAGAGAAATTTAGAAATGTATTACTATTTTAGTTTCTAGTTTGGTAAATTAATTTTTGGTATCTCTTCCCACAACCTTGTAAGTGGTTGTTGTTCTTGAATATTATGTGTCCGAGCAGCAAATGCTCGGATTGTGAAGAGATACCCTTTTCTACATGTCACTTTCAATGGGATGATTAATATTTTCCCCTAGACGTACTGAGGTTTCTCTGTCGTTGTATTTCTGTATGCTACTACAGTCATTCAGTACTCATTGATGAGACTTCTCAGACCTTTTACTACGTATAATGGGGATATTAAGCATATGTAACTCATGCTTAGTGTATTGAACACAGATGTGTTCAATATTGTGCGGATGACCTTTGAGGAATAAACAAGCAATATTGCTCTGCTGAGTAGAAATTTTCCGCTTTGTAGATTCCTGTTTTTAAGAATAAGTCTTTTATAAAGCCCAAATGAAATCGACACTAGAATTTTCATTCTCATTTAGTTTGGGTCAGTGTGGAAGAAGAGACTAGTTGCTCAAATTTCCACTGTTGGCTCATTCATAGCTAACTCAAAAAAAAAAAAAAAGCATAATCCTAACAAAGTAGCTCTGACACCTTATTTTATGTGAGCTTTTTTCTTTAGAAATTAGTTTTAAAGATGAAAATAGATGGAATTGATTATACATACCCTTTTAAACCAAGCTTAATTTTAACTTAAGAAATTGTTAGTGTGGAAGAGGATAAGCCAAACATAATTCCTCACCTGCTAATAATTACCACAGACATGACTCTTCCAGATTGCACTCAGTCTGCTCTCCTTTTCCAAGTCACCTGCCGCAGCACTGATATTTGGTACGTGTGGCTTAGCAGTGTCCTGTGCCGTGTCCCTTGCTCTGGGCTGCACCCAACATGGTGGATCCTGGAGCAGAAGACCTGTGGCAGAGCTCTGTGCTGCACCCAAGCCAGGTTGGTGCCTCCTACTTGCCCACTGCTGCCATACAGCCAAGGAAACTTGGTTGAGGTCCCAGAATCTTGCACAGCTTTCACAGAAAAAGGAGATTCAACCTAAACGTAAGGAAACACTGCTTTACTTTGAGGTTAACGTAGCACTGGAACAGGGTGTCCAGAGAGATTGTGGAATCTTGTCTCTGGAGACATTTAAAACCCATTTAGACATGTTCCTGTGTGATCTACTCTAGGATCCTGCTTTGGCAGGGGGGTGGGACTAGATGATCTTCAGAGGTCCCTTCCAACCCCTGCCACTCTGTGGTTCTGTGAAACCCTGACTCCTTTGACCTCTTCTCTTATCCCACATGCATACATGCCTCACATGATCCAACATTTGAAGATTTTTCCACTTTCTGCCTCACCTTGGAAACTCTTGACAACATGTGGTGTATTCAGGCCATGTTATGTCCTTATATTTGTTTGCTTCCCTTCCCCCACCCCTCAAGAAACACCCAACTTTATTTTGTCAGTGTGCATTCTGGATGGAGGGCTTTGGAACAGATGACTCCTTGACTTTATCTTCCTGGCAGACCTAACCTAATCATGTACCTTCTCTGACTTACTAGGAAGCGCTTCTTGCACCAAGTCCGGGCCTAATGTAATTCCTTTCTCAAAGGTAGCAACCAGATTAGGACTCAAGTCAACCTTTAAAAATTCGTTGGTCATGGTTGTTCACGAACCTTACGCTACACAACAACAGACTGAGCTTTCAAGTTGTGACACCCCAAGTTAACCCTGTGGTGCTTGCGAGCGTCGTATTCTGAGACGTGCACTTTCTTGTTCTAAAAGCTTATCAGCTTGTACAAATGGTTAAAATGCAAGTTTTCAGAGAAGGATTTTGGAGAAATGAGATTTGCAACAGGAATTAATATTCCCGATTCATTTCATTTTGCACTGTAGTAAAGAAAATGTATTATATCTGATTATGCTAATAGTAAGTTCTTTTATTAGAAGGTATTCAGATAGAGGCATAATGAATCCAGTGTACTGAATGGCTACTGAATATTGAGTTGTTTCCAGGGGATACGTATTAACCTATTCAATTTTTCCCAGCAAATTACACATGTCTGTGCTCTCTAGTGCAGAACGATTAAGCTTTTACTACTCTGCTTGAAATACTTTAATTGCCAGGTAGTTTTTCACTATTCTGAAGAAGCAATTGGCTCAAAAACCTTGAGGAAAATAAATGCATGAGGTACTACATATATATACACACATTTATATGTATATAATTTTTTTCTTGTATTCTGCTCGGTCTATATTCTTTAAGTCTTTTGTATATTCTACCATGTAAGATATTTGAATGCTTCCATGAACCTGTAATATTTATATTTTTTTTTATTTCTTTTTCAAACTGAGGGGCTCAATGCTTTCAGATATGTGCAATGTGATGTTGCTGATTATTGGAAAGTGATGGATTAAAAACTTTATGGTATTGTTTTAATCCTTTATAGAAAAGGAAATGGGCATTATTTGAGATGTTCCTGTTTAACACAACTGAAGTCCTTGTTAGAGTAACTAAAAACATGCAGGTGTATTCTTTGTGTAACACTGATTATGATCACTTAGTTAATTTTATAATGTGGTCCATACTCTGTAAAATAAGCATTTCTCGATTTCTTATGTGAAGAATAAATGCACTGTCAAATTAGGTATCTTTATTTGGAAGTTTTTGAATTCAACAGCGTTCTAGCTTGTTTGTTCAAGATCTCTCTGGGTTACATCACGTATTAGTGTCATTAATATACCCTCATACACAAATATTATGAATTCTTTGGGCAGAATGATTGAAGTTGTACATATTCCTGTTACTACCTGTCAACTTTGTTGATACATACCAATGGTATAATATACCGAATGGACAGATGCAGCTCAAAGCTGTTTCTTTTCCTTTCTCAAAGGGTATCTCGTGCGTGATCCCCTTTATGCATGCTCTACCTTGTTTTGAATATTATGTAGAAAGTAGTGACAGATTTTTGTTAAAGAGTGAGGTGAGGAGGGTCATTTGTGACACCATTAAAACTGCAGCGGTTGTACTGGTCTGTAGGGTCTTTAGTCTCCTATAAAAATTGATTTTCCTCATGCAGTAGATGAACTGCAGGCGTGGAGATGATTGTTGCAATCATCCTAGAGCTTTTGCGGGTGTTTAAATTTTCCTGAACAAAAGTTACTAAGCACTTTGAAACCAAAGACTGAAATTTTGAGTTCGGTGTAGTAGTCACCGCGTAATATTTTACACCTCTTTAGTGAGAGCTTAGTAATGCTTGTGTTCTTCACCCCTCTCAGCCTTTTTCATTGAGCTCAAGAGGTTCAAGAGTAAAATTGGTATAAACAAGTTACACAATTGTGTTCTCTTTTGGAGTGCTTGGTCTTGTAGTTTTCTCTTCAGATTTAGGGGAGTATCCTCGATTAATGTGAGGGACTTTGCCTTTTCTGGTTGTGGTTTTTGGCTTTTTGGGGTGGTTTTTTTGTTGTTGTTTTGGTTTTTGTTTTATTTTGGTCTGTCTTGGTTTGGGCTTTTTTTTTCTTTATTTTGTGATTGTTTTGTTTTTACCACTCATCAATAGCCCTTTAGGCTGGATGAGCCAGCAAAGGACATTGAACATCCGAAGATCATTTATTTTACATTTCTTAGGGAAATAAGATAGGAAGCCCAGAGTATCAGTTTGGTCTGAGCAGTGTGAGTTTTGCGTATAATCCAATAGTTAGAATGGTGTCTTTTTACACGTACTTTTATCAGCAGAGAAATTCTAAAACAATTGCGTCAGAAACTAAGTCTAAATAAAGTAAGACAATTATGTGATGCTTCCCTGTTCACTACCAGTGATGCTCCTAGAGCTGATTTGCCTTGAAGCAGGATGTGTCCTTCAGAGGTCTTCTGTCTGCAACCTTCCCTCCAAGTCTGCTGGGAAGCAAGGGAAGATAGACTGACAGTTTTCTCTCTGGGGCAGTAGATATAAGCCACCACTGATTGTAACAGGAGAGCTACAATAGGCTCCACAGATGTCTCTATTGGTGCCTTTGTGAGCTGATGCCCGTAAAGTCCTATTAAGTAGCCAATAATTTGGCACTTAAGTCTTATGGAAATGGGTTAACTACTCCTGCGAGGAATCAAAGTGGCATGGCCCTGAGTGCTGGTCAAGAGAGCTTTTTTCGGTCTTGTGCATCTAAAAATCATCAGCTGAAGCAGGTACATGCTAATGTGCTGTTCACATGGAGTTGTTAATCCGTTATTCTATTAATTCCTTATTCATGACAGTCCGTCTGCTACTTGAGACTGAGGACTTCAATGACTGCAGCACTTCCACTTCTATCTGGAGTACTGTCCTCTGGCACTTTACCTCTTATTTCTGTTCTAAAATCTTGCATAGTGTTGAGTGACTTATTATTAGACCACAGTCGCATCCAATTGAGGTTATGGACTCAACCAGTATAAAGCAATATGTAGAAAGGCCACTAGAA
The DNA here is from genome assembly GCA_013400335.1 of Eurystomus gularis. Classification (NCBI taxonomy): domain Eukaryota; kingdom Metazoa; phylum Chordata; class Aves; order Coraciiformes; family Coraciidae; genus Eurystomus; species Eurystomus gularis. The sequence goes on along the minus strand of VZZY01006106.1, from coordinate 24,250 downwards.
TAGCCGGTGGTCATACCCACAATATGTTTTTTGAGCATCCTTAAGCTAACAATCAAACCCTTTCATTTCTGGATGGTATTTTTTTCTTAAATCTATACCCTGGAGAAGCGTTTGGCCTTCTAAAATGTTTTAAAAAATTCAAAATCCTTGGTGCTTTCCAGGAGTCTGTAATCTGATAGCAGAGAAGTCATTTTACAGAGAGTATTTCTCTGTCCCATACTAGAAACAGGTGCAGCTGCAGAGCTGATATGAAGGGCAAAACCTTGACCTGAAATGATTATCTGCTGCTCCTTCTGCTCACCTACAGCTTGTATTTTCCACTGGACTTGGTACTAAATGTTAAGCCATAGCAGGAAAGCCAAAGGACCTTTAAGTTTATGTAATGTTGTCCTCTCACTTCCCTATCCTCCTGGCCTCCTCTCCAATCCAATTGGCTTTGGCCAATTGCTTGGTGTTGTCTCCAGACACCATTCTGTTCCAAAATACCGATAAAACTTATGAACTGCATGTCAAGAAAGTGTAATTAAATACTTCTGAACTGGAAGCAAAACTATTGAAAATATTTTAGTCCTCATTCTTTATGGAGTGGAAATTTAGTCAAGAGAAGCAGTTTTAGAACATTGGAGGTGATGGTTTTACAAGTTTAATTTCAATTTTTAGCTTCCTATAGTAATTTTATGCAGGATTGTCTTACTACTGCCATTTGACCAGACCATTTCTGTCTACTCCCTCAAATACTTCCCTTGGCAGAAAAAAAAATTCTAGTCATTGTATCATCAGTCTGTGTCCTGTAATAATTTCTTATCATTTTGTCTTCCTCTATTCTTCCTAATTAAAATCTCTATGTACTCTAGATTCTTTAAAAATCATTGTATTTAAAAAGTCACTGCTTCTTTTAACCCAGAAATTCTTCAGGCCATCCTCTGTGGTGGTCCATGTTTTTCTCTGCCGAACTCATAGTAGGTCTTTGCTTTTGCAGAAGGTACGTCAGTAGTTCCTTAAGGCTCCCATGGTAACATCTGGTTCCTAGGTACTTTACTCTTTTCCCTGACACAGCTTTTGAACTAGTGTGTTTTTATTACACAAAAGGGCAGGAAGCAGCAGAGTTGCATTTTTTTGGTTTAGAATTTCTTGTTTTAGAGAAAATTATTGTAGCTTAACAGGCTGATGGGTCTGAATTCATCGACTGGGTGTATATTGAGTTTCATAAGTCTCATTTACAGAAATCTTATTAATTCATTGGAAAATCAGTCATGTTAGAAATGTTCTGTATACTTGGCAGTCTGAACTACAAATTTAATTACAAATTTTCCATTGAACTGCTGGCAAATACTTAGGTAATGTACACTCTTTATGAGTCAACACAGTTGCGGTGAGCCAGCTGCTCTTCTAATGTGCGTACCTTTCACTGATGTGGCCATCAGAAAGCTGAGGATTTAAAGGCCAGGTATCAAGAAGATATATATTGAAATAGAATTTATCATTTCATACATATCCCTTTCCTCCATCTCACTTCCCAGTACTGTATGATACATTATCTATACTGATTTCCTTGTTGGTGGTTGCTGTGAAGGGGGCCTACAAGAAAGCTCAGGAGGGACTGTTTAGAAGGGCATATAGCAATAGGATGATGGCAATGGTTGTACACTACAGAAGGGTAGATTTCGATTAGACGTTAGGAAGAAGTTCTTACTATGATGATGGTGGAACAGGTTGCCTGGAGAGGTGGTGAAGGCCCCATGCCTGGAGATGTGCCAAGTCGGTCTTGATGGGGCTCTGAGCAACCTGCTCTAGTTGCAGATGTCCCTGCTGACTGCAGGGGGGTTGGACTAGGTGACCCTTAAAGCTCCCTTCCAACCCAATACATGCTATGATTCTGCGATGTATAGAATAACAGAATCATTATGGTTGGAAAGGACCACCAGGATCAATGAGGTTACATGGTTTGCTGTGTTGGTATGTGGTCCTGTCACTGTGCACTCTCTATACGAGATGATGTATTTGTCACCGCAGTATTTGAACACTCTGCAAGAAGCTTATTTAGCTGGAAAATGAGTATGTGTAATCAGCATCTAATTTCAGAGAAGTCCAACAGGGATGCTTATGCTGGGTTCCTGCATTTCCATTTATATAGGGTGGAACTATCAAAAAGCTAATTGTTTCATCAAAGTGTGCCTCATGCCAGATTCATTAAGTTCCACTTTCATCCACTGAGAATGTGTGGACAACTTGATATTCATAAAGCCTTTATTAACATATATAATTACGTTTTATAGTACTGCATAACTCATTTTTACATTTCATGGGACTTTTGTGATGTTGCTTGTCCTTGTAAATTTATTTACTGCAGTCCTAATTTAGTAAATCTCATACAAGACACTGAAGAACTTTACATAAGTAACATGATCAGAACTTTTTTTAGTGAGTTTTATTTTTGTTTGACATATTTTCTTTTGAAATATATTCTTTAGTTACTTAAAAAGTTTCTGAGACTTAGTAGAGATTTAGGTTTACTAGTTTCTGGGTTTAGTCAAGATTCTGTCTTGATATAAGATGCATATTAAAAAATACCAGCATTTTACATTGCATTTTCCATGTCGATCAAGTCATTGTTCTGTTGACCATATTGATCAATTCTGATTAACCAACTTTATCCCAAATATTCAATTACTTTTATGGCAAGGGTCACACACTACTCAAATATTTTTTTCTTTTATAGGAGATCTCAGTTCTGGTCCTAACTGAATTTTGGAAGATATATGGTTTTATTTTTGCCACCATGTAAGACTTTATATCATATCGTATTCCCCAGCACAACTTATATTCTAAACTTGGCTCTCCTTAGAGTTGAGGTGTGAATGATAGCTCATTATTTATCAGATCTTTATTTGCCATATCATATTTATTCACTTAACACACACTTTATTTTTATAAGTCATTCCACTCAGGGTAACATAAACCAGCTGATCCATTCCCATGGAAGCAGTAGCAAGCAAGTCAGCCCATCTGCAGCTGGAAGGACGTAGACTGGGTGTACTGGGAAGCAAGCGATGAGGAGCTGGGGAAACACCACACTTCAGAGATTAAGATGCTGATAGAACAGGTGCTCACGCAACAGTCTTGTCTTTCTTATTCCGAGCACTTGATCCAAAACAAAGAAACTACTTTAAGACTTATCCTCCCAAGGTAAATTTTTATGACAACAGGGTTTTCCCCAAGTCTCTTACCAGACATGTATAAAAGATTAGCATAATGTAGTTATAATGAAAATCTGACCTGCTTTTGCTTTATTTCCTAAATAGCTGATGGGGGAAAAAAACATTCCTGGGTGAGACAGATGAGTGGTCTCCTTGCTTCTTGAAAGAAGAAAAAAAAAAAAGAAAAACAAACTAACAAAACCCTAAGTATTTGGAGAATGTTATAGGCAATTTGGAACTTTAGAGCTCAAAAGAGAGATTACTGTTTTGTGAGGCCTTTTTGGAGGTGCTGTGGTACTGCAATGATGATATACCAATATAGCCTGAAATAAATCCCAGAATCACCGAGTGGTGGGGGTTGGAAGGGACCTCTGGAGATCTTCTAGTCCAACCCCACTGCCACTGCAGGTTCACCCAGAGCAGGTGCGTGAGTTTTGAGTGTCTCCAGAGAAGATCACTCCAGAAGCTTTCCTGGCAGCCTGTTCCAGGACTCTGCCTTCCTCAAAGTAAAGAAGTTCCTCCTCATGTTAAGATGGTACTTCCTATGTAAATTTTCTGTGAAACACTGGTGTGTGTTCCATAGGCTTTTGCTAGTATTTGGTTGGGGTATTTTTCTGGAATGGTTGCCCAGCTGTGGGATACGATTATAATACATTATTTTCATCCAAGATTATCCAAGATCATAGCACTTTGCAAGCATTACATTGTTATTACTGAGTTATGCAACAGAGGATGGTTTAAGATTTTTATTACTTAGAGAACTGATTTTTTATAGTCTCATATAAGAGAATGAAATTATTTTTTAAGTATAGGTGAAAAACTAAGACGTTATTAAAAGGTCCTGTGAGCTTTTGAATTATTTCTGCCTATTTTTGCTGCTGAGATTTCCACAGTAGAGGGGTGTGGAAATCACAGAATGGTTTGGGTTGGAAGGGACCTCAAAGATAATCTAGTTCCAACCCACCTGCCATGGGCAGAGACACCTCCCACTAGACCAGGGTGCTCAAGGCCCCATCCAACCTGGCCTTGATGACTTGGCCATGTTTTGGAAAAATGTCAAGGTGGCAGTAAACCCAAAATGAGCCATCTCAATGGTTTTGTTGGGCAGCCTTTTCTCCCTCTTGTGCCTTCATAAATTGCATGCCTGCAATGCAAGAGATGGGGATGCTGGGTCTCCTCAACAAAAGGGCTGCAGGATTTTGGCAAAATAATGTGTTTTGAGTAATACTGGTCTGGAAATGGGAAAACAATTGGTGCTGATCCTCTTCACAATATTGTAGCATAATAGGTACATCCAGAGTGGGAAACTGGAGCAAGCGGGAAGATAGGATTTCATGCAAATTTATAAATACTTGAAAAGTGAATATTAGTAGTGGATTGTCTCGAGTCCAATACTACTTATTTGTTGGTTTATGAGCTCGGAGTAATTAAAATGTCTACTTTCTAGTTCTTACAAGTTTGTAGTGTTAGAAATATCGTGGCTAAGGAGCTCTCTTTCTCATTTACAATGTGGCTTCTTGTAATTCTGTTGCATGACTCTGGGATTTACTGCAAGCAATGAGCTGATTTATTCTTTTTCACTTGACTTCTGAAAACAATTGAAACTCCTGCTCATTCTGCTGTAAGTACTTGTTTAATGCTAAGTCCATACTTAAATGCCATCCTGAATACAGGTATTTCTTTGAGATGGCTTCCTGATAACAATGATTTTCAGTCCCCTGTTTCTTTTTAGCTCTTGTTTGTTATGTACAAGTGCCAGATAAGAGCAAGAAAAAGAAAAGGCAGAATCCAATTCCTCTTAGCTTGTGACAGTGGAAATCAATAGGGCTGTCCTGGATTGATTTTTTTGTACCTGTACCAAATAAGCAGACATTTTTCTTAAGTGATATAAACTTAATTCTTTTCATAGTTGCATGACAGCATCTGAAATGTTTGCATTAACTTTATTAATATGTGACAGTAAATTGCCTATATAAATATATTTTATTTTATTTTTTTTTTTAAATTAGGAACTGATTCCTACAGGTAAATGTAAATTCAGATTATTCAAAGGCCAAGTAAACACCATGTGTTTTTTCTTGGGAAGGAGCATTATAGAGGAAAGCCTCTTTTTAAATTCTGTGTTTTGCTAAAAGAGATATTAAAGCTTTACAATTCTGTCTTTCTAGATGTTAGAATAAAAATTGTGGTATGACCATAACTACGCAAAGACTGCAGAAAGGTAATTAAAAAAATGATGCTGCAGAAGAGATGCTTGTTGGCAGTGCACAGAAGAGGAATGTTTTAAATTTCTCATTCAGCTACTCTAACCCATCTTTGCTTTCATCACTAACTAATACTATAGCAGACCTGGGCAGATTTAGTACAATTTGTTAACATAAAAGTGGAGTTGAATGACCCAGTTGCTAGACAATTTTTAAACAGATTTTTCAGGTGGAGCTTTATAGGGGTTTTAGTGCTTTGATAGCCAAGAAATAATTTTTCAGTGGCAAAAATTCTAATTATTTCTATTGAAATTTTCTTCAAACCCTCTAAAGTTATAACACACTGACAAAGGAATTATCAGTGCTGTGGGATAGCTGCTGTGTTCAGGCAGCCCCTTTCAGAGGCAAAATCCTTTTAAAAAACAGCAAGAAAAGCTCAAGGACAGATGCTTTGATAAGACCTGTTGCTTGTAAGGCCTGTCAGATTGAGCCATGGTTTGCCATATCTCCTGTCTCCACCAGTGTCCAACAACAGATAGTTACTGGAGATGGTAAGGCTCAGAAAACGTTTAGAAATTTCTGTCTTTAAACCACTGACTGGCAATGGCCAAGACTTCCTGAGCCTTGGGCTTGGGGTGGAGAAGATGGAGGAGAGCACAGAGTTCATGAAGGTGTGTGTGCAGGAAGGAAGATTTGCTTCCTCTGGTCACTCTTCTTCCTCAGTTCCAGTTCCACTGTATCACTCTGGAGGGAGTGATTTGTATCTCAGCTAGCAGTCAGCAATGCTTTTTGATGAGTTTGTACAAGAAAAAAATACTTCTTGCAATTACCGCCTGTAGCAGGGACTAGACTTAGCAGACTAACATCTCCAAGTAAGGAAAACGTGGTGCCATGTGTCTTGACTTCATTAAGGCTTTGAATACGGCCTAAAATGGCGTTCTCAGGAATGGTTTAGGTGAAACTGCTGTGAAATGAGATTTACTGCTAGGTTTCAGTGTCAATATAGGTGAGTCAACTGAATGGTATCCTGATTTTTTCAGTGTTTTAACTCATCATCCAGACAATGGAATGGAGAGACGCCTACTACCTTTGCAGAGAACACCAAAGCGTGCTGGTAGACGGAATTAGGAGTTGACATAACAGTGGCAAGTCGGAGATGATAATCTGAAAATATAGAATATAATTCAAAATAGGCAATGGGGAAGCTCTGCACTTGGCCAGGCATAATTAAACTGCATAAATACACCCCAGTGACCTGCCATAGTAAAGGAGGCAAGGGATGGTAGTGGATCATAGCTAAGCATGTCAAGAGTGTCAAGTAAACAGGCATGCACTCAGTTCAGCTGTAGAACAGAAATACACCTTCCTGAATAATAATCCTCCCATGCTTTTCAGCCCTGGGTGGGCTGTGCTGGTCAAGTAGGATGCAATAAAATGCCCCGTTCAAGCAAGTTTCAGGATTTGAACAGCTACAAGTCTAGATAAGAGTGATATCAAAGATCAGAAGCCTGGAAAACTTGACCTTCTGGGAAAGATTGGGCAAACTGGAGCTGTTACTCTAAGCAAGACTGAGGTAGATTATAACATTTCTCAAATACATGAAGTAGGAATGGGACAACTCGTTCTCCATCTCTGTAGTGGATAGGATGAGGAAGAATGGACTTAAATTGCAAAGAGGAAGATTCCAGATAGATATCAGGAAAAACTTTCTTATAGTAAGACCAGCAAAGCGCCGAAATAGGTTTCCCAAGGAAGTCATGCAATGGAAGGTATTCGAGGTCTTTAAAACTGAAGTAGATAAAGGTTCTACTGTACTGCTGTTGGGAATGACAGAGGTAGAACTGATTCTGGTTTCAGGTGAGATAGCCTAGATTTTTTTTTAATTTTCATTTTATACATTTTTCCACACATATGGTGCCAGAATGATCTTTCTTTTTTCTTTTTCTTTTTTCTTTTTTTTTTTTTTTCTGAATTGCTTTCCTATTAAGTCTTTGCCTTTTTGACCATCAGTGAGTAGTGGCCTTCACAGCATCTCTTTGATCTTTTCTGAATAGTGATAGCTTTGTATATATCCTTGTTTTTTCCTCACCTTTATTTTCAGTGTTGACATTTATCTACCATTTTATCACTAAATGCAGCAAGTGTCCATGCTTCTTTGTGGCCAGCTTTAGTTTTGATTAATTTCATTAACATAATATCGTATTTTTTTGCATACTGTGTCATCTGTTTCTTTTCCCCTTTATTCATATATCAAACACTGGAACTGTTCTTGAATTCTCCAATATCTTTCCTATGTCCTTTGGTAAATTTGAAGGCTGCAGTGTTTCAGTTAAAGATCTCTATTGCAAGCCAAAAAGGAAGTAAGAAACCTGATGGAAACCTTTGATGATCAGAGATACTCTGCATGTAAGATCTTGGGTCCGGGGAACTTAGCTGTTACATTTCAATTACTTTTGTTATTGAGTTATATTATTCTGGGGTTTCTGAAAGGTTATGACTACAATCCGAGCAATTTCCTGAAAAAAAAAAAAAGGATGTGAACAAACACAAGGCATGATATTGAGATTTTTGTCATAGAGAAAGCAGGGAAAGGTCACGGTGCTTTTTTTGACCTTTTTCTCGTTTCAATTCTCAAGATACTTTTCTTTAAGAAGAAAAAGATTGGCAGATTCTACTATTCTAAGAAAGCTGTGAGATTTTTATCAGGTGCTGGGATGGAGATCAAGGGCCCTGGGGCAAAAATAAACAACCACAAGGTTTGTCCTCTCTCCGAGACCGATAATCAGAAATAATGAACAGTCAAATTTTAACTAAATATTGTGGGAGTCTTCATGGTGTTTTGCCTTTTTCTGTGAAAATTCTTTACTACCTCTTGAAAGAGGGGGCTGTGAGCAACCTGGTCTAGTGGGAGGTGTCCCTGCCATGGCAGGGGACTTGGAACGAGATGATCTTTGAGGTCACTTCCAACCCAAACCATTCTATGATTCTTTTCTCTGTATTAAAAACAGACAGACAATGTGATCCTGGAGTGTGTGTACGTAGGTATCGGTTTTAATTTTTATAATTTTCAGAGTCTGCATAGTTTCAGGTCAGCACCGAGGCTTCTTGTTCTGGTAACAAATTATTCCACTTAGTCTGAAAGAGCCCAATATTCTTGGTAAGGAAGTTCTGCCTTTCCCCTCTAACTGGTGCTCAAGTTTGAGACTAATAATCAACCTAATGCCTTCTTAAAAATCAGGAAATTTATCAGCTGGAGATAAATCAGCAGGCATTCTTCCTGAGCTAACAGGATTCAAAGTGGGGGCTTTATCTTTGAGTGCAAGCTATGCCCCCGTGTCACAGCACAGCGATGTTGTGGCTCATTACAAAATGCTCCGGCATTAGCATCACACATTTAAGGAATAATGTCATGTATTTGGACTTCTAGCCCGTGCCGCTGTGGATCAGAGCTCCGTCTCGCCGTGTGCTGTACAAACTCACAACAAAGTGACGGCTGATTCTTTGAAGAGCTCTTTGCTCCCTTAGTCTGGGCTGCTTTCCTGCTTTCTTAATTCTTTGTGCCATCTGGCTTTCAAATTCAGCGTAGGGAAGTTTTCTAAAGCTGTTTTAAGAGTGGGTTGTTTGAAACAAAAGGCAAAGGCTGCTGCTGAAGCTACAGATTTTTTTTCAAAGACGTTAAAATAGAGGGAGAAAAACATCCTTCAGAGCATCCCTAGTTAAATAGGGAATATTTTGTTTTTGGGAAAGTTAATGGGTGTGAAATCCTTGCTTCCTTTCGTAACTGCTCATATTAAAGAGATCATAAATACTTAACTACTTGATTTCATGTTCTGGCCAAAAATATTCAGCAAATAAAGCGGATTTCTATGGTAATTTTCTGAGGTTGTCTAACCTGAAGTTCTTTCTGTGACTTCAGTTTCGTTTATGAATTAACAGTGAATATATAACCCTTCTGAACACCTCACTTCCACATGCATTTGCCTATGTAGGAAACCATCACTTTATTCATATTTCAGCTTCGAGTTTGGTTGTTGCCTGCAGATACTGGAAAAATTGGAGGTCTGCGTGTGAGCTCAGTTTGTACAAAAAAAGAAAACAAAACAAAAAAACAAAAAACTTAAAATCTATTTAGAGGCAAATCCTGCCCTAATTTAGAGGCAAGGTTTGTTGCTTGCTACTTGTTCTCATGCTATACTATCAGTTTTTATTTTAAATGTAATTTTATTGTATCTTAGTTACCTACTTTGTAGTTAACATTATTAAAAACGAACAAAACAAGCCCCACAAAACTTTCTGTGAATTTTGAATTCCCAAAGAAATTTCTGGGGGAGAATAAACATACCAGTGTCTGTTCTAGTACTGAGCAGCTTCTAGCTGTTTTGAAAATCTGAATGTATTAATAGAAACAGTTTCTGTCTGTCTAATACTGCAGGGTATCTCTGGATGTTAACTTAGGTTGATTTAGGTACTTAGGAATGGAACCTTTCCTACTGATTGTATTTAAATTTATTAATTTCCACACTGTATTCACAGTCGCTTTCAAATTATTAAAACCAACAATAACAACAAAGCTTGAATACACAGAAGAATATTAGATGAGAGAGGATGACACCCAGGAAATGTAAATTTTCCTAATTATTCTTAAATGGCACGCTGATCTGTTTCTCTTCCTGAAAAGAAACATTTCTTGCTAATCAATGTGTATAATTCCTTTCTTAATTTCATATAAATACTTCCAAGAAAGACATTTGTTCTCTTTACACTCATCTTTCTTAATTGCTGATGTTATCAAGATGTTTATTAAGATGTTTGTCAAGGTTTACAAAGTTTCCTGTTAGTTAACTAACTTAAAAGTTGAAGCAAAATTATCCTACACTTTTCTCACAAAATAATAATTTGAATAATTATTTTAATATATATTTTTGAACATAGTTGCTGTGTTGCAGACCTGCGTGTTTATCTGCTGTGATGAGGGCAGTGAGATTGTTCTTCTTCCATGTTCCTCTTGAAGTTATTAATTAGCTCTCCACAATTCAGCATAAATGAATATAATTTTTTTTGCTGTTGTTTCTGGAGTTGTGTTTTCCTACTTTAGAAAGAGTCTTACCAAATGGCTGAAAAAAATTACATGGCAGGCTAGATGCGGTTTGTATCAAAATGCAGATTCTTTGTTTTTATGGTAAAGCATAGAGATTTCAGGGATCTCATAATTTCTGGAGTTTCAGAGTGCTAATAATTTTATTTGGCTGAAATACATGTACTGAGCATTCCCTTTCTTCTTTCTTGGGAGTCGTGATTTGAGATAAGGTGAACCTGAGAATTCAAGTGAAAGGATGTTAAATATAGCATAATGACCTAATTAAATCTAAGCTGCATTTAGCTTTCAAAGGAATACAAGTTAACTGGTACTATATAGAGTAGAACTGATCAAAATTTTCAAAAGGATATTCCACAGGATGTGTTCCTGCTTCTTGCTTCCAGTCGAGATATTAAAAACAAACAAGCAAACCCCCAGAACCCCAACAACATTTGTTGAGCCTGTGCCTTCGTATATCATACTCCCACATCTACTTCTAAAACCTCTTTCTACCCTTCTGACAGTTTGTCAACACAGGGAGTCATATTTATTTGGCCTAAAATTTAATGGAAAACTCATTCGCTTGACAAATCATAGAATGGTTTGGGTTGGAAGGGACCTTTAAAGATCATCTAGTTCCAACCCCTTGGCACCTCCCACTAGACGAGATTGCTCAAGGCTCCAAGCTGGCCTTGACCACATCCAGTGCTGGAGCTTCCACAGCTTCCCTGGGCAACCTGCTCCAGTGTCTCACCATCCTCATAGTGAAGGGCAAAGACTTTCAAACTTAAAAATAGGGAGTTTTAATACTAAATGTTTAACTTTATAAATGGTACCAAATAAGTTTAATTTGTAAGGCTGACATTTAATCTTCAATCCTTAATGCTAGTAATTGGGTAATACCTTCCAGTTAATGCTTTATTGTGAATGCTTGTGTGTACAGCAAAGGCTTGCACAATTTTTTATTAGAGAACTTGAGGCCGAAGTAGTAAGACAAAGTAAAATCTGGAATAAAAGAGTAAAAACAGCTTGCAGCAGAATCCGACTTGAACTTTTAAATGGAGTGTTAGATAAAAATAGATTCTCAGTGTATTGTCCTCTACTATATATAAGAAAGTTCATTTGCTCCTCCTACCATTGTTATATTTTAAATGTCAAGTTAACCAAAGCAAATTGCCTTGAGGAAGTCCAAGTTTTACATACTGAATGGAAAAAGAAAATAATTTTTGACAGCTAAATCCTGAGCAGTATCAAACATAGAATCATAGAATCATTTAGGTTGGAAAAGACCTCTAGGATCATGAAATCCAACCTTCGTCCAACATCTCCCTGACCCCTAGACCATGTAATCAGTCTTTGCATGAGGGCTCTTACATCTACTGAAAACCATTATGTTATTATGTATGTTAAGCTATTTGTAGTTATGCAAAAATATAAAGCAAAATATGCTTGACTTTAAATTCACAGTAATTGGCTGTCATGGGCTTTGCACTGCTTTAACTCCACCAATTTGCAAATAAGATACTTTACTTGAGCCAAGCGAAAATGTAGTATGGTTATGGTCTGGATCAGCAGCTGCAAGTCACAGACTCTTATTCATGACGGGCCAGTTTCACTGCTGAAAACAATCCCTGTTCAGTTGGCAGAGCACAAAGCCGCCGTGCTTGTGGAGGAGGAGATTCAGCAATCGGCAACAGTTCTGGCAGCGAATCTTTCCAGTGCAGATCTGGCCTCAAATGTTTTAGAATGATCTAAAATAAATAGGGTTGGTTTACACTAGGCCTTTATATCTCTTTTATCCCTTCTTGTTCAAGAAGGTCTGGTGACACCTCCAAAACTTCATACCTTGGCAACAGAGAAACATTTTGGTTTCAACTGCAGGCTGAACACATTATTATGTCATTCTTCTGGGTAATTTCTGTAAATAAAAATTCATAAAATTTACATTGATAGATAAATCTTAGTGAAACTGATGTTCAGTAGCGTAGAATTATGTTGTGTAGTGGTTCAATAATAAAATAATGATAATAATAAGAAAATTGCCTTTTAGCTCCTTCCACAATGTACCTAGGTTAATGTATGTGTTACACTATATAAATGTAATTCCCTCTACATTTATAAGGGAATGTTTTCTGTAGTAACTCAGAACCATAAAGATAATAGAAGGAAAATTAGTGGGTTTGCTCCTTCCTTGATAATAATGTTCATCTATTTTTGCAAATAGCAAAAATGAGTTTTCTAGAAACAGTGCAGGAGATGCACTCATATTTGAAGGACATGGACCTGATGGAGCAGGTCCAGAGGAGGGCCACAAAAATGATCAGCAGACTGGAGCACCTCTCCTACAAAGACAGGCTGAGACAGTTGGGGTTTTCAGCCTGGAATAGAGAAGGCTCCGAGGAGACCTTACAGCTACCTTCCAGTATCTGAAGTGGGTCTACAAGAAAGCTGAGGAGGGACTTTTTACAAGGGCTTATAGTGATAGGACAAGGGGCAATGGTTTTAAACTAGAGAAGAGTAGATTCAGATAAGACATCAGAAAGAAGTTCTTTACTATGAGGGTGATGGAACGCTGGAACAGGTTGCCCAGAGAGGTGGTGGAGGCCCCATCCCTGGAGACATTAAAGGCCAGGGTTGATGGGGCTCTGAGCAACCTGATCTAGTTAGAGATGCATCTGCTTACTGAAGGGTAGTTGGACTACATGACCTTGGAAGGTCCCTTCCAACCCAATGCATGATTCCTCAATATTTAAATATAACTTTAATCAATTAACATGCTCAATTAAAAAAAAGGAAGAACTTCGCTATATTTTAGTACACAGACAATACCCAACCCAAGTATAAATAAGCTCCTTGAAACAGCAGCTGGAGTAATACTTAGCCCAATGTGCAATCTTTCAAGTGGAGGAGTGGAAGAATTTTTTTGTTTAGTTGGACTAAGTGATTGTTCTTTTAATCCTTTGCTTTACTTTCACTCTGGTGCTTAACAAAAATTTCCACTCATAGATAGTAAGCTTAATGCGTAATATTTCTGTTCCCAGTTCCTACAGTTGTCTAGGTTATACTAAAGATAATATTCTTACAAGATGTTGCATGTTCCATGTGATAACTGCTTGAACCTTTCCATATTGTGCATTCAGATGGATTTATTTACAAATGTTTGGTCTTTGTGAGTCAATCGTTTCTTTTTTTCTAGTTAGATGTACAAATTTCTGCTGACTCTATGGATAGAATCATAGAATTATAGAATGTTAGGGGTTGGAAGGGACCTCTGGAGATCGAGTCCAACCCCCCTGCCAAGCAGGACCACAGAATCTAGGGCAGGTTACACAGAAACGCATCCAGACGGGTCTTGAAAGTCTCCAGAGAAGGAGACTCCACAACCTCTCTGGGGAGCCCCTTCCAGTGCTCTGTCACGCTCACAGTCAAGAAGTTCCTCCTCATGTTGAGGTGGAACTTCCTGTGCTCTCGCTTGTATCCGTTGCCCCGTGTCTTGTCGCAGGGCACAAGTGAGAAGAGGTTGTCCCTTTCTTCTTGACACCCAGTCTTCATCTATTTATACACTTTAATTAGATCCCCTCTCAGTCTTCTCTTCTCCAGACTAAAAAGCCCCAGGGCTCTCAACCTTTCCTCAAAAGTCTGAAGACAAAGTTAAACTGCATCCTCCAAGACTTTGTTGGGTGCTTTTCAACGTGCCTAGTAGTGATGCTTGTCCTGAGCAGGAGTTAGTGGCAGAAGAAAGTTGTGTTACAGAACATCTGTGTTCTCTTCTGTAACAGTTATGTTGGATAATTTTGTCATTTTGCAATGGCTTTTCTTTTCATAATTAAAGAAAACACGGTTGAGAGATGCTTGTTAGAAAGCTGACTGGGGAAAAAAGTCTACTTAAAAAAAATACCTAGTAGTGGTAGCCTACTGAGATAATTGGTGTAAAAAATGTAATATGGAATTATATATTAAAGACAACATCCTTATTAAATAGCTTATTGTTAGAAATACAGCCTGGAGTCTGTATACTTTAATTAAGCTTTTTATTAAAGAATGAATGTATGATTTTTGTGTGCCTTTGCTTGTGCCAGAACGGGTTGAGAACCAGCTTAATGTCACTTTCTGTGACACCTTCTCTTTGGCACCTGCTGTTGTGTTCTGCCAATTGCCACTTAATGCTGGGAATACATATCTCAGATTCTTTTCTTTTACATCTCTAAGCCTTTTATTGGCTGTCACTGCTAGTTGGGGTTATTTCCCCTCAAATTTGTAATTTTATTCTTTCCTTCTCCAGATGGTTGAGTTGAATCTAAAGTTATTGTTGCTGCGTTACTATTCAGAAAATTGATGCTGACTGTGGTAATAATACGAGACAGAGGGTTAGGAAGAACTATTTCATTTGCAGCAAGAGGGGAAAACAATCTGATCTTTTTACCATGGGGGGGAAAACCAAACCCCACATTCAATTAGCAGGTAGGCAGATAAATGCCTAGTACTGTGGTGATTAGAAAGTTTTAGGTACCATATGCAGCGGGATAATTAGATGTGTTACTCATGGTTTTGTTGAAAGAAACAATGAAAAAATTTGTTGATGTCTACTCAACTAGATCTGTCTGTGGAACGAGTGGGACAGAAGTAGCTGTTAGTTCTGTGTGGGATGCGGCTGCTGCTCTCCATTCTTCTGAGAAAAAAATCAAGAGCAGCAGAAGGAGCAGAGAGATGGTTTCTGTTCCTGGCAAATCCTTAGAGAAAGCCAGTACTTGCTTCTAGTCTGACCAAAGGTGGTTTCTGGAAAAGTTCTCTCTTGTCGTGTCTAGAATTCTGTCTCTGAATAAGCTCTTTAAATTAGCCGGCTTCACTGCTATGGCAGGTCCTCAGTGATGAAATTCTAAAATAAAATAAAATGTTTGTGTGCCAGCTACCTTATAACTCATGGAATATACTCTACTGAAAAGTACTATCTCTCCAAGGTCAAATGGATGAGGTGGTTGTTCTCTGGTGGTGGATACATCATGTATATGACCATCAAAAGGCAGCTTTGAATCTCATTATAGTAGAATAGTAATAAGTTAGAATCTCAGTCACTTGGTATTAAAAAAAAAAAGCAAAACCAAAAACACACAAAAAAACCTTTTGCACAGACTCCTTCAAGTCTCTCATTCAGTTTGTTTGTAAAAATGTAGTTGTATTCTTCATCTACTTTGGGGGATGGCTTTCTCTCCTGTATTGCTGTGTAAAAGGTACAAAATAGAAATCGAGTGCTTTGTCAAAGGAACAGGTCTTGACTGTAGATGAAATACAGGCTTTGCCTTCTAAGCCTCTCCACAATGTATAGGGGATAGATGGACTACAAAAGCAGGTTAAAAACTGGCCAGACTTCTGGACTTCAAGAGTAGCGGTAGAAGATTGATGGCCACCAACTGCCAGAGGCATTCTATAGGGCTTGGTGTCAAGCTGATACTGTTTATTGTCTTGGCATTGGTTTGGGCAGTGGGGTGAAATGCACCTTCAATGAATATCCAGATGACACCAATGTGGGAGGAAAGTCAATATGCTCAAAAGCTAGGGCTGCCGTGAGGAGTATCTCAACAGGCTGAGGAAATGGGCTGACAGAAGCTTAATGAAGCTCAACAAAACCAGTGCAAAGTCCTGTGGTGGGATGGAGCAGTCTGATATTGTGATACGGGCTGGGGATGGGCTGTCTGGGGACAGAAAAGGGTGTGAGAGTCCTAGTGCACAACTAGGAGCATGAGACTGGAGAGCAACATTGTGGGAAAGAACGTCAAACTTCTGCTGAGCTGTTTTGATGGATTTAGCATAAGCATGAACGGGGCCAAGGCAGGTGATTGTTCCCCTTTAATCACAGAATAGTAGGGGTTGTGAGGGACCTCTGGAGATCATCTAGTCCAACCCCCTTGCCAAAGCAGGTTCAGCTAGGGCAGGTTACACAGGGACGTGTTCAGGCGGGTTTTGAAAGTCTCCAGAGAAGGAGACTTCACAACCTCTCTGGGCAGAGCCTGTTCCACTGCTCTGTCACCCTCACAGTAAAGAAGTTTCTCCTCATGTTGAGCCAGCCATTGTAAGACCACATCTTCAGTCCTGAGTCCTTTTTGGGGCTAACAAATAAGCATGACATTGCTGTACTGGAACAAGTCCTTATCGTACATCAAAGCTGGCTCTACTTTGGTGAGGGGCTGGGCTAGAGACCTCCAGAGATCCCTTCCAGCCAAAATTAGCTTATGGTGATATGTATATAACAACACAACTACTGGGAGATCTCCCTGCTTGTGGCAGGGGGTTGGAACTAGATGATCTTTAAGTTTCCTTCCAACCCAAACCATTCTATGATTCTATGACTTTTGAATTTTCAGTTGGCAAAGGAG
Source organism: Eurystomus gularis (assembly GCA_013400335.1). Classification (NCBI taxonomy): domain Eukaryota; kingdom Metazoa; phylum Chordata; class Aves; order Coraciiformes; family Coraciidae; genus Eurystomus; species Eurystomus gularis. Next base: position 7,401 of record VZZY01006106.1, on the reverse strand, counting down.
ATTTAATACAGTGTGTGAAATGTGCAAAATAAGCAGCCTAAAAAAAGCACCACTCGGGGAATACTCTCTTCTGTCTCTTTGAGTGAGAATTTATAGGTGCTCTATATTTACAATCTGTGCAGTGTTTTCTTCACTGCTCATAGTGTAAGTGTGACTGCAGTTGAATCTAGAGGTGTGGCTATTGAGGCTGTTGTAGGATTCTTTCAAATTACTTCACAACTGAAATGATAAAAGAAGAGACTGGAACAGTTATTTCCATCTGCCGATGCACTTGCACCTATTCTGGAGGTTGTCATCACCGTAAAATGAGTGGCTGAAGGTGAAATGTGCCAGCATCTGAAAATTCATGATCAGCAATGTTTTTTTTGTTCAAACTCTTTAATTCAAGTCATTGTTTCTCCCAACCGGATACCTCAGTGTGGGCTGGTTGGTTGATTATGGGTGAAAAATGGCGGGGGAAGAAAATCAAAAGTGGAGTAGTCTGGTCTCATCTGGTCTGTCTCAGATTGCACCATTTGGTAGAGTTATGATGTCATTTGAAGAAATTTGGTTTGGATAAGGTTTGAAACAACATGGTGGTAATAGTAGCTTTAGCCTGTCCACATTTTGCCTCGAGGAAGTTTGCACGGTCTTCTTGGAAAAAAATTTTTCTTCTTTTTTTCTTGGTAGTAATTTGAAATAATTTTCTTTTGTTTTCCTCAGTCATCTGTTAATTAAAACCAAAGCAAACAAAAAACTCCAAAGAAAAACAAACAGAAAACCAAGCAGAACTGACTTAAAGAATATGTTAATTTCATTATTCTTCATAGTACTGGATACAGGACTCCCAGAAAATTCAATGATACCCATTTGGGGGAGGGAATTTTGATTTAATCAGTTGTATACAAAGAATGGAAGATTGTTTGCTTCTCTTTTCTGCTGTTCTTTATGGGAAAGATTTTCATTAAAAAAAGACAGATTACTTCTTACAGGGAAACTGGAAAGCTAACTCGCTGCATATGTCTGGAGTATTTTACTTCCTTCACTTCCAGCACTTTACATTAAGTGAAAGTGAAGCTCCTGGGAATCTTTCTCCTTAAGTTTTTAGTGATCTATAAGACCGCTTTAAACGCTGTTTAGGAGAGATCACGAACAACAACGGTACCCTGGGGGAGCTAGTCCATCAGTAGCTAATGGTGGGCACTCCCAGGAGCGCCAATTTCTCTTCTTTGACTGGTGGAAGCCTGAGGAGATCAGCCTGCCTGTGATAAACCTCAGTGCAGTGCTACCCACCTTTATAGTTACCTGCCATCTTAGTTTAGTATCCAGTTCAGGGTTATTTAAACCCTCTTATTTCCCCTAAACCTGTTATTTCCCCTAATACAATGTTTTAGTCATTGGGGGAAAAAAAAGCCCAAACAACAAAGACAGACAGATAACATTAAAGCTTCTTTTCTAGACACAGTATCTATTAAGGCAGGAAATAAAACTTTTTTTTTTTCCCCTCCTCAACAGAAATAACCCTAAAATTAGAAAGAACCTTAGTAAGGAAATTGCCGTCTCTCTTTTGCCTACTTTCCTTTTTTTAATATTTTTTTTTTCTCCTAGCCAATACAACTTGTTGCCTGCTTTGCAGTGGAGTTCCTTTGAGAACTAAATCTTCAATAACGCTGCCTTTAAGCTTGTTAACAGGTTTTTAAACCAAAAAGAAGTGTCAAGAAAACGGTACATTAAATATCAACCAAGAATTTCACGTTGTAAAGAACGTGCTGTTTACGGGGACAAGTCTCATACAGACCCCGTAAGAGAGCACGAAGTACAATAAACCCAGGGATGTCACAAATAGTGTCGTACTATAGTGTGGTCTGCCCTCATGTGGTTAAATAAAATATATTCCTTGAATGAGTCAGGCTTTGAAGTTGTTGTCTATTCTACTAAAGAACTGGGAGAAAGAGACTGTTCGGTAAATAGGAGATAGTTTAAGGCTAAGTAGATTTTCTTTGGTATTTTTTATTGTACAGCACTCGATGGATTTAGTCCTTAGAGATGAGGACGAATATCCCTTCGTTTGGCTCAGATCCAACAACAGATGTGTGCATTTGGCTTGTCTTGTTTTGGAGATTTTGAGGATCCATGTACCAATATTTAGGACAAAGAGGCTTCATTTCTGATTGGTTAATGCTGATAACTAAGAATGGAAATCTGTTGCTTTTTCTCCTACATATTATATATTACCAGTAGTCTTTAACTTCTGATACCATTCGAGTACCAGAAGACTTCATTTTGTGACGATAATACATAGCAGCTACCCTGCATATCTCACATCACGCCTGTTATGTGTTTGTAAGCTTGACTGTTAGTTCTGTATTAAGTTTTGGAAGGAATTGGAGATCATATTATTTTTTATTTCTCGTAATTCATGTAGATTGCTAGCAGCTTTTCTTGAGGGCTTTGTATCCTTCCAGCAAATTGCATATGATAATGACTTTTTCTTCTACTCATGAAAGTAATGCAACAAAGTTTTGCCCCAAATTAAAATTGGAAGAAAAATTGGAGAAAACCAGCAAAATGCACCGATGGCATCAGTGACATTTCACTGTTTTAATTAACGAGGAAAACAACAGATGTCAGTAGGGGGTTTGTACCAGTAATAACTTAATTTTGAAGTTACTGAATGTGAAAAATTTCTTCATCCTCGCTTACTGCTCAGTTGTGGCTGAGACCATTGGACGTGGCACTGAAAGTAACATTTCTGTCTGCTTTGAGGTCTCTACTGCTTAATGTGTATTAACTAATTACCAGGTAGACTTTCTCTTTCTGATTATTATTAGCTGTAGTAAGATAAACTTTGTTTTGTAGCTTAAGGGAATGTTTTTTGTATTGTAGGCTGCAAGCCACTGCTGAGTTGCACAGAAATGATAATTTGGAGCTAACTAATTTGCCTTTACTGGTTTCAGCAGTTTAAGTTCCCATATGGATACGTGATGTTGTCTCACTGGGACAACGGTAAACAGAAGGAAGATGGTTACAACATCACAAGCAGGAAGAATTGATATCTCCAAATGTTGCTCCAATTAAAATTCGGTCTATGCTATATAAAATCCATAAGGATCCTTGATTTAAAGCTTTGGAAGACTCAAAGGTATGGAGATGCCAAGTCCTTTTCAGCACCCATCTCCTGGAGTATAGTTCATAAACTACAGTTATATGATTATCTCGCTGTTCAGCATGTGGAGAAGGGAGATGCTTGGGGAGTGAGATTTAGAAAATGGCAAGTGGGAGAGATGTCAAAGAATGTTGACTTGTTAAAATTCTGTCCCTTTTGGAACTCAACGTGGAGCCAGAGAGGGGAGCTTGTGTCATATGGTGATTAATAGGCAGCAAGTTTGCTTGGAGTTAGTCAAAGTCCTCCCTCAGGGTGGAAAAAATGGCTCATTCTTCTTTTTTCAAACCCAACCACGCGATTGTTGCAGCCCACCTTCTTATAGAATCATAGAATGATTGGGTTGGAAGGAACCTTAAAAATCATCTAGTTCCAACCCCTCTGCCGTGGGCAGGGACACCTCCCACTAGACCAGGTTGCTCAAAGCCCCATCCAACCTGGTGTAACATTCTAGATCTTAAAATCTTCACCCATTAAGGAAGAAGAGTTGATTCACTTCTCTCCTGAGCCTGAGGTACTTCAAACCCATGTTTGTTACCCATCAAGACAATGCCGTGCCCATCAATTCATAGCCTGGTCTCAAAGCTAGGTGAGGTAGTCATCCTGCTAAAATTATGCTGTTGAGTGGGAAGCATTCTTGTTCATCTATCCATTTTAGTGTAGTCCTCAGCTATTTTTATCCATGACAAAGAAATAGATGGCAGACAATGCAGGTTTAACACTAATGATAAACTTGAATTTTTGATGCGGTACAGTCTAACTTGCTTGGTGTAACCTAAAACACCGAAATAATGGGAATCGGTGGATTTTGTACTGTCTTTGGCAGTTGCACTTGACTGGGAGCAAGCCTTTTTGTGTAGTTAGAAGAATCACAGTGCATTAGAAATAGAGAGTAACATCTTAAAATGTGACTTTTATATTTTACTTGCATTAAAGGTATTGAGCAGATCTTTTTAGGAGTTGGATTAAGCCAACGGTTTTGTTGAAGACTATTTTCTCAAAGTGGTTAGTAACTCATTGTATAATTGCTCCAGTTAAACCCCTGCTTAAGCTTTTCTAACTTGGAAAAATCTGGAATTATCAGAATTCCTAACAATGTACTGGGAAACTGTATTCAGGAAGGGGTTTATTGAGGTCTTTGCCATCCAAACAGCACAGAGACAGTGAAGGTATCGTGTAATCAATGTTGTGTTTGTACCGCCAGTTCCAGGAGATGGTCTTGGTCCCAGTGCCATGACCACTTGACAAGTGTGCACACCACAGTGCAGCACCATCATAAATGGCATTAATTTACATTCCTCTTGTCAGGCTTTGCATGGAGGTTGAACGAGCTATAGCAATTGGACAACTATTTCTGTATCTTTGGGGCTTTTCCTGGGGTCACAGTCAAGGCAAGTTGTCTGAGTGGTCTGGGGAACCTTGAATCATGCACATGAGCAAGTGAAGCCATAGGAAGCTTGAGGAATATAAATCTGTTATCTTTTGTGAGTGGGACATGTTGATCAATGACCTGGATGAAGGGATGGAGTGCATCCTCAGCAAGTTTGCTGGTGATACAAAACTTGGAGGGGTGGCTGACACACCAGAAGAGTGTGCTGCCATTCAGTGCCACCTGGACAGGCTGGAGAGTTGGGCAGACAGAAACATGATGATAAGGGCAAGTGTAGGGTGCTGCACCTTGGGAGGAATAACCTGATGTACCAGTACAGGTTAGGGGCTGACCTGCTGGAAAGCAGCTCTGTGGAAGGAGACCTAAGAGTCCTGGTGCACAACAGGATGACCATGAGTCAGCAAAGTACCCTTGTGGTCAAGAAGGNGCGAGGATCTCATCCATGCTTATAAATACCTAAAGGGTGGATGTCAGGAAGATGGGGCCAGTCTTTCTTCTGTGGTGCCCAGTGACAGGACAAGAGGGAGTGGAAATAAACTTGAGCTCAGGAAGTTCAATCTAAACATGAGGAGAAACTTTTTTGCTTTGAGGGTGACAGAGCCCTGGAACAGGCTGCCCAGAGAGGTGGTGGAGTCTCCGTCTCTGGAGACATTCAAAACCCACCTGGATGCCTTCCTGTGTAACCTACTCTAGCTGGCCCTGCTCTGGCAGGGGGCTTGGACTAGATGATCTCCAGAGGTCCCTTCCAACCCTACCATTCTTTGATTCTGTAATATTAACATAATGTCTTTTTCTCTTTCTACTGGGTAACTTCTTATATGATGGAGTTATAAGAAAAACTGGAATTCATATTGGCCTTCTAAGTAGCATCACAGTAGGTTAGTGCCAATTAACAGTAGAACTTTATCCCAAAAGGAGAATTTAAACTTTTTTTAAATTACAAATTAGAGGCAAAATATCTTAGGGGAGACATTTTGTTAGCTTAACTTATATTGATTATTGTTTCAGTTGTGGGAGAGTCAGTGAAAACATATTGCGGGTTTGTATGTCTGCATGAAAGAATTTTTCAGGAAGATTTTTCAGAGGAAAATAAGTGTGATGGGTTGTTTTGGTTCTTTTTTCTTTTTTTTTTTTTTGCTAACAGAACAAGTAGTAGGAAATTCTACAGAGAAATAACGCTGAAGAACTTTAGAATTCTTGCTGAAGAACTTTAACGTACTTGCTGAAGAACTTTAAAGTGCTTACTGAAGAACTTTAGAAGTGCCTTATGTAATATTCCCTCACATGGGCTATGATATAAGCCTCTTCCCATGGTGTGAACTCTGATAAGAAGAATATAAATTAACAGTAACGGTGTTGCTATCTCTAAATTACATCCTAAAGGTACATCAGGTAGACAGAATAGAAATATGCAAATTTGTTCAGGAATTTGTATTTGGCAGCGGAAGCGTGAATCAGAGCAGCTAGCTGTCCTCAAGCTAGATTGGATTAAAATATACTGCCTCTAATCAGTGTTGGCGGAGTTATCTATGTACTTTGCATCCAAAAGATAGGTGTGTCACTGGCATTTTTTAACATCCCAGCTAATAATTTATACATTAGAGAGAATAGTCTCCTTATTTATCAAGTTTTCTAACCAGCAGGTGTTTGCAAACACTGAAGGGAACTGGAAGAAGTGTGAAAAGCCTGGGTGAAAACGCTGAAATTTGGCGTGGATTGTGAAAGTCGTATTTGTCAATGAAAATTCAAATATCTATATATAATAGAAAATTTCAGTTTTATGAATTAGGTAGACAGCTGGTGCTAATTAACAGAGATAATTACAAGAGTTAATTATGTAAGCTGTTATGATTTATGGGCTAGGGGCAGTGGCAAATTACTTAAGTTGATAGAGAAAATTGAAGGATGGTTATTATAAAAGAATGGGAGTTATATTAAGGACTGAATTGTGCTGAGCAGAGCATCTGTGTTCACAAGTATATCGGTGTAGCCCCATTTTTTTACATAGTATGAGAGAAAAAACACAAATATGGAAAAAAACTCCAAGTTATCTGCTTCTCTATTTCATATGCAAGTGGAGAAGCAGTTGTTGGAAGTATTTTCTACTATATTTTACTCAATAATATCTTGTAGTTGGATTAGGTTCAACTAATGAGCTACTGCTGAGAGCCAGGTCATGAGGTAAGTTTACAATGTGCAATGTTGGGAGTATATAAAGCAAACAGTCATAGAATGATAGAATGGTTTGGGTTGGAAGGGACCTAAAAGATCATCTAGTTCCAACCCCCCTGCCGTGGCAGGGACACCTCCCACTAGACCAGGTTGCTCAAGGCCCCATCTGTCCTGGCCTTGAACACCTCCAGGAATGGAGCATCCACAACGCCCCTGGGCAACCTGTGCCAGTGTCTCACCACCCTCAGAGTGAAGAATTTCCTCCTAATTTCCAATGGAAATCTTCCCTCTTCCAGTTTGAATCCATTACCCCTTGTCCTAAGACTACAGGCCTTTGTGAGAAGTCCCTCCACTGCCTTCTTATAGGCTCCCTTCAGATACTGGAAGACCTCAATAAGGCCTCACCTGAAGCTTCTCTTCTCCCATGTGTTTCCAGATGGTCAAAGTGAAAGAAGGTCACAAATGCAGTATTCAGGTCCATTCTCTACTTCATTTTTCAACCAGAAGTTGAATCTGATCTTCTTACAGCCATGCCAGTGCTTTCACTCCCAACGCAACCTGTTCCTCTCCTGAAGTATTTTGAAAGCTCTGTTTGATCTGCCTGCCAAAGGAAACAAAAACCAAGAGAAAACAACCCTGAGACAATTTGGAAGATGAAGTACTTGTTTTCTAGACAGTTGTAGTGATATTTTTTTTT
>VZZY01006105.1:187452-199258 GCA_013400335.1 Eurystomus gularis | reverse complement strand
AAAGACCTTTAAGATCATCGATATTCAGACATGTTCTGAAGAATGCAAAACAAGCTTAGCTACTTGGAGTTAATCTTAGTAATGATACTCATATCCCTCTCTCAAGCCTTTCATCCTTATCTGTAAAACAGTTACCTAATACTTTTGTGTGCACTATGTATGTAAGCAACAAGGCCTTGACACTGGAGCTCATGTAAAACTAGGATTGTGTCTGGGACATGCTTTATAGCCAGCCTTTTGTTGTTGGTTTGGGGTGGTTTTTTTGCTTTAAGAAGAGAGGTATAGCTTGGGCATCTCTGCTAATCAGAACAAAATTGAGGAGTGCATGGGCAAACTTTAGACTTGGTAATGCAGCAAGGAGAATTCCAGTTCTCCCCCAGGTTCTGTGAGGCATCGGGCTGTTGGTTAGGACAGACAAATGGCATTTCACTTCAATATCAGATGTGTGGGGAGGAGGGGCTTTGTATCTGAGATGAAGGGGATGTTGCATTCAAGTCATCTAATGAAAGACAGACAGGGAACACCTGTCCTGTAGCTTGCAGGGGTATGTGTTCCAAATAGAAAACACAATTTATTGTGTGGATTCCTGGTTTTTATATTTGCTACAGTTAAAATCATGTGCTGAACAGGTTTCAGTAATCCAATATCCACAAGACAAAGGCAGCTACAATTTCTGTCATTTTTAGGACACAGGACTGAGAGGTCTTTATTTTCAAATTTAATATTTATAAAAGTTGCAGTCTCCTGGTCATGCACAGAAAGACAAAAAGAAAGAAATCTTACCACATCACTGCTGTCGTGCAATCCCATTACACCAACTGGCATACTATTTGGTTCACAACCATATAGATTTAAAGGCTGGAAAGGAGACAAGTATGATTTCTGTTTCTAACCAAACAACTTGTGGTTGAACTGCAAGAATATTGTTTAAAAATAGACCCTGATTAGAAGTAACTGAAAATTTCTCACCTTTCTAAGCAATCTGTTTCAGTGGTTAACTAACCTTATTATTACAGTGAGAGTTAGCAATAATTTGAATTTTTTAAAATTTTACCATTAGAATGGCAAATAAAAGCCATACATGAAAGGCAAACAGTCTTGTGAAAATGGGAAGAGTGTTGTTGCTAATGTATGAGGGTTAGATAGGATCAGTTTGGCTCTCTCTGGATAGAGCATCATAAGCTGGTTGTGTTATCAAAACCCCAGTTCCTCCCACGTGTTTGTTGTCTCAGAGTGAGAAGGGTGTCACAGTGAACATTTTAAAGACACTGTCTCCATTCTGGTCTTTCAATTCTGGCTGATTTGACAGAGGAGACAATATGCAAGATCATGCAGCATCACTTCCAAGAAGCTAAATAAAAGAAACGATCAGGAAGGGGAGAACAAAACCAAAACCAAAAACAAAAGGCAGAATCCTTTTTCCCACAGGAACTAGAGCTGTGGAATCTGAAGGCAAGCCACTGTGTCCTTACAGGTGGTACTTGGGCCCTCCAGATAGCAGATTCCACTAAAAGTTCAACAGAAGTACGGTTACGCTTGCGTATCCTTCCCTTCTACATCTGGTATAATGAATCAGGATTTAAGTTACTTGTCTATTAAACACGTACTACTGTTGAGGAGACAAGGAAAAAAAGAAGAAAGGAAACAAAAGAAGTGAGAGTCTTGCAAAGATGGAATGAGGTTGCATCACATTGCTGTGTTGTGAATGACATTAAAATACGTTGGAGGAATATTCTTTGGAACATCGAGTCTCTGACATTAAATGTTTGCATCTTGAACATTCCCTTTTTTCATGATGAATAAGGTGGTTTTTTGGCAAAAAAAGATTCATAGGGTTCATGAGTTCATCTTTGAGCTTGGATCAGGAGGATGATAGAACTTAATTTCCTTATCACTCCTGTTGGAAAAAGCTAAGAGGAATAAAAATCACAATGTGGTCATGTTGCTACAGAAACTGAAGGGTTCCTCTGTAGTTACACATCTGTGATCTTGAAAACCTAAATTCCTATTCTGTTTCAGCATCATTCTGAAGCTGTCAGTGGGAGTCTGATTAAAAAAAAATGAGTAGCAGAGTCTAAATCAACTGTTATAAATATGGTATATATATGATTACCTCTCTCCAGCCCCCTTTCCATATATGCAGCTGTGCATGTCTTCTTTCGAAAGCTTCCTAAAACATTGAAGACAGCATTATGTTTAAATGGTCCGTGTATCATTTCTATTGGGGAACAGTCCCAATTCAATTGAAAGCCTCAGCTTCCATTAGTGGAACAATTCCCCATGCTTTTTGTTCCTTACTACAGCTAAGCCTTTCTGATTTCCTTTCAGAGCTATAAAGTTCTGGAAAAGTGAATATGTATGCAACTCTTCTGCTGCAATTTCTCTTTACTCTCTGAATGTATGGGGCTTGCGGGGAGGGAACATGACCATATGGAAATGGCTTTCTTATCCAAGTGGAAACAGTTTTAGTCAGCTTTCAGGCAGGCTCCATAAACATAATACAGTAGAGGAACTCACAGAGCTATACTATAATGGCCATCAAAATTGCGTCTGCAGTGTGTTCAGAGCCAGGATACACTGAATACCGATGTTTGTATTATGAATGGAAAATAAATGTCTTCTGAGCAAAAGAAAATCTAATGTTAATTAAACTTTTCCAGGGGTTGGGATGGATAATTCTGCTTTTGTGTTGTTAAATCTCCTTTGATTTTAATTGCATGAAAAAAAAATTGACTGTAAGTGTAGTGTTAGCAAACGTTCATATTTGATTACAAGCATTACAAGCAAAGAATTAAATGCTTTTCATTGCAATGGGTTTGTTTTTTGGTTTTTGTTCATTTGTTTATTTTGCTTTTTGTTGTTGTTTTCGGTTTTGTTTGTTTGTTTGTTTGTTGTGTAGTTGTTGTTGGTTTGGTTTTGTTGTTGTTTTATCCCCAGGACAGCCACATTGATAATAAAGCTTGTATTCTCAGTGTGTTGAAGGTCATTCTTATACTCTGTTCAGTGAGAACTGCTCCCCTTTAGGTGAAAAGAAAAATCAACCAAGCAGTCCTAAAATTGTCTAGAAAATTCTATTACGCCTACTGAATTTTCAGATTCACATAGAATTCAATGAATGCTCAGATAAAATACGAAAAATTATAGCAATTTTCCAATGATATGCACAGGTTTTTCTTCCCTTTTTTTGTGGCTGACTTAGAGAAGCAAGGCACATTCTTCTCAGAGATGGCAAAAGATAGACTTAAGTGATTAACATTAGAACATACCTAATACTGTGATATGTTTTAGGACTGGAAACAAAGGTAGGATATATCTTATCCATCTGTCTTGCCTCCCTGTGCATTTGTCTGTCTCTTTAGAGCAAGTCAATAAAAATGATTAGAGCTGGCCTCTCACAAACGTACACCCTTAAACCGTGAAGCAATAATACTGTGAAAGAAATTTTTTTCTGACCTTTTCAAATTACATCCAACTGTCTAGGGAATTTCTCAGTGACTAGAGGTAATAAGGTTCAATCCGTTTTGCTGGTTGGCTTCAAATTTAGCTCCTCAGAAGCCCTAACTTATCTGTTCTTTTTATCTTGGCCCTGGCATCTATTCAGTACAGTAATCCATGCATCTAATACTTTTTTTTTCTCCCCTCTCAGGTTTAGCTGGTGGATCACATTGTGGAATCTGCAGCCATAAAAGACCCTCCATTTACTGCACCCTTCAAAACGAAACGTTAGCATGGGCAGCTAAGCTGGTATGTTGCCTTTGAGAGGCTCTTGTTGAATTTAATTAGCTTTTAGATTTCATCTCCATCTCACATCTGAGCTTTCACTGTTGTATGTGGTTTAGGCTCCAGTGACTTTCTTTATTTAAAACTTTTCCAACTTAGCCATGCCACTTAAGAATACTGAGGGGGGAAATAAAGTTTAAAGTTCATTGTCTTAAACTGATTTCTGGTTAGTTTTTGTGATGTGAGCTTGGAAACAATAGACTTAGTGAATCATTCAAGTGAGAAAGGCAAACTAGTTGTTATGCATGGCTTGTTCGTCATCGTACTCCATGAAGTAAAACTGGAAACAGGTAAAGAACAATTTTAGAGAAATATTTATTAGAGTATTTTGATGTGAAATATTTTTGTATGTAGGAGAAAATGCTTTGTTTTCAACTCATTTGGATATATGGTTTCGTTTCTGTGGCTAACACAGGGGATTATGGAGTAGTGACTTCAATTTCTGGTTCACAAGTAACTCCAGGGACAGCACGAGGAGAGCTGTCAGTAAGAAGTGGTAATTTCTTGGCTGTTAACTTACTCATCATATGGTTAGGACCTAGACATTTGTTTCATTTCAAGCAGGTGAAAGTCATAAAAATTGGCCTTTGCTACTGTTGCTTCCCCAGAGTATTAAGTCTGTGTTTAGTTATATCTGATGTGCTATTGAATGACCTGCAGAATATTGAAAATGCATGCATATCAAAAAGCACCTGCAAAGCACTTGTCAATATGCTAGATAATGTCCTTGTTTCATACATAATATGAAAGGACATATTTTGAATTTACACACACACACAGAGCATGGAGCTAAAATAAAGTGTAATCAGGTAAATGAATGGGTTTGTGGATATGTTCATTTACTCTCACATCTTGGAAGCTCCATTGATCCATGTAGAGTTATTTCTCAGCAGAACAGTTTTACTGTTCTTAATTCTACGTGAAGCAGGCTTCTCCTGCCACTGGCATCCTGATATGGCCTCCAGATATGGAGACCATCAACCCGAAAGGGTCTATAGTTTGCTAAGTGTATCAAAGGACTGAGAAATGCCTTATGGAAGTACCAAGTTATAGCATCTCAAAACAATGTCACTGTTATTGGCTGACATATGTATCTTCTTAGAGTATGTGCTTGAAAAATGTATAAGTACCCCTCATAATATTTCAGGCAGAAATACATAGGATAGGATTATTTCAAATGCAAGTAGGGTATTAAGGTGCTGGCAGTGTGAATTTTCTTTCACTGAGCAAGTTCTTGTTTCCCAGATTCTTTCTAATTTGTAATCCTGAATGCTGGACAGAAGCAGTTCTGTCAATAGGTCTTTCTACCATAGTGATGGTTTTCAACCAAGTATTGAGAGTGAATTTGAAATAATAAGGAGAAAATATTTTTCTTATTTATTTATTATTTAAATTCAGTTCATCACAGTGTATGTTGCAAAAAAAATAACTATGTGGTGACATTTAAATGTTTACATTTCATTTATTGGAGTGTTTGTGTACTAGTCGTTGTGAGCTATGGACAACAGCTGAGCTAAATGTGTTGTCTGCTTGAAATATGGTTGTGCATCTTTTCCTTTGTCAAAGCCAAGCTTTCTGGATCACTAAAGGTCCTGAAATCTCAGGTTTTTTGTATCACTGGGGAATAGCAAACTCTTCTTTGAAAACTAAGCCATCCTTGAAAGTAGATTATTTTTAAAAAGAAAAATAAATACAACAATTTTTCAGATCAAACATACTACATTTTGTCTTCTAGGGGGAAAATAACAACAGAAGTCTTGATGTTTGTGTAGTTTAATGTCTCTATAGCTTTGCCTTCTATTCTGTCATTCCTGATTTTTGTAAATTGAAAGTCCAACAGGACAAGATAGGTATATGAAAAATGTTTCAGCTTTTTTTCCAACTTTTTCCTCAGTTATTAGAAAATATACAGTTTAACAAGTCTTTATAAGAAGAAAATTCTGTAGATTGAGTCAAAATAACTCCCATCCACGCATCCGTAGTGTTAAAATGGAAGATTGCATTGTGCACTTCAAAGGGATTGTGTGAATGTTATTGATATACCATTCTTTATTGTTTTGTGTTATTTATATTTTCATCATTAGTCTGTAAAGTCTTAATAATTAGCTCTCTAATTTCCTCAAAAAAGCGTGCTAAATTATTGAACCGGCTGAAGCCAAGAAAAAAAAAAAAAGCTGATCAATCTGGCATTGTAAGTTAATAGTATAGAACAAAGTGTAGTCATAATTAGTTGAGAAAAGGACTTTCCTTGTTCATTCCAGTTTATAATAAAAAGTCCCTCGCCAAAGTGACTTAGAAAATAATGCATTCAGACTGAGCAGAATTACCGCCTAGCAGATTCTATTTATCTGTAGCTTAAAAAGCAGCTGCGTTTTTGTAAAAAGCAATGAATGTGGCAGTCCTACTTAAAGGTAGAAGAAAAAGAACACCCCTTGTTTTGTAATAAGGGGATTTTCAATTTAAAAGAGAGAGAGAGCCTGTTGTGTGAAGTATGGTTATTACATTCACTGTATTCTATCTCACCCACCAGGAGGCTAATAACGAAGGAGTCAGTGAAGGAGACCAATGCCATGAGGGTTATCTTGCAGCCCCAGATGCTGGATAAGTTGAAGGAGGCAGAATCGCTTTTGGATGACATTCAGAAAGGCCTTGAATGATTATTTGGCGAAGAAAAGACTATTCTTTCCAAGGTAAACAGTCCATTTCTATCTGCAGTTGGTGTTGGTATAAAATATGTTTATATAAATATCTCTAAAGTCCATTTTTTATAATTTTTCAGGTTTTTTCTCTCAATGCAGCAATGATCTCTCAGGAATCCTTTTTGAGACAAAGGATCCACTCCACGTCCCACCACACCTATCAAAATGCTTTGAAGGAATTGCCAAGCTCACTTTTAATCATGAGAAAGAAATTACCCACATGGAGTCAGCAGAAAATGAAAAAGTAGAGCTCGTGCTGCGAATAATTCCAGCAAGTGCCAAGGGGCTAGTTGAGAAATGGCTTCATGAGGTGAATATCTTTAGCTCTTACTTAGGGTTTAGTTACTGTATAATCATTTTCTCTTTTAGGAGCAATGAATATCATAAGCATATTTCCTAACTAAACGGCTCTCCGAATATTTGTCAAGATGTTGACAGATTTCAGCCTTATTGTTGTTATTTATTGCAACTAATTTCACATCTGCAAATACAGAAACTATTTCTAATAAAAAGATCTGTGAGTCAGGCTGTCAGCAGAAGTGGGTCTGTGTCTGAAACCTTGTATGTCAATATATGTTTGAGTCTACATGTATGTGTTTTTGTGCTTTTATGGTGTAATGTCTGTACTTCAGGAGGATAACATTTAAAAAATAATCAGAGAAATGTAAGATTTTGAATCCCTGCAGAAAGTGTGTCCCATTGTGTTGGAGGGGTTTAATTTCCAATCATTTTAACAAAAAGGAAGAGAAACTATGTCACTGATAACACCCTAACCTTTTCCCTTTGGGCATCTCATCCAAATTCATTGGTTTCAGTACAGAATTAGTTTGGTGACCTTCTTTTGTTTGCTTTATTTAACCTTCCTCTGCCAGCGGATGGGAACAGGCCCTTTTCTTCTTTTTTTGTTTCTGGGCCAAAACCCCATTTTCCTTCTGATGTGCTTCCCTTTTGTCTGGGGCAGGATCAGCCCCAGGAATGCCTCTTCCCCTACCTCCGCTGTTGCGGATGCTGGTCTTGTCCTCAGTGGCTTGTCCTCGGGTGCTCCCTGCACAAGGACAAACAGCACCCAGCTCCAGCAGGAGAGGGAAGGGGGAGCTGGGGAATCACTCTTTTTATACCCAGCTAATTCGGCGGAGGCTGGGGGGGATCCCTGGGCAGTGAAACCCAGAGCAGGCAGTGGATCAGAGTGGTTTGCCCCTATTATGTATTGTGTTTCTACCAGCTGGGTGAGCAACACTGGACCATGCAAGTCCTCTTGTGAATCCCTGTTTCCCACCTAATGGAGCTGTGGAGCAGCACCATGCCAGCTTCAGACTGAGCCCCTTTTAGAAGCAACTGCACACAGTTTAAAATGGTCCATCTGCAGCATTACTCAGGGTAGGGAAGGGAGGAAAACAGAGCAGCATTTAGGCAAGCCTAAGCTCTCCCTGCCCTGTTCACCATGTGAAGTCACTAGCTTGGTTTTTGAACTAGTCTCCAGCACAAAGTTGTCTTCTTAGCTAAAAAGAAAAAAAAAAAGAAATAAAAGGAGCTGCAGGGGGTAAGTGGCAGTCCTGA
The DNA here is from genome assembly GCA_013400335.1 of Eurystomus gularis. Taxonomy (NCBI): domain Eukaryota; kingdom Metazoa; phylum Chordata; class Aves; order Coraciiformes; family Coraciidae; genus Eurystomus; species Eurystomus gularis. The sequence goes on along the minus strand of VZZY01006105.1, from coordinate 191,222 downwards.
GAAGCACAGGAAAAGCCCAAATTCTCAGTACCCCAAGCCTGCAATATACTTTTTAGTTTTCACCTTCTCCCATAAATGAAACAGGGTTGAGGAAGGCAAGCAGCTGTGTTTATTTTAATACATCTTATTTAACCCTCACCTAAAAACAAATTGGAAGGTTTGGGAGTGCATTAATCTGAACTCGATTAGTGTCTCTTTCTCCCTCAAAAGTGCAATCTGAGATTAATGAATATAAACTAGAGTTTCATATGCAGTCTTTAAATCATTTGCATGTTTTATGCATGATAATTGAATTTATTTATGCACTTCCTTTCATTTAATGATTTCTTGCTCTTTTCTATGCTATCAACATTATATTATGCAAGAAATAGGATTTGGTAGGCAAGAAAGTATAGCAGTATAGAACTCAAATCTGAGATAATTTTTAGTTCTAGTGTCAACAGTAGATCAGAATTAATACTGGTGCCATGGTAGTGGGGTTACATGGCTGGGAAAATATATTTGGTAAAGCAGAGGCTTTTAGCTTAACAAGACATTTCTGATGCAGCTTAGTTTGCTTGCAAGTGTACAAGCAAAATTATTTTCGAATGGCAGTTAAATTATTGTATTGACTTTTCAATGACCCTGGAGGTTTGTATTTCAACTTGGCCAATTAGTAGCAATAAGAAGATGAATAGTAATTACATTAATAAATAACAGTTTCCAGACCAGGACCTCAGTATCGTAGTCTGGCTTAGAAAATACGGGTGTATTATAATCTGTATCATTTGGTCTTTCACTGGGAGAAATACGGACTTTGGAGCTGTAGTAAATTTATCATATCTAAGAAGGTAGAAGTCCTGGGGATGAGTGAATCATATTAGCTAGCAGGTCTGTGGTAGTAGCTGTTTCAGTGCCATAAGCAGTGCATTTTGCTTTGTTTCACCAGTTAGTTCAGGTGTCTCAAGGTATCTTAGTGATGGAGTCTGAATTTTTTATAATGCATGCCAGGAAGCTACTATGGAAAATAGTTTTAAAAAGATGCTGGTAGTGGTGCTTTCATAGCTTTAATCTATACCAGTTTCTTTTGTGTCTCTTGTCTTTCCTTACATGTTGAAAGATGTATGTGGAAGTGATATTTTTCTGTGGTGTCCTGTCTTTTATCAGTGAATTAAATGGTTGTGTCTTGTGATTGTTTCTTGATTCTCATAGGTAGGAATGTGCTTAAAGGCTAAAGCTCTGTTAATTTGTGATGTAACCATTTCAGTGTCTTTCTTGTCATTGAAATGTGGTTTAAAATGTTCAGTAATGTAGCATGAAATCATTGGTTAGTTTTGGAATGGTGGTGAAATCATGTGAAGAAAATAAGTATTGCATCTGATCAAGATAAATTCACTCTAGTGTTTTATGGCTTTTTATTCCTATGTGATAGTAATAAAGTCTCATGTAGGGATGGAAGCCATGAAATACATTGTGAAAAATCATCAACTCAGATGGGGCCATCAGGATAGCATGCTGTAGTTGTAGAGTTATTGAGAATGATTGGAAGATGATTTAGTGTGTCACCACGTTGACTACCATGTTTTTGCGTTTTGTTTCTTCATCCTTCACCCATGTAGTTTGATGAGAGGAAATCAGTTTGTAACGAGCCAATCTATCTCTCCATCAGTGTTCAGTGTTTAAACTGTTCATACATCTTTCATTTTCTGCCAAAGATAACACTGTATATGAAACACTAAGCTAAGAATGTAATACAGCTAATAAACACATGCCAAAATGAATACATATAAAAGCCAATGAATTTCTAAATGCTTGAAAACTAAGGAGTCAAAGCAAGGCCTACCTTTTTAGTAAGTGGTCCAGTTTCTTTATTTCCATGTTCGAGAGCAAATCTGAGAGATGATCTGGGGATTAAAAAATACTTCTTTTCCCCGCTTACACGTCTTTCTGAAAGTGCATGATCTTTTCTCTCTCTGGAACTGAGATAAAGCCTGACAGTGTTGGGGGCCGAAAAAAATTCAGTGCTGCCATTCCACCTATTGCCTTACTGCTCTGTCTGCTTCGCTCTTGGGTGCCAGTTTCCTTTGGGAATATTTTGGGGAATGTTATCTATTCTTCTGCAACTATTTACAATTTTTCTTCTGTATTCTTTCTCTGAAGCATATGTTAATAAAACATTATTGATTTTTTGGATACTTTGACTCCTTCATTATTTCTCTCAGGTGTGAATTATTTGTCTGCTAAGAAGTACTTTCTCGTTATAGTAACTAAGAACATCTTCTGCTGAAAAGGCCCAGCTTTTCAGGCAGGACATATATTTCCCTTTTTAAAAATAAATTTAAATTTCTGATTTAAATCAAATAGCACACAGAGAATTTAGACTTGGTTAATTTCACAAATGTTGTGTGACAATTATTTCAGTCTTACTTGGGCTTATAAATATGGTAGATACAAGTTTGCTCCAATGCTGCCATGTGAAGAAAAAATTATAAAAACCAGTAAAACAAATTATCTTCAGACTCCTATTAGAAGGTTAAGTATTTTCTTCCTTACATTTTAACAAAATCACTTCCAAGAATATCCAGAGTATACTGCCAAGAGAATAAACTGGGCTTATTTTTCAACTTTGTATTTGATTAAGATAAAAATTGTCTTTATCATTTGCCCCCAAATGTTTTCGATATATACTTTAGTGATTACTTTTCAGAGACCTGGGACAAAGTTATTTTAAAAAGTTTCGCATGGGCTCCTGTACTCTTTTTCTTCATTTTTCCCCATTTAGTGATAAATTGCAGTTAAACTATATTGTCGTCACTCCTAAATAACATGCAATTTCTCTTTACTGCAGACTATACTTGAAAAGTAGACTACCGTCACACCTGTAGAATATATTTTCAGTGCTTGATTTTGTTTCCAAATTACTTAGATTGTTCTCCAAGTTGAAGTACTTATTTTAAATGCCAGGCCAGATGGCTGAACATGGGATCTAAAAGGAAAGTGGAGCTCTTTTCCTGTATGTTAGATCCGGTTTAGAAGGGCTCTACAGACCAAAACTTAAGTCCTCAGTTTAAGGAGTACCAACCCATTAATCTTTCTAGATTACTTCCTTTGCAATGCCATTGTTTTCAACAAATTTACACAGCTGTGATGGAACTTGTTAAATAACATTAATTGTTAACAGTTGAGGAGAATCCAGTTCATTCTCTTATAGTTGTTTTGGTTCTGCAGTGGTCAAAGGAAACTAATAAGTGCATTTTAGCAGAAACGACTCTGAAAATGCAATGTACATATTTTATGAACATGTTGAGGCTGTTTTTAAAGGCTCAGGTAGCGTGGTATAATTAAGTTAAGGCAGTTTGCTTCATTAGCACAGCATAAACTTCACTGTGTAAATGATTGTTTAATATCTTTATCAATGACCTGGATGAGAGAATCGAATGCACCCTCAGTAAATTTGCAGATGACACAAAATTAAGTGGGAGTGCCAATCTGCTTGAGGGTAGGAAGGCTCTGCAGAGGGATTTGGACAGGCTGGAGTGATGGGCTGAGGTCAATTATATCAGGTTTAACAAAGCCAAGTGCTGGGTCATGCACTTTGGTCACAACAGCCCTGTGCAACCATACAGGCTTGGGGAGGAGTGGCTGGGAAGCTGCCTGGTGGAAAAGGACCTGGAGGTATTGGTCAACAGCCAGCTGAACATGAGCCAACAGTGTGCCCAGGTGGCCAAGAGGGCCAGTGGCATCCTGGCCTGTATCAGAAACAGTGTGACCAGCAGGAGTAGGGAGGTGAT
>VZZY01006105.1:143459-187321 GCA_013400335.1 Eurystomus gularis | reverse complement strand
ACTGAGAGAGTGGTTGGGCACTGGAACAGACTGCCCAGGGAGGTGGTGGAGTCACCATCCCTGGAGGTGTTTAAAAAACGAGTAGATGTAGCACTTGAGGCTATGGTCTAGTGGCTAGGTGAAGGTTGGACTTGATGATCCTGGTGGTCCTTTCCAACCATAATGATTCTATGATTGTCTTCACCTTGGCTAACAATAAGGATTAAAGGGGGGAACTCAGAATTGAGTTTCAAAATGCAGGTTTTGTCACTGGGCCCAATGTCATACCTGCATTTTCTGGGGAGTGGGGAGGGGGGGGTACGTCTAACAGTACAAACTGGTGTGATGTGCTCACTCAGGGAATAATATACATTTTCTATGATCTGAAGATCTCCCAGTAAAGAACAATTTATTCCCGACCCCTGTGCAGTAAATTATATGGAGTGCCTATCTGACCTTTTGGTCACTGACCTGGGATTATTCTGCCTGTGTTTCTTGGGTGAGGTGTTGAACATAAAAGATTTGGTTCTGTGTAATGATAATGCAGCAACACTACTTTACATCCATTGAGAGCAAACCTGTTTCCTTGGAACAGGAGCAGTTCATGTCTGACATAACAAAGTCTGTCAGCATACCCGTATGAGTTTTCATCTTGCCAAATATATCCCATTTACCCAATGAAATATAGGAAAAGAGTGAAAATTTAGGCATAGCTTTGGAAACTGCCTAGATCAGATTTTCCAAATGGAAGTTGCGGTGCAGTGCACTGAAAGGGAAATGCCAGAAAAGCTACAGTCCTCTGAACTAACATCAGAGGTAAATACAACCCTGTAAACTAGACACTAAAATGGCCTAACAGTGCTGTTTCACTTTGATACCTTTCTTCATGGTGTGTCTTTTGATGTAACTCCATTGACTTTACTTTATGAGCAACTCCAAGTTCCATGAGTGTTTGACCCAGGAGTTAGTGAATAATGATCTGTTGTGGAGTGGTCACACCGTAAATACATTTTGGGGTTTCTGATGTGTTTTTCTTTTGTTATTGGAGGAGAGAATGTCAGTTTGGGATTACCTTTTTCTTTGTAGTAGTTGTTCATCCACAGAGGTTGTAAATACCTTGTTTAGTCTATTATTTACTGAAAAATTTCACTATTTCTACTCTAGTCATTTTTCTTTCCCTCTGCCTCCAGGGTGGAGCTGATATGTTTATTTCCTCTTTTTTTTTTTTTTTTTCTGAGCAAGGAATATCCTTTCTTAAAACTGGCACACAGAAATACCTCTTCGAATTATGTGTTATAAGAATGTGACACTTAAGTTTTAAGTGACACCCTGCTGTGATGGTGAAGAGAGTATTTTTCTTGTCAGTGTCAATTTGAGTAAAAAGTGTGTGTATGTTTGAAATTTAGTCACTTGTCAGAAAAAAAAGCAAGGTCTTGTCACAGAGATAAAATGTTAAAAGTTACTGCTTTGCTTAATATTTTGTAAATATCCATATTGTATGCATTCTTTATTTATTAAGTCTGAGTCAAGAGCAAGACAGTATGTTACTTATGCCTTCAAAATACTCTTAGGTAGTGTATAAACCAGCTTTTGGGAGAAGCAACCTCTCAGCAATCTCAGATCCAAGCAGGATGTTATAAGTCTTTCTTGGACAGTGCAAACAGCTTGAGTGTCACCTGTGAAAGGGTGGAAATCTCTGAAAACAAGCATAATGTGTTTTTCAAGGCCGGGAATATAAAATGAAGGGCAGTTGTTTTCTGCTGGAGCTAGTGCTTTAAAGCAGTCTTCAAGGGTAGCATCATGGAGAATAAATTACAGCAATTCAATCTGGGTGTAAGAAAGGCTTTGTTAACTGTTGTGAGGGCCATGTCACTGGAGGAAGAAGAGAGGTTTGCAATAGCTGTATAAATATAAAACAGGAAAGGCTATTTCTGGAAACTGGCACTTACCTATTCTCCCAGCACTATCATTGTCTTGCTGATATGAGTGTTAGTTGACTGTTCATCCACAACCCCATGTTGAGGGTTTGGAAAAATAGGTATGACATTATGAGGCAAGAAGCTGAAGTACTATTTCAGTGTGTCGGGTTAAAGGTGGTAGGAGGTATACAGAGAGAGATATGTGAGTTTTTCTGATCAAAATTTTCAGTATTATTTGAATTCCTATGATTAGTTTGAAAGGTGTCTTGTCAACCTGGTGCTTTACTACCCTTTATAATATTTAATATGTACTCTGTATTTGTTTTTCTTGAGTTATTAAAAATATTGTACAGAGTGTATTACTTTCTATTTCCCTCCCATACACTCTTTTTAATGACAAGTTATCACCCATAACTTGACAATTTGTCAAAGTACATGAGTTTTCAAGTTTCTCTCTGCCTTGTAAACATGGGGGTCATTTGTTTCTGGTTCGCTGCTCTTCAACAGTCATTTCTAAATGTCCTTGTTCTTAATTATTTGCTTGGGCAGCTGAATGTTTTGAGAGGTTGTTTATTTTTTTTTACTTTGAAAGTGAACGCTTTGGGTGGACCTAAGTTTTCATAGCTTTGGTCAACCTGAAATGGAATTTTGAATGAGTTGACTTGGTTACTTTCAGAACCTCAGCAAATAGTTATATCATAAACCTGTTCGGGACAAATAGGATTTTAATCATTATTTCACTTATGCTTCCTGCTCTCTAGGTTAATTTTTCCCACCCCCACAAGAAAATACAATGAGGAGGGTGTCTCCTTGGTTCTTCAGCTCTTGAAGCACTTGTGCTTCTGAAGAACATTGGAAGGGGATGTGTGAGGACATGCCCTGGTCTGGTAAAATCTGGAGACTAGCAGTATTCAGAGTTGATACAAATTTGGTGCTTGCTCTCTGGCCATGGTTCTTGAATTTTCTGCAGAATTTTCTGTGATTTCAAGTACTAGTCATGCTGAGGAGCTCCCCACTTATGGCCTATTTCAATACATCTCTGTAGGATACTTTTCTATCTTTGTTGTAGTCTTTGCCCATAGGAAACAGGAAATGAGACTAGACCAGGAAACAAGAAGTAGGGAAACAGGGAGAGGTAGGTAGACAGCAGAGATGGGGAGGCAAAGAAAGGATCAGTGGGCTAGTGAAAGCTGCATGACTCTGGATTCATTCCAGCCCTCCTCTGCACAGAAGCTATTGTGAAACTCGCTGTGGCTTGTGAAAGGAAGGTCCCTATTCATCCAGCCACTGAAGGGGATCATGCTAATAGGCTCCAGGATCACAAAGACATTCACCACCTGCTGTCATGGGCGCAGGTCAGGCTTTATTTGCTGTACTGAATGCTTTTTTTTCTTTAAAAACTAAAGTGTAAGTATATTTTTGATAGAGTTTATTTTCTTTTCTGTCAGCATTGCAATTTTTAAAGGTAAGAAAGAAAAACAGATATTGTCCATATTGTTACAGGCAGATATAGGATGCATCCCTTACCACTGACACAAAGTAGAGTTCAGAGGAAATTCCTGGAAATCTGGATGCAAATGTGTAGATAATAAAACCAAATCTAAATTACTATGATTTAAAATTAAGGCTTACTAAATTTAAGCTGAACTTCATCATTTTTATTGAACAGTAGTGAATTAGTTTGGTACACAATATTAGTATTCTCAAGTTTTCTGAATCTAAATACTCATTGAACTTTTTACTTTAATAAAACATTTCTATTTAATTTCACATTAACAAAATGGATCTATAATTTTATTAGGCTTGTAAGAAGCAAAAATCTACATTTGTAACCAGCCTGTTAAATTTGTTTGAGAGGAATAGGAAATGAATAGTCTATAATGTAAAAGATACTCAGTGTAGCCTGTTTTACAATTCCAGATTTTAATTCATGATGCTCCAGGATTCTCAAGGGTGTTAAACTCTGTCCTGAAACAAATCACCAAATTTGAAATGTAAACATCATAAAGGATCTGTATTTGAAATGATAGGAGTTTTGCTGTTGGTGTCAGAGGTAGGTAATGAGTCTTGTATGTGAATTAACAGATAGTGTCTTCCTTTTCTTACATGATCTCCTGAATACCCATTTTAAGAAATCAATTTCTTAGTGTGTTGAGGTAATAGGAACTTTTTGAAGGATATAGTGTGATAAAAATTAAATTAAAGCAGTGCTTGAAGCAACAAATGTAAACACCTCCTGAGGTCTTACACGCTGTATCCCAATAAGAGCACAGCTGCAAATAATTTGAAAACTAAATTGTATTTTTACATCAACACAGTTAGAAAAAAAATGACTTATTAAGTAATTGCTATTGTGACATAAGCTTTATGCAGTAGCTGAATTACTTGGCACAGCTAAAACCTCAAACTACCTTGGGAATTTACCACATTCTTTAATTTTCTGATTGATTAAATGGATTATTTGACATTTTGGCAGAGCTTTGAAATCACAGCATAACAAAGGCTCCTTTCATTGCTCATTATTTGCTTTCTTCAGGCTTAGCTCAGATTCTTTGAAATGAAAGGTTTAAGGTGCTTCTTTCCTGGATATTTTTGTTCCAGTTCATGTTTTTACTAGCAGTGTCACATTTCAAACTTAAATTTCCCTACTGTGAAAATGCAGTTCCTTATAATGACAGTGTAACCTATGAAGATAATGTAGTCTTGAAAAACTTTTATATACCTCACAACAGTGTGGCTGAAGAATTCAGCATGACTAGTTTGCTATCAGAGAGGCTGTTAACCGGTACCCCACTGGCATTTCTGAAGTGCAGGAAGCTGGATAAAATGGCGGGTGTCTTGTTCCCTTTGTGACAATGTTCAGTTTTCTGCTGCCCCAGGTGAAAGTAGACAATGTCATGCAGCAATTTTGGGGATCACTTCAGGGGTAGCTAGGCATGTTGGAGGTCAGTTGCCATCACCAGCTTGACACCAGTAAGCAAATATGTTGCCTAACTGCACTTGATGCCATTAATGAGCTCTAGCCAGATAAAACAATCTTACTTTCAACATAGCTACATAGTCCTCTCTGTTGAAAAACAAGATACCTAGGGTTTATAGGCTGTACTCCACTATGCTGCTCTAAAACACGAGTTTGGTGGAGCTCAGTAGTCAGTACAGAGATGAAGCGAGACCTTCAGTGTCTCATGTTCATATATTTTAATGGCAGAAGTTCTTGGCAGTGCTGGATATGGGACTCCAGATTTCAAGCCTGTGTCTTTTCTAATACTACAAATACAACTGAGTCAAATTGCTTTGGCAGTTGCCATCAGAAGAGGCCTGTGTGTCATCCCTTACAGCTGTGAACAGCAGTCTGGGGCTACACAAGTGTGAGGACATGACTGCAACAGTTCCATTGCCATAGCAAGATTTCTATTCAAAAAAAATCTCTTCCATGTGCCTGCATCAGTAATGGAACATAGCTCTCTAGGCTGCTTCTAACATACAGCAAAACATTTAAATAGGCTTCTCTGAGCTCCAAACATGGTTTCTGAGCCACAGTGGGTTCATGAACAGTTGGGACTATACAAACAGATTGCTATTCTTAAAATAAAACTTTCATTGGAAACCACCACTTAGTATACCCTATCTCCATCTCCTGAGCTTTTCAAGACAGAGAAGACAAAGCATCCATAATCCAAAGACCTTTGAATAGGGTAAACTGGGGGTCAAAACCTTACAAAGGTGAATATGTGATTCTTTCATTTTCTCATTCCAAGAGAAGAAATGCTAGGGTCCATTTCAGCCCCCAGGCACTTACAGATGTCTCCAGGGAATGAAATTCTGCTCTTGTGTTGAAGAATCCAGATATGTTTCCAGACATTATGACTGGTTCAGAGGCAATGTTCTTACATGTCATGCTTCCCTTCTTGAGAGTGGGATCAGGATCACAGTAATTAGCAAGCTTTATCTAAAGGTATAGCTTGAATTGGGAGTTGTATGGTAGCCAAGTTCTGTACTGACTTTGACAATTTTTCCAGCTGAGGTAAAGCCAGTGTTTCTGACAGTTCTGTATTATAAGACACTTTGAACTCTAAGGATGGAAAACACTGTGTAAGTTTATACATAATAGTAATTTTATTCATCTGAAGTCGTGATTCTTGAAGTCAAATGTTGTGCAGTGCTTCATGTTACAATATGTTCCTTTCAATTTGCCAGTTGCTGAAATTGTCTATGCCTGGAGGCTTCTTCAGGCAAATTACAAATAAATAAATAAATAAATCTTAAACCAAAACCCCAGAACCACTTAAGAACACTTAACACTTAGAACACTTAGAACACTTAAGAACAATCTACTTAAGAAAAAAGTTTCAGCATTGCTGTGCTAGTTTAAGGTGAGGATTATGCACTGAATATAACATTTCCATTCATGGACAATGTTTAGTTAATATGATGGAATTTGTGGTTTAAAAACTTGGGAAATAATTCTCACAAAATCAAAGAAGACAGCAGAGGTGCCCAATTATGTGTTTTAGATTGTAAGAATCTACAAATCTCAACAGAAGGGAGATGCAAACTTTCACATGCATTTTGATAAAAGTCTTCAGTTATACCTTAATCATATCTCCCATAACAAACCCTATGGAAACCGATGCGCAGATCCTAGCCTTCTCCACAGCTAAAAAGACAGGTACTCTTTCACCTGAAGTGGAACAACTTCAGCTGGAAAGAGTGAGGAATTCCCACTCCAGATATCCCGTCTCAAATAGCTGATGTGAATTCAAGAGCTCTTAGGCAATCTTGAGCATCCTACTATCTCATCAACTGGATAAGAAAATATTAACACCACCAGTATTGCCTCTGGAATGTGGTGTTTTGAGAAGCTGGAAGGGTTTAGGCTATGTACAATACATTTACCAGTTGTGCAGCTGAGGCTGGAACATCTCAGAAGGTAACAGCTAGTGCATGAAGTTTAGGAACTAGTAGACTTCCAGGGGCAGAAAAACAAAGGTATTTCTGTGCCTAATTCCAGGTAAGCCATGTAAACAGAATTGAGAACTGTAGGCAAAAAAGTGTAATTATGCAATTTACAGGTGTCAATGGAGTCTGTGGATAAAATATTGCATATTTCTTCATATTCTCTAATGGCTGAAGTTTTAGATGTGTGCTTGAATTATGGCTGAGGTAGATGCAGAAGGGATGTTTGCATTCTAGCTATCCATGTGCATGCTTTTAGTTTTCTTCAAATGTGAGAAAATATGACTTTGCACTTAAAACCCATTTCACCTCAGTCATTTCAGTTTGCATTTGCTGAGGGCTGGAAGCAGTTACTACAGCTCAGCTGATGTGTAGTAGCTGGATTATGTGCCTGAAACTAGGGCCACAGCAGAGTATCAAGTGCATGCATGAATCCTGCATACCAGCAGATTCTAGCTGTGACCAAGTCGTTACTGACTTGATTTAAAATGAAGGAAACTAAAAACCCCAAAGGTTTTACGTCTTACATTTTACATCTCTATAATGAGATCATACAGCAGTTGTATTTAGTGTAAGACTATTTAAGCCATGGCTCTAGAGCTGAAGTCATCCCCTTTGGGTCACATATCGGCGTCTGATACAACTCAGCTCTAGAAAGAGCAAGATTGTCAGCTTTCATTGCCCTCAGAGCAGAGGCATGTATATGATCAGCCATCTGTGCTGTTTAGAAAGCCCTTGCTTAAGCACTGTTCCTCGCCCTTTGGGTAATGCCACCTTGTTGTCAGTTTTGGCTCCCACTTTATTCTCTCAGCTCTGTAATAGCATAAAACTGTTTAACAACATGCAAATAGCCTACAGTAGGCTGTAAAGTTGCTGAAGAAAGATTTTAAACCAATATACCCATGCTGGTATGAAATATTGCTTGAATGTGCTACAGGTCGATTTTCTTCAATTGCAGCCTCATACCTTAAGTCTAAGATTCACCTTAGCTGTTTACACTTTGGTAAAAATTTCAGTTCCTTTCTTACGTGTTATGTTGCAGTGTCTATCTCTAGTTAGCTCTGTGTAGAAATGCACCCTAGGTAACAAAAATACAGCCTCAGAACGAACTGAGGTCAGCATTTAATTGTTTTTATTTTAAAATGCCTGTAGCATCTGCATTATATTTTGTATTGTGGATATATTTGAGTGTGAAAGCTTGATGGGTTAGTTCTATCCAGAGTAAATGGTAGTTAATGAAACCTTTTATTAGTAAAGTTTAGATAATTACCTGGGTAATTGTACAGAGAAATAATTCAGTAATTTGAAATGATTTATTATGTGTATAATGATACTTTATTCTCTTTAAGTGCAGCTTAACATGTTAATTACAGACACTTAAGGGACTTGCAAGAAGTTATTTTAGTGATCATACATTATTAATTCTCCAGGGACACCGCTTTTTTGAAATAGCACCTGCAGAGAGATTCAAACATCAAGCCAACATGCAATGTTGACATCTAAGCATTAAAAAAAAAAGCAAACCAAACCAAACCAAAAACACCCCAATGTCCATGGTATTTTTTTGTTGTTTTGCTTTTTTGGTAGGTTTGTTTCTTTTTTTTTTTCTTGTAGTGTTGAGGCCACTCCAGTTCTCTTGATGAGACTCTACCTGAAATTAAGGTAGATGCTAAGTGTCTTTCTAGAGCACTTGTCAGGACATAGTAATCCTAGTATGAAAGTACATCATTTGGTCCTATCTTCCCCTTTGACAGTTCCTGTAAGTTGCTGTTCTTCATGTTCTCCTGGCTATAGCTACCTACCAAAGATAACAGATCTCTAACTTTTGCAGGTCAATAATGTTTAATATGTACCACTGCTTTAGTCTTTGATAGCATCTTTTCCATTGATACCTCAGTGATGTCTTTTGCAAATGCAGAATTAAGCAGTCTTGCAAGCACTTGTTCACTGGAAGTAATATGCATCTGAACCTAGGCTAAGTGTGAGAACATTGTCCCCTGTGACACTGGAACTATTGCTCTCTGACAAAAATAACAGTCTGTTGGAGTGCAGAAGTTGGTGGGTTTTTTGCCTTTTGATTTCTTGTGAGATTTTTTTCTTGTTTTTTTGTTCTTTTATTTGGGAGGGGATGGGGGCATTAAGGCTTTATTTTTAACAAATATCTGGTTAATGAAAGGCAGAATTTTCTGAAAACCTGACTCATTCCTGATGGCTTGCTTGAGATGGCATAGATAGAAAGTTTCTCATCTCTGGGGAGCTTGGGTGCACTGGAGCTGTTACAGTCCTTGTTTTGATGTGGTGGTTCAGTAACAGCCTCAAGCCAGGCTGCTGGGAGCCCATGTCACCCCAGGATCTTAGAACTCCCAGATTTTTTCTGTACAGCTGGGAGCAGGGCTGCCTGGGCACTGCTGTGATAGATACCTCCAAGACCTTGCTTGGGGCTTGCTGGTGAGTTGTTACAGGGCAAGGGGAGATAAGTCTTGAAGCATGTGTGAATTCATACTCTCAGTTGTGGTACTGTTCCAAGTAAATGTGAAACAGAATAGTACCAAAACAATGATGGTTTCTAATCATCATCTGTGCAACCTGTGTTTCACACTCATATTGTGTAAATAAGTTCGAATAGAGGCAGAGGGAGGGAAAAGTGCAACGGTTTCGTAGGAACAGATATTGAAACTGCAGTGATGCACACCAGAAGTTCAGCTGATAAGACTGTCACCTCAGTCTTGTCATATCTGCAAACCCCGCTGATCTTTTTAGACCAAGTTATAGGTAGGTCATTGTTGTTTTAATAGTTTAGATTACCAGCTGACCTTAAATTTGACAGAACAGGTGCATTTGAGTTGAGTAGGCATCTTCTTCCTTTTACACAAAAATTCTTCTTTGCACTCACTGTATTTAGACCTATCATGTAGCTTGCCAGAAGACACTGATGTCCAGAGGCATTCATCCCACTTGAGAAAATATGCTTTTTCCCCTTGTCATATTATCATAGTATGGAATTGTCTGGTCCCAGGTTTCTCTTTGGTGGAAATTCCAGCTCATCTGGATAAAAATATGCAGTTCTGGCAAGCAATGTATGTTTTATAACTTCTAAAAAAATCTAATATGTGTATATTGCTCTTTACAGAATTAAAAACAATATTTAGCATAGTGTAGCAAAGGTGAGGAGATTTCAGGTAGAGCAGAGGAAATAGTGACATTAGAAGATGTTTCAAAAGGTTCAGTAAGAGAAATGAAGTCCCAGGAAGCAGGAGCATGAGGAATATATAACATGTAATTAATTCAGTAAATATGTAGGTCACCATTCAGTGACATTCAAAATATGCTAAACTGAGAATGGTTACTGTACTTACATTATTAGAAAACCTTAGTAAGTTAGTATGTGATGGCTCATTCAGGATTATCCCAGGCATATGAATGTTTAGCATTATATTCCTGCATCTAATACACTAAAGAGATATATATCTCATTAAGCTGGAACAAACTTTAATAGCTAATATTTTATCTTTAGGCTGATAAATCAAGGGAGCATCTCTAACCAAGCACAAAAGTTCAGACATTATAATATGAGCAATAACAATATTGATCTCTCATACTGATGCCAGATGGGAACAGCTACAGAAAATCAGGAAATACCCAAAGGAATGGTAACTGTGACAAGTTTCCGAATCTTACTTATAGAGATCCCCCAAATCCATTGGCTACAGCAGCTGAAAGAGGGTATTGATTACAGAGAGTGAATTCCTGAATCAAGTAGTGAAATTCCAATTGGTTTGAGAAAAGATCTGCCTAAAACTGAATTAAGAAAGTAGTAAAATACCATTATTAATGTGTTTCTCTCAGTACAAGAACTTGCTTGAGGGAATATGCTGAGAGCTGCCAACATGGAAACCAGCAGTGGAGATTGTCCAGAACCTGGTCCTAGGCTCTTTCCCTGTGACTTGCTTGCTGTTTTAACCTTACTGCTGTTGAGAGCTCATAAGAATGCCCTCAGCAGGGGTAATTGGATATAGAGCATTGAAATAGGAAATAAATAAGGAATAAGGATCACCATGAACTTGTGTCACAGCAGATTACATGAAAGGTGAAACTAACTCAAGAGCTGGTGTACATAAGTATAGAGAAAAAAAATCTTAAAAGTACCTTGGAATGCAAAATAACCAACATCTTCTAAGATAATATCTATATATGCATCAATGTAGGATTATGCATTTGAGCACCTAAAATAATATGATATTGCAGTATGGAACTGTGATATTTTGTCATGAATCTCTTAGCAATACCAATGAAGATTTTTTTCAGCCATTTTTCATCTTAAAGCATCACTTTTAATGGTTTACTCCCATTTTTTTATAGTCTAGTCTTCCCTTGCAGTTGCTTCCAAATCAGGGACAACTTGGAGGAGGTTGCTGAAAGCAGTAGAAGTACACAGCCAAATGAAAACTCTTAACGAGAGTGTTGGTTTGCAAAAATGTTATTCTTATTGAAAGCCTCTCAGGAAGCAAAATTAGATTTCTTTAAAAAACATTTTTGAACAATGAAAAAAATTACCTTTTTCTCTTGTGTTTAGCAAATTACCTTCAGGCAGTCTGTTAACAGAAAAGGAATTTTTTAACTGAAAACTCAGTAGAGGAGTTGCTTGTTTACCAACTTGTCCATAAAGCTATTAGTTCTTCTGACCTTGCAGAAGAAAACTGGAAGTAGATATATGGCATCAGAGGACCATTTCAACTTTTAATACATGGAAACTTAATTGATTCATATTCCGAAAAATTATATCCAACCACAACTTTCAGCCAACTGTCTTGCTGAGTGTGCTGTGCACATTAAAATATTTTGAAAAGGGATCAAAGGGATATTAAGTTATTCTTCTGATAGGCAGCTGCAGAGTCATTTCTTGTCTGCGTTGCATGAGGCACAGTAGTGTTCTTAGGGCTCCAAGAGCTACAAAACAACCTCTTATAGAGTGCTTCCTTTGCATCATCCTGATAAGAATTTCTGCTAAAACAACCTGTTTTTCCTGATCACTTTTATAACCAATTGTTTGTGCAGTGTATGTTATTTTTCCTACTGGCCTTATGTTTTTACAGTTGGAGTAGAGAAAAAAGCCACTAGCTCACCCTCTGTAAATGTTATTATTGAACTTGTCCATAATTTTTGTTCTTCTGCTATCCACGTTGGAGAGCAGTTGCTATTTCTTTTCCTAAGACCTTCCGCCCCGCTTCCCTCCATCACCGTAGGATAGTGTGGCTGTTTTGGTGAGAATTACAGTCATGTCTCAGGAAAAAGGTAATGAAAACAAAGTAGGTCTGCCATAGCTATACAAACATGTCCACCCTCATGTTTAAACCAGTCGTTCTGACAGGGGCAGTGCATGAGCAAAGCTTTGTAAATGAAGACAGCAGTGTGGGCACCCTGGCAAACTCCACTTGCCCTGAACTTGCTTCCCTGCCACCAGCCTTGTGGAATAGAAAAGCACAAGAAAGGCACATGCAGGGATGCAACTTCTTATGTCTTTGCTCCTTTTCCACCTACAAGTTACTGAGAAATCCTAGGTCTTTATTACTTTTGTCCCATTGTCTGATGTTGCTTCTTTGCATCTCAACCACACTGTGATGCTGCTTTGCTTTGTGCTATTGGGTTAAATTAATCCAGATGTTATTCAGCACTATTCTGATAAAACTAGAGGTAGAACCTTGGTTCTTGTGTGGCAGCTTTGAGCTAACTTTGGTTTCCAAATGAAAGCACTGAACTTCCATGCTTTTTTGTTTTGTGTTGTACTCGCTGAGCAACAGTCTTCTCTGCAAAATTCCCCAGTTCTGAGATGATCAGCAAATTGGTCTGTAGGTACTACTTTAGAGACCATGTCCTGAGACAGTGACCTGTGAACAGGGACAGGTTTCCCCTGAGCTTAGCTGCAGAGCTACCAACAGCTGCAGACAGTGTGGGCTCCTCTGGTTTGTATCAGGGCAGCAATAAACAGCAGCAGCCCAGAGAGAAAGCCACAGTTCAGGACACTTATGAGGCAAGAGACCCTTGCTTTGTATATAAACTTTTTATGCTAGTAAAAAGGCTGAAACTAAACACCAGAGGTTTATTTTCCAGGAGTTTCTCAGCAAAGATTCCCCCTGTGCAGTGCAGCAAAGCTGCCATCCAAGGGATCCTTCCCAAGACATTGGTCAGGAGGAGGAAGCCTAGAGGAGGAACTACACTGGTCAGAGGAGCAAACTGAGGCAAAGATTCAGCACCCATCACACATTAAGCCCTTTTGGCTGTTTAGGTTGCTTCAGGCTGCAAAACCAGGCCCGGTTTAAGATGGTACTTAGGTGGCTTAATCTGTATTAGCATTGATATCAGATGTCACATGGCATGGCATCTTGCCTCAAGATCCATGGTCTTCGTTTGGGGATGCATTACAAACCTGCCTGGTACCAACATACTGATCACAAAGAAGAAAGGCTAATGTGTTTTTGAAAAATGCACTAAATGGGAGTCAAAGGAAAGGTGGCCTCTTGCTCTCACTTCTGCCCTTAGACAGTGCTGTGATACAAGATTGGTCTACATGTTGTGTGGCAGAGTTTGGGGAAGAGGAAATAAAGCTCTCCCCACATATACGTGAGTCATTCTTCTTCCTTCGTGAAGGTAGCCCAGTAACTCATGAACAAAATAACCCCAGAAGTCAGGTACTATGCTCCTAACCAACCAGGATTCCTTTCTGAATCTGTTAGGTTGGGAAAGAGGCAGAGAGAGATACTAGGATGTTTGGGGATTTTCTAGTTTCAAGTCAGGAAAAAATTGAAGTAACTGGAGAGTTCCCAGCCATGATGCAGGGACTGATCCTTCTGAGAGAGACTAGGAATGTGATAAAAGCATTGTATTGGCTTTCTGTAGAAAATCCCAAAAGGGAAAAATTACCTACACTAGGAGATATCTGAAAATTGAAGTGGTTTTTCCAGAGGAAGTTAGCCATATGGCATTGTTCTTGTGAAAACACCTTAAAAATATTTTAATGAACAGGAATTTTACTTGAAGAAAACTGCAGACTTGAACATAGTATTGGTTTGTCCCTCCACTGCAGAAATATAGATGAGATTTAAAAGCCACGGTAATTTATGAGCTGTGCTTAGAACCCATAAAGGGATATCTCGGAATAAGAATTGTTTCATTCCTGATGTGATTTAGAAGATTAAACTGTCATATTTTAGCACAGATAGATGGCTATCATTGCTATAATTAATCTTGTACAATAAATTCTCTTATTTAGAAGCTATTTCATATAAAAGTTGAAAATATTTTTTATGTAATGCAAAAGGAAGTAGATTAGTTAAGCCTTATAATTATGTTTTTTAGATACATGTTGATTCTTTTTCATATGCAGAGGCTATTTACTTTACAAAATAATCCAATATACTAAATGCATACTGCAAAACAATACAGTAATGGAGTGTTTGCTAATGACTTCAATTTAAGGACAGCCTGTCTAATAGCTAAGATAAGATGTTTCTAAAACACTGTGCTAATGATTTGAAAATTACTACCAAAATTGTGTTCAGTCTACGACAGGTTGCAGACATAATTGTGCTAATAAATATCAAAGTCAGCCCTGATTTTCGAGCTCATATCATGATTACTATGAGTTTCGGAAATCAGATGGGGCTGAATCATGCTGTTGTGCTCACATGAACAGCCTCTGCAGTGCTCAGGCACTGCTCATTTGAGTAAGTAAAGAGTCTAGCACACCCTTGCTAGACAGGAATGCATTGAACATTCATAACTGACTGGTCAAAATTCCTTAAATGTGCATGTTCCTTGAAATTCTCATTCCTGAAATTTGGACTATATGCTATCCTGAATATGTTTGTATGTAGATAAATAGAATTCTAAAATGTGGCTAAAATAGAATTCCATTCCTGTCTATAATTAACTGTAAAACATTGTGCACGTACCAGTGTCACTAGCACCTTTTTATATGTTATTTAGATGTTCAAATTGCTCATCTAAGACAAGGTAGACCTGAGTTCAGGTTCTTCTCCCCCTGCATGGCACTAAAGTGGAATCTTCGACCTCCTAAGAAAATGCTCTAAAAAGTGCAAGTTACTACAGAGGGTCAATTGTAGCTCCTCATGGAAGGGATCATGTGTCAGCTTGACCAGTGGCTCAGAGGATCTGCTTGGGTTTTGGTCTCTACTATAGGCTGCTTATGTAGTTTACCTTAAATAAGAAGAGAATAAAATGCATTAAATAGGTCTTCATTGTTTTCGGTGAACCAGCTTCAGCATGGTACTTCTCCAGAGGATCCTTCAATTTGGCAGTTAACCTGTGAGAAGAGGGTCGTGTCTTTGTGCCCTCTGACAAGGCATGAGTGTGAGGTGGGGATATAGAGCTGGACTGTCGTAGCAACACTGAGATATTTCTGGGAGCTGCCTCAGGCAAAATTCTGCAATCCCAAAGCAGATATTGAGTAGGTATTGTACTATTGCACAGCTAGATCAACAGTTTATAAATCAGAATTTGGGATTTATGGGCAAAAATCCCTGTGGTTTGTTGCCCAGAGCTTTTGCACAACCTCCTGTTTCGGTGCTGATAAAATTTCAGCTTATGTTCTCAAAACAAAGCACAGTGAAATTTTTTTTGAAAAAAAAAATTCAATTGAATTTTAAAAAAGCACAGTGATTTTTTTTTTTCCATTCAGAAACAGAAGGAAAACCTGTGCACAGCTACTTGTAAGGTGCAACATTTAACAGTGTTAGTCTAAAACTGAAGATATGAAAACCAGCTTGTAGACCAGTTTTCCAAGAAGGCTAGTCAACCAGTGTTCCTTCTGCTCCTCTCTGCAAGGTGAGGCAGCAAACTAGCTAGCCTGCTGCTGTGTCAACCCCTTGCTGAAAAGTAGTGGCTGAGGCTGCCTCCTAAGGTTTTTGATTAGGTTAAGTGCCTTATGAGCATGCAGTCAGTGGTATGTGCTGGCATGGCCTCAGAGGTGAGCTGGCAGGATGCCAAGGAAGGCAGATGTGGCTCTAAAGGTGTACGTAAAGGGGCAGCACCATGGTGTACCTGCCTCGGTGGTGCAAATTCCCTACTACTGACCAGAGGAGAGTTAAGAGGCTCCTGGCAGGCTCAGAGCTGTGCAGCTGCAAGCTGCGAGGAGCAGTGCTAAAAGGCTGTATTCAGCTGTAGGTCAGGGAGAGAAAAGCAAGGCTAAGCAAGGAACATAGGAGGCTTAATTCACTTGGCTGCTTCCCTTCCCACTGCAGCTGTTCTACTTCAGGTTATTTATCAGGCCTGAATTCTTTCTTTATTCATCATTGTAGACTGTAGTTAGCTTGCTTTGGGGTTGAAAGGAGCTAAGAGTCAATTATGTGTCTGGGAGCTTCTGAATGTCTTAAGTGTGGTAGATGGCTACAACCCCTACTGCTAACATCTAATGAGGCAAGGCAGACAGCTGCTAGCCTCTGGTCCGGCGCGGGCCCACGGAAATGCTCCAAACAGCCAAACAAAAATAAATGGGAAGGGAGGAAACCATGTCTGTGGGGTTTGCAGGGCACCCGCAGCTACTGCACTGTTGGCTCTGCCTCTCTGCTGGCTCTGGAACTGCCCCTGTACTCACAGGGCAGGGGTGTTCCTGTATGCCACGTGTTCAAGTGCTGCCTAATGCAGGTGGACTATCTTCAAGTGGCTTCAAGATACTGGGAAGGTAAGGGTAATGAGCAGTGAGTGTAATGCTGGGCTGCAGGCATGGTACTGTGTCAGAGCTCCAGCTAGTGCTCATGGTATCTGGCATGGTGCACTACCTGCTTATTTGCTAACTTGTATCTTGCCTCTGCTCAAGAATGCTTGTGCTAATGCAACAGTAGTTACTGATGTATACTTTACAGCATCGTTTACCTCACCTCTGCTTCTAGTCCCCAATCTGTTGGATTTAGCCTAGAGAGTTCACTTTGCTGTTCACCTCCTCTGACTCTTCTGCCATGTATCTTAGTTAATTATATTTAGACAAAGCCACACTTGATGCCTTATCAGCCAGAAACACTGAATTAATCAGCTTTGTTAGGCAAAGGTTATAGCAAGGGGGTGACCATCCTATCCATCTGTTCACTCATCTCCTGAAGAGTAACCATAACAGAACTCTTAAAAATCCTATTAATGGATTATAGGTCAATAGCCTAGACACTCAGATAGCACTGCAAAGAACTATGGACAAAATGTCTGGGATTAATGGATTTTCTGAAGACTTTTATAAGGTCTTTTATAGATGTTTCCCTCTCAAATGCTAATATGTTCTGCAAGTAGAAAGAAAATGGCTTTTTACCACTGTATTCCCTTGAAGTGGCTAGGCAAAGCACGGAGGTACCTTAAACTATGTAAAATGCATTGACTTGATCAATTCATATGTAAAGTTCAAGGAGAAAACTTTGGCCTTTTGCCTTCAGAAGTAATCATCCAAGTCACAGAATTATCTCATCTTGACGCATGAGGAGTCTCATGCATTGAAATTTAAAAGTTCACCCAATTTACTACCAGTGATCAAATTGGCAAGATGTACTGGGGAAGCATCAGACAATTCACTGTGCAGCATACCTTGCTGAGGCAAATCCAGTCTCCTCAGATTTTGTCTTTTAGAAAAGTTTTATATAAGTAGGCTAAGAAATTCTGTCAAGTTCTTTATCCTTTAATTATGGAAACTTTCTTTTATTTGGACATGTATTGTAACCTATTCAAATGTTAGGGCTCTAAATACCATGTTTGTGCTTAGTTTGCAGTAAGCATGGCTGTGTGACAGGGTGACCATTTATCTCTGTTCTTTTTTGCCTTGACAGCTAGACTTGACATCTTGGATTGCTGCAGCATAAACTCACATCCAGGATATGGCATAAAGGGTGCAGAACTGTTTATCGAATCTTTTGTCCCTTATGTCCATTAATATACAGCATTGAATAAAATGAAATGATTAAAATGGGAAACTGAAGATTTATGCTGTTGCTGGGAATTTGCTGCTGTTATCTCCAGTGCTAAAATATCATTTAAGTTTTGCACCTTTACCCATTATTTTTCCATAGGAAAGAAGGGATCTGCAAGGTCTGAGGATGATTGAGGCTTAGTCCCAAATAAATACCCAATCCACATCTTTTCTGGAAGAGTCTGTAATGACAGGTGTTTAAATTATTGTATTTATTCACTGGAAATAATAATGGGAGGTTTTTCCATCTAGAATTTTTTTCTTTTAGGACTATCAAGACTTTGATTGTAAGCAGAGCAAATTTGGCTTTTCACTAGGTTTGCTGGTTTCCTGAATCACCTTTGCATTTTTTCCATGCTCTCAGAAAAGGATCCAGGACTGTATCACGCTCTTCAGTCTCTCAGGATGAAGATCTGGGCTCTTAATAAGAAAATTTTCCTCCTCCTTGCAGGAGCGTCTCTCAGAGAAAGGTGATACAAAGATCCCCTCCTACCATCAGGCTTAAGTTCTACAAGGAGCTCGTTTTCCCAGATTGCTGGGAGGTTTCTTCCACCACCCACAGAGAAAGAAAAGAGTTTACAGAACAACCCTCTCCCCATCCCTCCGAAGTGGAGAGTTCAAGAGGAGCCTGAAGAAGTTGGACAGGAAAAGCCAGCTTCTCTTCCACAACCTGGAGAAGAAAACCCTGAAGGGATAGCAGAAAACTGGTTTTTTTCAGTTTTCAGGAGCAACCGTGAAAGAATTCGGCAATTGAAGCTGGAATCAGGCTGAGAAAGTGGAGATGCATGTTTGAAGTGTCAAAGGTCCTTCTCAATAACAGCAGCAGTTCCTGCAAAACCAGGACAGCCACCATCTCTCAGAACCACGCTCCCAAGGTGCCTCTGGAGGTGTTTGACCTAGGAATGGAACACGACTGCTGAGATTTATCTTTGAGATGTGAAAAGCTCTCAGCATGAGCTCACTGGGCTGTGCATTGGGCAGGGTTCAAACGAAGAGCTGTACAGTGCTAGCAGGTTGTGCTTAGTTATTGCCCTAGCTTAAATGACTGCCCAGCCACATAGGCACTTAATTCTCTTTATGTCACACATTACTTTAGAAACAAATAATAAAAAAATCAACTTGCGAACATTTGGACATCATTATGAAGGTCAAGATTTGCACACGAATTGTCTCTGAATATCACAAATTGTTTCCTGCCTTTTCATTTCTGGAAAAGCAGATGTAAATCCTAAGGGATGAACAATACAGGTATTGTCTGAACAGTTCTGCATAAATCTTCCTCGACCAAGTCCCTAAAAATTGTGTCAGCAAGATGTTTTGTTTGTCAAGGTTTGGGGGTTTTTTTGTTTTGTTTTTAATCTGAGCATACTGATCTAAGTGCTGTTTCTTTTTTTTGCCTCTTTCACATCTTTGCTGTTGTCTGTCACACATTTCATCTGGAAATGTATGAGTAACAGTTTGGCTAGAGAGTAGGACAAAAAGAGAAACCTGCTTGTAAAGAAAGATAATTGATGCAGTAAGAATTCAAGCAAAATCCCTTCCCCAAACAGTTCCGCTGTAGTCAGTGTGACCAGTTGTGTGAATAAGGCAAACAGGATTTGGCTCTTGCTACAGTCCCAGCCACCTTTTATCATTGGAGAGAGAGAAAAACACCATAAAATTAAATAGGTATCATCCTCCCCACATTCCTAGTGTAACTATTTTAGCTGGAATGCCTCATAAACAGATAAAGGCACTCCTGAGCTTTGGGATGATCATTTTTTAAATGACCATTTAGGGCTGGATTATGGTTTTACATTTTCACCTTGGAGCTTTTAGGGGCTGTTTGGGACATTAAGCACTAACCTATCAAAGCTGAAACTGAAAGGCAATGTTGCTTGCGGTCGTACAACCCAGCAAAATAATATAGTTTTGCTGCTGTTAATAGGTAAATACTTTCATTCGTGGAGGGAAAATGGTGATTCAAAAACGTTTGATGCCCCTAAAACTCTCACAGCAGCTGGATATTTTACATTGGTTTCTGTAATATTCTTATGATAACATTCCTATCCCGCAGGGGTCTGCTTGAATATCAGAGCACTCATCTTTTTTAAGTTTTGCATAATGTGAGATATTGAAATTAAGGCTGGTGTTTACTGTTCAGTTCTTACACACATATTCCACATTCACAGCTAGATATTATTTCCCTTGGAAATGCTTTCTGTCCCTGCCAGTTACTGAATGCAATCAGATAGCTTTGCATGGGCCAGCATACCAATTAAGTACCATCCCTGGGATGTGCGCTGTTTCCTCCCTCCATCAGAAGCTCAATGGTTCATCGGCAAGTGAGCCGTGTATATTGATAAGGAGAAAGCCTGACTACACAATGGAGGCAGAATCTATTTGTTGAAAATGCTTTCAAGAAGTGGTTTGAGGAGGAAAGGGGGCAGGCGACATGTAAAAAGGCTGGAAAAATGAAACAGGAGGAAAGATTAATGGAAGCACGATCAGAAAAATATTCAATTAGAACTTGCAGGCCTGGTCACATTACTCTGTGTTACTGTACATCTTGTCATTATCCAAATCTGTTGCTAAACTGTTGGCATTTGTCTTCATTATGCAGTAAAATGGTATAATGAATAGGTTACAAATATGATGGAGGAAATGCCCTGGAATTATCACAATGCCTGAAAATGAAAAATGCCTTAATTTAAATTATTGGTGTGTGGCATCTGCCAAGTGTACAGACAGATGTGAAGAGTGGAACATGACTTTGTTCTGATGCTGCCTTCAAAGTTTCTGTTCCACTTCAAAGGGGTTTTCAGATTGAATACTTCCTTGAAAGTCAATGTCAGGGATGTGATACAACGGACAGCAGCATTTGACATATTTCTTAGCTGTGAGGAACTGCACAGCCTGTTATCTTAGGTCTAGTTTTGGAGCCTTCTGCAAGAAGCACTCCCCCACATTCCCGGTGGAGAGCTTGTTAATATAGAGATTATGACTTTTAACAATGAAATGAAATATGAGGTGGGGAAAAAGCTACTATCTCAGCCTAGTTAATTAGACATAATTTAGTCTTCAAAATTACACTAATCCATACAGATGTGATACCTTTCAAGCTCAATTTTACATTTGACTGATTATTATCTTCTAGAAAGACATTTTCAGGGTGTTTAAACCTAACATTTGGCCTACTTTAATACTGTGAGAGAAAATTGGTACCACTACAAAATAAAGAATTTTATATTAGGATCAGGATATGAGTGAATATTTTACTAGAAGTTCAAATAAAATCTGAAATAATATTAAAGTACTATTTCAGTAACCCAATCTGGAGCATAGCCCTCTTTCCTAGATGTGTATTAACTTTAATAGAGGTTCCTAATGACTGCAAGGACAGCCCACCCAGTCTGAAGTCCAAGCTTCCAAACTCATTAGGAAATATGTGTCATAAAAATAATGTGTACATTATAGAAGGAGAATGAGAAGTCACACATTCATCCAGCAAGGATGCAAACCTGGAGCTCAAGGAAGTCTGTCAGCTTAGTCCTCTGCTGGAGATTTTTTGTGTGATCTTCAACAGGTCTTGGTAGGTGTCAGGGTTTCATTTTGCCATCTGAAAAATGGGCACAAGGAGAGATGGAACAAGGAAGACTGGAAGGAGCCTGGAGGGAAAATCCTGGAGAGCAGGAATTGCTCTGACTAAGCTGAAGTTTGTGGGATACTCAGAGTTTGATGGAAGCAACCTGTAAATTCTTTCCTTTGGTTTTTGAAGACTGTTACACACTGCTGCAGTTCATGGCATGCCATGCAGGCAGGGAAAAACACAAGAAGTTTTCTACCTTGCATGTGAAAAGTGAAGCACTCTACTGGATATTTGTACAGACATTCTTATTAAATTCTTTATCTTGTATTGATATCTTTATCTTGATTTACATATGTTACTTTGACATCAGATCAACTATTTGGATGAGATTTCACTACTATATGAACATCATTTTATGTTAGATTTAATGATGTACAGCTATCTTTGCTTCACTGTGAATGGTAGCTATATTTTAAACATAATATTCTGAAGCTGATAGGATTGTATCTATCATTCAGAGAATAATTCTAGTCTTAAACTTCATAAATGCTGTTAGATTCTTTGTGGTAATGTTCCAGTGTTAAATTGCACATTTGGAACCAGATGGCTCAGAAAATTGATAAGATGATACTAAATCTCTCACCTCTCAGTCATTGTTGGGTTGAATCCAGTGCTGGTTCAGAGTAACCAAAAGTTGCTACTATCTGACAGCTGTTTTGTGGCTTAGAAGTTTCTAAGTGGACAGGTGTCCACAACAGAAAAAAAAAAAAAAAGAAAAGAAATCACTTGCACAAATAGCGGATTTTAGCTGAAAACAGAGTAACTTCTTGGATCATTGGATATGTGTGTTGCAGAATGGAGTCTACACCTCTTTCTGGAGATACCAAAAATATCTAAATTGTGCTGCACCACTTTGGTGTGTCAGTGCCTGACAGTAAGGTCGTATAACTTCTTTTATGAGTTATAAATTCATCTAAATGCTGTGCTGGTTTTGACTGGGATAGAGTTAATTTTCTTCACAGTAGCTAGTATGGGGCTATGTTTTGGATTTGTACTGGAAACAGTGTTGATAATACAGGGATGTTCTAGTTACTGCTGAGCAGTGCTTACACATAGTCAAGGCTTTTTCTGCTTCTCACCCCATCAGTGAGTAGACTGAGGGTGCACAAGAAGTTGGGAGGGAACACAACTGGGACAGCTGACCCCAACTGACCAAAGTGATGCTCCATACCATATGAGGTCATGCTCAGCATATACAGCTGGGGGAAGAAGAAGGGAGAGATATTCAGAGTGATGGTCCTTGTCTTCCCAAGTAACTGTTACTCATGGCGGAGCCCTGCCTTGCTGGAGATGGCTGAACACCTGCCTGCTGATGGGAAGTAGTGAATGAATTCCTTGATGTGCTTCGCTTGTGCACACAGCTTTTGCTTTACTTTTTAGACTGTTTTTATCTCAAGCCATGAGTTCTCCCACTTTCACTCTTCTGATTCTCCCACCCATCCCACGGGGAGGGGAGGAGTGAGCAAGCGGCTGTGTGGTGCTTAGTTGCCAGCTGGGGTTAAACCATGACAAATGCGCATAAGATGAAATGCAATAATGTTTTCCCTCCCTTTGAAATAAATCTCTGATCTTTATAGCTTACAAGTTAGCTCCCTGATGAAAAAACAGTTACAGAATCCATATAATGGCACATCGTAGGAAAATATTTATAATGATAGAAGGATGCTGGGACTAAAGAAGTGGGATGATCTCCATGTTTTTTTAATCATTATTTCTTAGCGTAGTGTGACTGGTATTAAAGGGAAAGACAAGTCCCCATTCTGCAGATAGGGCCAGAGGGGACAGTCTGTCATTGATACGAATTAGATGTATATTTACAAGGATGTGTGTTATGAGATCTAAAACAGTGATTCTGACTACTGATCATTAATGCCAGGGGGAAACTTGATGCAATGATTCATGTGGTAGCCTGAAACATGGAGGGCCCATGCCCTTTTGCTGCTTTTGCCCAAATAGTCTTTTTGTGTGTCTCTGAACTAGTCCCTGTGCTTTAGTTTTCATAATATAAAAGAGGCAGAGTATCACTCTCGTTCCTAAATGCAGCAGTGTGAGTTAAGTGCATTCAGGTCTTCATACAAGTGCCTTGCAGTGATGGCCCCTGCAGGAGCTCTGGCTTCACAGACAGAGCTCGCTTTAGACCCCTTAGGACAGAAAAGATTAGGAAACCTGGGTATGTTTGCTTTGTATTGGTATTTTTATTTCTTTTCTTTCTCACACATTTGTGTTGATCCTGCACAGCATGGCAATGGTATTCCCAAGCTGCAGGCACAACCAGCTGTGGCTGCCATATGCTGCACTGCCTGGTTTGGACAGAAATGCTTCAGTCTGAGCTGGGGCTGGGACTCTCCTCCAGGGATGAGCCAGGAGCATAGAAGGATGTGTCCCTTGGTGCTTGGTGTTGCCCCTTTGCTGTCTGGAGCCAGAGTCACACAGCTGCCTGACGTAGCCAGCAGACAAGGTGCCTCTTCTGAGACAAGGATGAGTATGGGCAACAGCAGCCTGATCTGCATGTTCAACTTGGTGTCCCCTCTTAGAGAGAAAGTATGCCTTTTTTACTGGGTGCTACCGGTGGAGTGAGTACCAAATGTGGCATGAAGTAAAAAGTTACACTCTTCCCAGTCATTTGAGAATAATTATATACCAATTAATTGAAGAAAACAGTATCTGGCACTGTCAGTGTTCTGAAGTGTAACACATTAGACCCCCAAAATATAAATAAGACACATATTCATTTTAATTAAAATGTTATCAAGAAGTGCTGTTGACCAAAAAGCCCATTAACAATAATCAGCTTTAGTAACAAGTGAGTGAGTCAATTTATTGAACTGAACTAAAAAGCAAACCTGGTAACAACTGCCCACTGAGCAAGTATTTGATCTTTCAGCTTTCTCTGATTAGCAAAGGGAGGCATTCCCTGAATATTACAGACTTTTGTCTTCTTCCTCAGTTCCTCGTAGTAACTGTCTCCATGGTGCAGTCAGCATTTGCTCATCAAACTTAAAAGGGAGCTTTCCTAGCAGATTCAACTTGAAAGAAAACATTTATGGAGAGATTAGTTGCCAGGTACCATTATTTTCTTTTTTTGCCTTGGCTGTTAAAGTCTTTGTACATGATAGACCATTTTCCTTGGAGATCTGGCTATTTTACACACAGAGGCTAACACCCAAGATTTGAAGGTTGCAATAGAAGCTGCTTGCAATGAAAAATGACATGGTTGCACAAATTTACCTTTTAAAGCTAAATTCATAATTTTCACCCTTTTGGATTGATTACTGTGTGCTAAGGAGCATTAAACTGGTCAGAGATTTCCTGAGAAGTATTCTGCCTTTATTGGAGGTCTCAATATAGCATAAAGCTGATAATGATGACCTAGTTACTGCTTGTACCAGGAGCACTGGGAGTTTGATACGCTATGTTTTCCTCTACTGTCAGCATCAGAAAGGAAAACAATCCTGTTGCAGCCCTAACCTCTGCCTGGGCCATTCTGGGAGTCTATTCCCTGTGGCTGCTCTTTGCTGTGCCTGTACAATGGTGCCAATGGCCATTTAGCCCAAGAAAATTTACAAATACCCTTCTCACCTTCCTTTTGCTACTGGTTGGTGAAAAAGGCCAGACCCTCTGCTACGTGGGCAATAGGCATGGAAATGCCTTGTCATTCCAGAAAGAGACATCAATTGAGAATAAAAATCAAATAATATCACACACTTTAAAAAAAAAGTGGACTTATTCTTATGTCGAAATGACAATACAAATAGCAGCAAGTTAGTTGTCTTTTCACAGGAAGGAGTTCAAGTTTGGATTCTTCCTGAATCCAACAGCAAGCAAGATGCACTGATTTTCTTGGATGCGAGATAGCATACCAAGTCCAGAAGCTCTCCAGATGTCTTTCTAAAAGCTCTGTTCTAACAGTTGTGATCCAAGAAGAAGGAATTTTAATAGCAATTCTGCCAACTTCTGCCTGACAGAACATTTTAGGTGGGAAAATGAATCCTGTCAAAAAGTCACTGATGCCTTTTAAGTCCTACTGTGGACAATGGACACATCTGTCACTTACTGTTCAGGGGGCATGCCATGTTGAGCAAAACTGAAAGTCAATGAGATTTAGAGTATTTCAGTCATTTTGAAAACAATATCCAGTGACTACTGGTCCAGAAGTCCATCCATGAGTATATTTAGGGTAGAAAGAACAGCACCTGCTACTGAAATGGAAAAGATTGATGCTAAAACTGATTTTAAGCTTTCTTAATATTTCATGTTGATTGGTCAAATCTAGATGTTTATGTAGATAAACTTGATTAAGTGTGTATCATTTACCCTGCAAAAAGAATCTGAAGGATTCTTGCATTTTATTGTGAAATATTTTGGAAGATTTGGCAGGAAATGAGTGAAAAAACTAAGGGAATGACTACACAGAACTTTAAAATATATTTCAGAAAATGAACTTCAGCACAAAATTTTCTTAACTTTTGACAATTTAAAAGTGATTGTATTAACATCAGAACATTTGCAATTATTTCCAGTAGAGGAATTGCAGTGGGTAGGTATTAGAACTCTAGAAAGAATTGATAAGGTGTAATCCCATTATGTCTGATCTGCAGTCCTTCAATAGGGAAGATTCTTGGCTCTGCAAGACTATTTTTCTTGCTAAGTGCAATAGCATCTTCAAAAATTAAATGCTATGATAAAACAGCATCTGGAAATCTATGTTGCTTTCTCCGCCCATTGCTGTTTTATGAAACACTAGCGACTTTTCACATGTTTGCAAAGAAGTCTTTTGAAGGTCCTTTATAAATATTATATTTTAGCGGTTTGTAAGCAGATGTCTTTAATTTTATTTTGGAATTTGTGTTTCTTGATGTCACTTTCCATGGATATCTTGATCCAAGTCCAGTGGCCAGTTTATTTCCCACATACATGCATTTTATTTTTGGGACCAACAGGTGGTTTCTTACCTAGAGTGCTGGAAGGACAGCAGCCCAGTGGGCTGTCAGCTCTTCTTCAGCTTGTGGGGGTGGGGATCCAGCTCTGAGATATACCCCTTTAGTTTAACCAGAGTGAGCAAGAGGCATATGTACCCAGCAGTCCTATCACAGGCTGATCTCTGGTGCAGTGGTGCCTCCTTACCCTGCATGGTGATAACTGGAAGAGTATAATAATTTGACTTAGAGGCTACAGTAGTTTGTGGTCCCAGTGGTCACTCCCGGCACAGGGCAGGAGTTGATTTGAATGTGTTGCAGATGTTTTCCTCCTACCCTCAAGAAAAGATTGCCTGCTTAAGCCTGCCTTGTTATTGTTGGGAAATGATAAGTAGAAGTAGAGCTCAGTGAGGATCCCGATAATTTATTTAATTTTTCTGGATTTTTGTGTAATGACTCAGCTAGCATTTAGCAAAAACTCATAGGAATTAATTAGGTCTGTTGCTGATAATCATTGGCTGTCAACAAGTTATACCAAGAAAACAACACACAAAATGATAGTAAATGTAAAATTGTCAACTTTCTCCATAATTCACACAGATTATGGCAAGAAAATATGGATTGTAACAATGATGAACTGAAAACATTACCAAAATAACTGGAATTTACTCATTACCTGCAAGAGTGCACCTATTCTAGTCTACTGTGATGAGTGTAGATGGAGGTGCAGACATGTTTGAACGCACAAAACAGTTTCAACATCCGGCAAGATGCAAACATACTTCTCTCTCTTAGTAGTTGCTTAACTGGACTGCAACTAGGCACAAGCAGGGTCCCCCAGGGATCATTATTGGGCCCAATGCTGTTTCATATCTTCATAAGTGATTTGGATGTTGGGATCAAGAGCACTCTGATGAAATTTGCAGATAACACCAAAATGAATGGCATAGTTGACACTCCAGAAGAGAGAGCCAACCTCCAGGAAGACCTGGACAGGCTGGAGGAGTGGGCTAGCAGGAACCTTATGAAGTTCAACAGGGATAAGCGTAAGGTCTTGCACCAGGAATGCAGCTCAGACTGGGATCCACCTGGCTGGAGACTGCTCTCCCTATGGAAAGGGACCTGGGGGTCTTGGTGGACAACAAGCTCAATGAGTGAACAGTCTGCTGCAGTGGCAAAGAAAGCCAACAGGATGCTGGGTTGCATTAACAAGGGCATTATCAGCAGAGATAAAGAAGTCATCATCCCACTCAGCACTAGTCAGACCACACCTGGAGTACTGCATTTGGTTTTGGACCCTGCTATATGAAACAGATGTGGACAGGCTGGAAAGGCTCCAGAGAAGGGTCCCAAGGATGATCAGAGGACTGGAAGACCTTCTGTATGAAGAAAGGCTGAGAAAAATGGGTATGTTCAGCCTTGAGAAGAGAAGGCTTAGGGGAGACCTTATTACCATGTACCAGTACATAAGCGGTGGCTACTAAGAAGATGGAGACTCTCTTTTTACAAGGAGTCACATGGAAAAGACAAGGGATAATGGGTAGACGTTACTCCTGGGGAGATTCCGATTGGACTCCAGAAGAAAATTTTTCACCATGAAAACAATTAGACATTACAATAATCTCCCAGGGGAAGTGGTGGATTCACTTACATTGGACAGTTTTAAGACTTGGCTTGACAAGGTGCTGGGCCATCTCATTTAAACTACGTTTTTACCTTGAAAGGTTGGACTAGATGATCCTTGGCGTCCCTTCCAACCTGGTATTCTATGACTTGACACCACATAGGTAAATACTAGTTTCTACCAACCTTTGAGGACAATCATGAGACTTAAGAGTGCAACAGAGCATGGGAGTCAAACCATCATCTGAAGGTGTAGTAAAAAACAAACAAATCTTATCTGTGCAGCAGAAACATTTTCTAAGGTTTCTGAAACATTGTAAGTACGCAACTTTTCCCCTTATGGCAGAATGTATTATATTTATTTGATACAGCAATTAGCACTATTTAACTATCAAAATTGCTCTTTGATAGATAGATTTTTGTTGAATTTGACATTATCTGTCACCAAGGTTAAATAAGGGAAACTCTGCCTCCTAGTAATACAGTGGAAAGCTTTAATCTAGAATCAATATTGTTTTAAGGACAATTTGCTCTAATTAGATTGAGATGGTAACATGACTCATCTCTTAAGAAGTAAATTAGCTTTCTGTATATATGAAGAAGTTTAGTAAATGTTTCATTAAAAATGGGAACTCACCTCAGATCAGGCAATTGGAATTAAAAAACCTGTTTGCTCCTGGCTGACCTGGTGATATCAATAGCTGAGCTTCTCATTTGCAAAGAATCAGATTCTTCCCTGGTCTATGGTTTGCCTGTTCATTTGTTTGTTTGTTTGTTTGTTTATGTGAGTGATTGAGATTTAAATATAATCTGGTACCAATGAAAAAGAATATTTCAGTGCAGTGAAGTTACTGTCAATGTGTGTTGTGTCCTTAGTGCCTGTCTGAGCTGAAGAAGAATGTTTTGTTTTGTTTTATGATGATACATAATGACATGATGTGAAATAATATTAGTATAGTATTGGCGTAACTTGTAGCAGTCTATCTGAAGAAGGTAGGTATCAGAAGACACTGGTTAAGTGAAGAGGTTGATGGCAGAAGCCTCTTTCTTAGGATACATCCTTTGAATAAAACCTTTGTTTCAATGGTGGAAATGCAGTGTCAGGCGAAGACAATATTTGTATGAATAAGTGATGAAAATGAAATAAAATACATGCATTCCATAGGTGTTTCTGGGAAATATACTTTACCTATGCTGGAAAACAAAAGAAATAGGCAAACAGCTTCAATGCAAGGGCATAGAGCTCACCAAAATGAATGCTTTTCTGTGGTATGTAGGAAAGTGACTCATTTTCTACAAGTCATTACCTCCTGTACAAGCAGAAAAAACTGTTGAAAGTCCTGCCCAAAACCAGAGACGTGATTGGAAACTGTGGTTCAGAAGAAGGGCATGGGTTTATTGTCATTTGTACTACAGGTAACCCAGATTTATTAACCAAAATCATGGACGGACTTACCAACACTGGATCAATTTTAAAGCTTTTTTGTTCAGACATAACTACTCTGGGTACTGCAGGAGTGTGCTCAGTCCTTCTTCCAAGTGCAGGAGTGCAGAGTATGTACCTTAGCATCTTTGTGTTCTAAAGACAATTTTTCCAATGAAATACCTTCTGCTCTGCATGACCAAATATGGAAGGCAACACTGAAAATGGTCAGTTTTAGTCAAATCTAAATGACCGTGATCAGATTTGGATGTATCTATGTATCACAAATTCAGTCAATGAAAGCAAAAACAATGAACAATTGCCCACAACATGGGAAAAGGAACATGGCTGAATCTGTTCTCTACAAGTTCTATTTGCATTTATGATTGAGTTTCAGTAGCAGATGGTTGTTGGACATACCTTAATAATCAGATCTTAGATAGTTCCACAAAGATACTAAAAATCACTACCACATTTATGTGTGTAACTTGTTAAGTAGATGATAAATAGGCCAGGAGACTGATTAAAACAAAGCCTTGATGGAGAAAGTGTGTGGAGATTTTCTTGAGTTTTTAGTGAAAATTAATCTGAACCTAAGTATCTCTTCAATCTCTCTAGGGTTAGAGGAGGAGAATCAATGGAGAATGTGACTCCAAATCTTCTGAGAAATGAGGTGAAAAGGGCAGCAATGAAAATTTCAAAATCACATTGCTATAGCACTTAGCGATACTGACAACCTGCTAATACTCCAATAATAAAAAAGCAGATAAGCAGTGCCACCCCTTCCAGTCTTTTGTCATCACATAAATAAAGAAGTGTCCTTATCTCACCGGATATTTAAAATGTTTAGACATTCAGGGACAAATCCACAAACAGTGGTGTAGGTGATGCTCACGGTGGCAAACAGTCATCTTAGACAAGGCTTTGGCAGGGAAAAAGATTTTGCAGGACACCCAGCTGTTTTTATTCCTTAATGCTCCCCAGACCTTTTTAGGTTAATAAACATTAACATCACTCCACATTAATATTGCTGTGACACTGAGCTACTTTCACGTTGTCTCAGCAGCATTCATAACAGAGTTGGTCTAAAACATCAAATTAAATGATGCCAATGAAGATGTCTGTTAACTCTTTCACCCTTCACTGTAGAGCTGTGATGGATGAAGGACCACCTTCTAAACTGCAGATGGATCAGACCCTGCTCTGCTGGTTGATTTGGTTGACCTCAGGGGTAACTACTCCTCAGATGGCAGTTGAATCCATAATACACCTTCCTTTGCTGTGCTGCCTTAGGACTGCCTGCTTTAAAAACATTAAAATAGCAATTGTCAGTGTTACTCCACATCTTTGGGTTCAGCTCTGGCCTCTTTGGCACATGGTCTGTGTGACCTTGGACATTCATTTAATCTGTCTGTACATTATCCTTTTTTTCTCTTTTGTCAGTTTTGATCGTATTGTCTCTAGGGCAGGGGAGCCTGTTGCTTATCGCTGTATGAGGGTAACCAGCTACTATTGTTATGCAAAGTTAATTATGAAGTGAAGTTATTAATACTAAATGACTTATACCGGTGGAAATTTAGCATTTAATGGCTGTTCCTTGTTTAAAAATGTATTCCCTAGCAAGTTGTTTTCAATGCAGTTGAAAGCAAAAGGGCATTGGGTTGAAGCTGTAGTTTTGGGGGGAAGCAATGGCAGCTGCTGGGCTTTTCAACAGGCCACTGAAACCGGTTGTGACTGTGCTCTTTTAAGATTGAGCCTAAAAGTTTTACCACCTAGCCTAGAATTTAAGCAGTAACTATCTCAGCTATGTACACAAAGTTACACTGTAATCATAAAACAGTCAAATGGTGCCTCCAGGTTCACCTCTGCCTCTAGTAAAGCAGCATGGATCATCACTACCTTTTCAGCCATGAGCAAAAGCTGCCCTCCTCTTCTAGACATCTTTTCCTGAACTTCTGACAAGACTTGACCCTGGTTATATATGTGACTGGCTGCTTTTTGTGTTTCCTTGAACCCAGTTCCACAGAGACTCCAAGAAACCTGAAAATAAAAGTATTTTTAACAGGTGCAGACTCTTGGATGTTAGTAGGGGGGAACATCACTGTGTCTGGAGCTTTGCTTGGTGCATTTTTCAGTGCCTGGATTGGCCCCTCATGTTGCTGTTGTTTTCCCTCTTTTCCCTATTGTACAATAGAATATACTGCTTTGCTATTATTAACAAACAAATGAGATAGATTTGAATAAAATGTCAATCTCAATATTTGATGAAGTAAGTGTGCAGGCAAATGACATTTCCTGGAGCTCTAGTGCAGTAAAAAATGTAGCAAATGTTACTTCTCAGACCTAGTTACGGTTGCAGCCGATCACTACCTTATGAGCAGAAACATGAAAAATGTTAGCAAGGATACACCATTGCTGGCCATGGCTTCCTCTGACTTTGAGATGCATATTGAAAATAATGGACCCTCTGAGCTGACCCACTTAAAAGTTTTCTTTTCTTTGATTAATACAACTAGCAAATCTCAACTCAATAACTTCCTGCTGCCAGGGCCTGCTGGTCTGCCAATGCACCCACATGCATGACCGAGAAGGCAATTGTCTATTTTGCAACTGTAATTCAACTTTCTTTTTGAAAGTTAGCAGTTGCTTCTTGTTTTTTTTTTTCTGTAGGTTTTGGGTTTTTTTTTAATGTGCTTTCTGCAATGCAGCTGTGTCTAGCTGGCAGTCAGAAGGGTCTGTAAGCTACTTTTTTTTTCCTGTTGTTCAAGTATTCATTCTGCATCTGGCATCTCTGCAACAGGGACTGTCCAATTTGTGAGTGGGCACTGTTCCATCTGAACAGACGGGGAGGAGTGGAGAAAGACAAAAGATCATATGGACTAGCGAACAAAAAAGTGTGGCCATGAACCTGATCAAGTGGTGCGGATTTTTCTTTATTAGTTGGGGGTTTTTTTTAGAAAATCCTTCACAAATTCCTCTACAGGGCAGCCATTAACACAGTTGACAGTAACACTGCACCCTGAATGAATATAGGGTTTGAAAACTGAGTTTCACCTCCCCTCTCAGCCTGTGATTTCTTGTTCAGGGGATTAAAACAAACCCCCCTGTCCTCTACCTTCTGTATTTGGTTTCCATGCCTGTATCT
Organism: Eurystomus gularis; assembly: GCA_013400335.1. Classification (NCBI taxonomy): domain Eukaryota; kingdom Metazoa; phylum Chordata; class Aves; order Coraciiformes; family Coraciidae; genus Eurystomus; species Eurystomus gularis. The sequence goes on along the minus strand of VZZY01006105.1, from coordinate 154,772 downwards.
GAAGTGTATTCAGAAGAACTCTTTTAAGTGGTCATGACATACAGGCTTCTACAGTGGTATGAAGAACTGATGTCTAACTCTGTAACTCTTCAAAGTGGAGAAAAGCTTTCAAATTTTTAAGCTAGTTACATGGCTGATTAGATTGGAGGCTAACAGGTAACTTGAAAATCAACTTCTGCCTCTGCTTACATTATTGCAATGTAATTTGGGCACAAACTTCCAGAAAAACTCTGGGACTGTTTTATGTCCTTTGCTTTCTATTGTTTGTTCTGAGCTTTTCCAAAACCCTTTCTGTTTTAAGTTGCAGTGTTAAGTGTCATAGGGTACAGAAGGTTTAAAAATATAACTCAACTTCTATTTCTTGCCTTTTTCATTTCCTTGCTTTTCTTTTCAGTCTTAGCCGGTTCCACCTCCTCTTTACTTTGCCCTTCACTAAGCAAGCGCAATTTAATCAGATTTATTGAGAGATAGGAAAGCAGAAATTGCAAAACACAGAGGAGAAGCAATTCAGCATGATTACAAGTTACTAGTGCATCTCACAGCCAATGTGAGCACATTTTCAGACTTGTGTTTCCTCATGTAGTCCTGTGAGCCACTCTAAATTGTTATATCAAGTAATGTTTTGGGTGGACCAATTAAAATAGTTTCTTTCTTTCTTTTTTGTAAGCTTTCCAGAGCTTTTGGAAGACAAGCTGTTTGGTTATTAATGGCCTACAAAAACTCCATTTTGGTGGGTTGTAATGGACTAAATCTGTGTGTTTGTGCATAGAGTTTAAATTACCAACAAAAATATATTAGAGCTCATTGCACTTCTCTGTTCTCTAAATTTGACTATATTCAAATTGTGCTTCTTGTCACTGTATCTGATTACTGATAAATGTAAGAGGTTGTGTTTTGATTATTTTCACTGTACAACTTTTATTCAGAAAGCTTGCTGGCAAAAATGACCTGCCTGGGTAGAAAAGAATTTATCCCCATGCAAAATTCTGTCTTGGTAAGATAGATAGTAGAATTTATCGCTGATTTTTTGGAACTCCAGACCCTGGTGCATACCAGGTCAGGGTGGAGGCTCCTTTACCATACCCGAAAATGACTTTTCTGGAAATGAAACTTGAACTTTTTATTTTACTGGATTAACTTAAAACCCATTAATAAAAACAAACAAACAAAATGAAAAACCCACAAAAAAAAGCAACAAAATAGGTTTCAGCAGAGTTGACAATGCTAGTCACTTCCTTCCCACTAAAAGTTATTAACTAGGTAGATTTTAACAGCCCGGAACTGTGGAAGTGTTGCCTCATTGTGTGTCTCAAATGTGACATATTTTAAAGCTCCAAGTCTGTGCCTCTGTTTCTTATAAATGCGAATCTCAGTTCTTCCAAAATCTAAGCCTTTATTTTTTTAGCTATTCTCAGGAAAAAAATTGAAAATGTAACTTGAATGCACCTTGGAGGCTTAAAAACCTGACCTGCAAATAAAATCAACCTGAAGCTTTTTACAAAATCTGACAGAGTGGAATCCATACTCTGTTGAAATCAAATCTGCCATCTACTTCATTGAGAATAAGACTTCATCTCAGATGTTTAAGCTTAGTTTATGACTCCTGAAGGTAGTACATTTGTGTGTGGTTTTGGAATGCTTGGATCTGATATCTTCATAGTTTCTTTAAAAAGTTTCCTTCATATTTTCAGCCAGCTGAAAAAAGAATTTGCCCTCCATAATGGACTGTAAGAAAATATGCTAACTGCAGATATTGACCCTTAACTTCTCCATATTTTTCTCATTTTATATGGCTTTTGAACAGCTGTTGCAAAAGTTGGTGGAATATCTTCTCTTTCACACATGCAGTGACTAGAGACTCTTCCTCTTTTGACTTCAAGAAGGCTTTTTGGCTGTATAGTCTGGCAACCTTGCTGAGCTCCTGAGCCTTTCATCTCCATTTCTTAACAAAGCTTTGAAATACTCATTTGTAATTTTGGCTGACCATGTTTTGATATTTGGTACTCTAGTGATTCCATGGCTTTTGAACAGCTAGCATCAAAACTGATAGGTGAGGGCCATTGATGTAGATTTGAAAACTTGGCATTGCGTAGCAAGCAAAACTGATTTCAGATTTGTGCTACTTGATTTATCTCAGCTGCTGCATTCCTCTCCATCAATGGGCATGTAAGCAGCAAACTTCAAAGAATACGGGGTTTTGTTATATGTGTCCTGGTGTATTTTTCTCCTTTCCTCCGTCTCTTCCACAGTTTCACCCACATATTTTCCAGGTTGCTTCAGATTATAATGATTTCAAGAATTCATTTCATTTTTTGTTGAATTGACTAGGGAATGTGCAAAAGTTCAACAGCTATAATTTGGAGTTTACAGAGCTCCTTGTGTGTATTGCAGTCAACAAGGGAACAAAACAATTTAGTTTTCAACTTGCATGATAAAACATACAGTTCTATGGTAGTATCTCCAGGCAATTCATAGTATACATCTAGTAACACAGTCTCATTTGTAAGAAATATGTGAGTTGTATTTTTTTCTACATAGAGATATCAATAGTTTCATATGTACAATGATATAAATATAAAAATATCCAGGAAGTCACTACAGATTAATTAAAAAAATTCTATGTAGCTTTTATTTCGGAAAGAAGTCTAGCAAAGAAGATCAAAATATTTTTACAACCTTGCTGATATGTAATGCCAGAAGTCCTGCCCACTGAAGAGAGATTTTAATATGTTGTGTTAGTACAGGTCTAAGAAATGAGGAGGTTTTTGTTTCCCACCCATTGAAAACAAGAAATGTCTCCTTCCAGCCCAGTGTGAAAAAGGAGGAAGACAAATCCTTGGTGTCTTGGGAATCATACAGGTACTGTCAGTCTGGTGAGCACTAGGCTTGTTCTGCATGGAAGAACATGCAGCAGTCACAGCATGTTCCCCACCGCTTTGTCTGGGTTAGATATCAACAGCTAAAGTCTGTTGGCTTACAGATGTGAAAGGGAGGAATTATATACCCCTTTCCTGTGCTACATTTTTCTGTATCAAAACATGTGCAAGGCGATAGTAAAAATATGCTGCATTTGTACATAATGAGTAAAAGGCAGGAATTTGCTCAGAGTACTTTTGCCCCAGTTTTATACTATTTGGGGCTGTTTATCAAGAAGCATACACTGCAGAAAAATAGTTTGGTTACCACATGTCTAGCAGTGATTGCAGCAGCACATATGGAACAGTGGCCTTGATGTGGACTGGTAGCTAGGGGTTTGGAGAGGGCTTTGCAGTCTTGGTAGAGGAAGGGAGAAGAAATTTTATGTCCTGGCTCAGAGTATGTTGAAAGAAGCCTCTTCAGTTAAGGAAGAGAAATAACTACATGAACAAAGTTCCAGTTCATGATGATATAGATGAATGTGAAGAGTATGGTAACTTCTACAACCCGTTTTGGAACAGCAGCCATTTTATTTTCACTGTTCAAAGTGACCTAATGAAAGACCAGAGGTTCTTCAGAGGCATTGAATTCAGTGATGTAAATACGCTATTTTTTTTCTTTTTCTCCCTTTCTTTGGGGGCAAGAGACCACTGGGTCACAGGAAGTCTAGGTACCTACAACATAGATACAACATGCAAACATAAGTTTGCGTATATGCATATTGACCCCCAGCCCCTTTAAGTTGCTGTTAGATGGAAGGGCACTGCACTGGAATCTATGGATATTCTTCTTATATTTATGAAGGGATCACTGGGAAGTGGGCAGGGGTGGAAAATAGAGTAAGAATTTAGGACAAAGAGGAAGGTACAAGAAAACAAAGGGTAGCCCAAGAGTAAATCTATTGCAACTGCAGAAAATGAAAGAAGCACTAATGGCCTTCACAGATGGTCTTTTAGAATACAGTCAGTCAGGCGGTGCCTAAATTATTAAAGATTTGCAAATACACTGGCATACTAATACAGCAGGAGACAGTTAGCATGCCTATGATCAGAGAATTAACAATATGGAAGTACCCCAGGAACTGTCAAAGGAAAACAAGGTGGTATGTTTAGCAGTTGGTGTGTAGTGCTGATCATGGTTCCGTAGGTGATTTGGTTGTCTAGTACACCAAAAGCAGAGTAGGAGGAGTATCTTCTGATAATACCATGGATTGGGGATGGTGTTCCTTAGGCTTTCCTTACCTTACCCTGGTGTTTAGCACAAAGAGAAGTCCTCTTCATCCTCTAACCTTTTTGCTAAGTAGCTGGAGCCCATTAGAGGGCTGAAGCTAGAATGATAGGGTGGAGATTGGCAGTGGAGCTATATTGAAGAAAGATGACCTGTACCAGATGAGTTCCTGTCTACATAGTTCCCAGATTCAACCCTTCCTCTAGAAGTCAGGGGCAAAGTGCTTACTCATTTAAATAGAAACAGGATCTGAACTCTATGCACTTTTTCTGCCTTATATATGATTGGATTAACATACTTCTAATATTTTGGTCTGGCTAATAGCAGCAGCTTTAACAATAAAAATTCTAAATTCTAATCTGTCTTTTATGTGCAATAAAAAGGAACTGGAGATTATTTAGTATTACTTATAAATAAAGCACCTATGTTTCATCTTTTTAATCAGAGTTTTCCATGTAGGTGATACCTTTGAAAACATACCAGCTCCACAAACAGTAAGTGGTAATCGTAAAAGCACTTTCAGATTCCAATTGTTCCCATTCTCACAATTTATAGCCTGAGAAGGCAATTGCTCTGCAGGTTGGAGAAAAAAGCTGAATACTCTTTAAGTCTAGCCAGGCTTCTTCTGCTTTTTTTTTTTTTTTCCTTTAAGGTATAGCTATTAGCCAATGCTGTATTTCCATGAATGTTACTTTCTAGGTAATGAAAAGAATGGTATCATTTGTCTATTTACAGAAGATAATGTAAGATGCAAAAAATTTTTATAATGTAAATAAGTAGTAGTTGTCTTTTTTTTGTGAAGTCTATGTGAAGTAGATTGTTTTCCAATTTGAATTAATGTACCTCATCATTCCCTGTGTACCTGCACCGGATTGTCTCCTTTTCAGGACATACAATAGCAATAAAATATGTGCAGCTTGCACTTTTCTGCAGGGCAGCTCCCATTCACTAACTCTTATTTCTCTTTCCAAGGTGTGTTCATTCTTGCCATTTGCTCTCTTGGTTCATGCTGTCCCATACTACTCTGCAAGATGCACATGGACTCAGAATAGGAAATGAGAAAAAATACGTTGTTTCCTACTACTATGAATACTATGGACACTTTCATTGCCTTTCTCAGGCATTTGAGATTTCTTTTTCTTCATTTTACACTCCTGGCCCCTGACATAAAAAGAAAGGAGGTTTAGTTGTCTCTAAAAGAAGCAATTTAAGAGATTTTTCTTAAAACAAACAAAACCCCCCATATTTCTTTTTAATCAAAACTCGTAACAACTCAAATTCCTATACCCAAACTGAATGGCAGATATGACAATACTCTTACTGCTTTTTGTGGTGAATTTCAGAAATCTTAGAGGGTTTACAAATACCTTCACTAGTAATTTTTGTACCATTTTGACCCTCTAGTTCTGCATGAGGAAGGCTTTGCTGCTTCCAGCTGGACTCTGTGCCTGGCTGGGGAACAGCTTGAGCAGATTGGTCCTTCCCTTGCTAGAGAGACTGACACAATTGCCTTTAAGCTGAGCTGGCTGACTTCGCACTGAAACACCAACAGAGCACCTAAAAAGCCAAATTTGAGTCTTCCACGGGAAGCAGCAGCTGGCAGCATACCCTGCCGGCCATGCCCACTGCTGGTTGTGGCCATGGGAAATGTGCACTGAGAAGCTTGCTAGGCTGAGCCCTGGCACCTGAGGTGGGATTGTACCTGCAGAGTACTCCAATGAACAACCCGCCAAGAGTGAGAAACGTTAAGTACCTAGGCAGGTTAGCAATACTACTCTGGTCTTCCATCCTTAGTACTATTACTTGGCTGCTGGTAGTTTGAAGGTGTGTGTCATGCCTTAAAGCATGTTAAAGGAAACAGCGGAAGGGGCAGCAAATGCCATAACGAGGCCAACTTTCCCCCTGAGCCAGAGGTAGGAAATGGGTGCCTGTAGGGGTGGTGAATCAGAGCGCTTCAATCAGACATCTGAAATAATACTGTTGATGTTTAGCCCATCTTCTGCCAGTATAATATGACATCCCTGCAAAAGTTAATCAATATGAATGCTAATATCGTTCCTATTTTCCAACTAATATCTTTCAAATATATGGTGTGCTTTTGTTGTCTTCCAGGATTAACAACATGACAAATTTGAACTTTTAAAGGCAAGATACTTTGTAGTATTGGAGAGCAGAAAAATGTCACAATGCTTTGTACAAAATAGAACGATGTAGATTTCCAGGCCTATAATTTTTCTGCTTTTCTTAATGATTTCTAAAGAAGCATGGAGAATAGATGGACCAAACTATTAAGAAGAGAGACTACTCTGCTTGTGTTTAAAGTGTAAGAGGCAATCAAATAAAAGGAATTATTCATGTAGGTTGACTCCTGCAGCCTAATTCCAGTTGGCACAATATAATAATTTCATTTATTTCCTAACAGTGAAAGCTCACTGGGCCCAATTCACAATTCTGCCTGACTCTCTCTACTCTTTCGGCTAGAGGTTATGTTTTTGCTGCAAACAGTAGTCGCAGAGAAATGAGAAAATATATTAGTGTCAGTGTTTCCTTGATCAGTGCAAGGCAAAGGAAACTCAGGTATTTACTTTTCTGCTGTGACTGCTATTGTCCTTGGGGACTGCTGAAACTTTAAATCAGAGTCCTAATTGGCACTTGGATAGCCATGACATACTAGAAGCTTCAAAAGGAGCTTAAGGGAGTAGTTGCTGCTTTTTCCCTGCTCTGTGCTATCCATAGCACACACATAACAAGGATTTGGAAGGTAGAGTTATCAGCATTAAATCTGACTGTGTGACTAGCTCAGACTAGGCATCCCAGAGCAAGGAGCTGACATGGAAGTCATAAACCAGGAGCAAATTACACTGTGCAAGTAAGTGATTGGAAGTGTGACATGATTTGCCCTGACTCATCCGCTGGTGTTTTTGCTGCTCCTCAGGTAAGCCTGCAGTGTTTTTAAGGGTTGTGTTGTCATTTACAGCTTTTAAAAATGGAGATAGCTTGCCAAAAGTTAATGTGTTCATGCTCCCATAGCCTAAGTAGTCAGGAAGGGTGGAATGGCAGCTAAAGGGATGAATGCCACTTGTGTGAGTCTGGAGGCAGACAGGGTCCCTGCTTGGCTAGTACAATTGCATATCCCTGATTTAGAGTTTTCCAGTTCAGAGCAACTTGGTTGACTGATGGTTGCCCCCACTGCTCCCCATCTCTCGTGGATTCTGTACATATTTTGAACCTATTTACTGGGATTTTTTTTAACCTGTCCCCTACTGATGCCTAAAGAGTTTTGGTTAGAAAAGGGAAGTGGCTGCACCGTGATCTGAACAGCCTTTGCTTTGAAACTCCGATTCCAGGAATCTCAAGGGCTATTTAGAGCAGGAAAGACCCAGATTTTAAGAAAAAAAGCCATGAAAATTAGTAAGAGAAATACAAAAGTTGTAAGAGAAATAAAAAAGTTATAAGAGAAAGCCAATAGCATTTATACACCATTGAGACTGGACTGAAACTCTGCTGTTTGGAGCAGATTGCTTGGGTTTTTGAGTTGTTTTCTTACAGTTATATAAGTAGCTGTGTTTCCATTTAGAGAGACTAATTGTTCAAGAGTTATGCCATGGAAATCACAGGTTCTCTACCCCCTAGAAAGCCATTGCTCTGCAGTGCTGAGACTGGCGCTGAGAGATCCCTGTGATTATGCTCCCATGTTCACCGCTGTGATGACCTGCAAGCTCACCAGCTTTCTCTCCAAACTCTTCTCTCACCCTCTTCTGCCATAAAAGTGTGTGTGTGTGTATGTGCAGGTATGTACAGAAATAATATCAGCAAACACAAAGATAAAATAATTAAATATAACAATAGTGAGAAATAGCAGTGGGACCTACTTGCTAACCTGCATTTAATTAGTTATTTGTGAATTCCCAAGTATCCTTATTTTACTAGCATTAGCTTGTTCTCTGAAAATGGACTTAAAGTGGCTTTTTTTTTTTGCACTTGACTAGTTTTGTGTGCAGTATTTTCAGCCTGCATTAAATGAGAGGGGTCATTAATTTACTTTTCAACTTTACTAAAGTCAGAGTTAGTCTCCATTTTCCTGAGTAATATCTAATTGGTAACATCAGTTTGGCAGGCAAAGGACAGTGACACATGAGCAACCTCCATCCAGGGTTTGCCCATGTGTAACAGGCTGGAACCTGGCAAGCAATTCAGATGGCAATGTGGTGTGATATGCAGAGAACAGAGTCCATCCATACTTCCATCTGCCTGTTTGTCCTTTTTAGTGGTGGAACTTCAAGAAAAGTAACATGCCTTTTTAGTTTGTGTAAGTGGAAAGTGCCAATTTCACATAGTAATTTCCTGAATGAATGATTCCAGGTTTTTTGTTAGAGGAACACTTTGATAAGTCTAATCAGTGTTGTGTTTGGAGGGAAGAGTTTATTTATTTATTTGTTATATGTTTATGTATATGTCCACACATTGTTCAGGACTAACTTGGTTTCACTTCCATTTTTTTTTTTTTTTTGTTCTGCACAGCTGGAATGAAGGGTAACTTTCAGTTATTTATTACCTTGATTCCATCAAGAAAAATGCATGCCTTCTTTCATAACGCTACAGTACCTTTGAAAGAAGAACTAATTGGATAAATATTGCTATTTGCCAATTAAAAGAAACAGCATTTTATACCATTGCAATCACAAAATATCTGTATCAAGTTTTTGAAAAATTACACTTATGAATGTATTCATATGCTGGAAACTTTGTCAAATACTTCATGTTTGTTGGCACAGGTTGTTGTCTGCTTCTTTGTAAGAAGATATCCATTGCAGCCACTTTAACTTTTGATGTTGCCCTTATTTTAATTCCCCAAGTGCTGCTGGCAGCGTTCTTTACCTTGAATCAAAGTTATTATTATAAAAATCCCACAATTCTGCCAAGGAGAATGGGATAGTAAGTTATATGGGCAGACTAATCTAGGTAACTTTTCAGGTATGCTTATATAAACAAGAGATGCCTGAGAACTGTGAAAAATGTTACTACATATCGGATATGCAAATGTGGCATTTGTTCAGCTTAATATGAATGCCTCTGCACCAGGCAACAACACCAGAAGTGCCAATTAGGATGCAGTCATGGTTCCAAAAATTCATCCTTTCTTTTCAGCTAATATGACATTTATGTGTCCGGTCTTTTTCTTTCGAAGAGTGGCTGTGCTTCAACCTACCTGCACAGAAATGCCAGTCTTTCTTGAATTTTATTTTAACTAAAAACCTGTTATTGTGCCAGGCATCAATAGAGAACTGTTACGCCTGCAATGTGTTTTATTATGGCCAGAATTTAAAGAGCTGTGCCGTGTAGGTCAATCAGTGTTACGAATGACAGCAGTTGTTATCTGCTAGTGAGGACAGCAGTATAATAATAATGTTTATTGCACATCATTTTTCAATGATTTTATGCTACCATTTAGGAGATGAATGAAATGACTCTCTAGCAGACATGAATGTAAATAAATTAAACATTAAGAACCAGTGAGTTCTAATCATCTTTCTTTAAGATTGCACTAAATGGTTGCAATCAGTGAAATAGATGAGAGATTGCATTAAATTGCTCTTCCAGATACTATATCATGCCAGCTCAAACAAGGTTCACATGCATTGCAAAACAGCTCAGGTTGAAGGAGCATCTGGAATGCCTCATAGACATGCATTAGCTAAGAGTAATGCACTGGTCGCCTACCGTTGCTTATAGTCTTTTACATTAGCATACATGGAGTGACAAAGAGAAACCCAAACAAATAAACAAGGGAAAATCTGTATTGTTTTGTTCCAGGGCTTTACTCTTATTACAGATTTATATTAATATATGCCATGGTTTAGAGGACTATGCATAAGCATAGCATCGGTTGCAGTATTTTCTCAGCTGTTTCATTCAGACTGCTGATTTTTTAGGATGTTATTGGAAATTTACAGGTCGAAAAGATGACAGCTTGGAGAATGAAGGGACGTTTGTTACTGTTATGAGAAGAGAATACAGGCGCTGTGATATGGGTAGCAGATAGGCAATATCTGAGAAGCTGTCAACAGAATACGTTAAGGTTGGATTTTCAGGGGCTGACCTCTTATTCTGCCAGCACAAATCCACAAATTAAATTGTGTGAGCAGTTAGGTCACAGAGAGGGAGAGATTTTTGTATCTGTCTGACCTAAGGTACATGCACAAAAGTGAACATGAAATAGGGAAGGTCTCAAGGTCAGCAAAAACAGATTGGAAATCTGTCTCTTCAAGTCTTTAAATCACAACACAGTGAGCACAATTAAAACTGTGATTGTTCAGGTCCTCTGCTGCCAACAGTAGGAGCAGCATCCCTTTTCATTTAGGGGTAATACAGCCCAAAGTTATTTTGCTACTGATGACGTGCTAGTCCCTGGCTGTGTGGCACAGCCTTGGCAGGATGCTCCAAACACCCCTCCAGCAGCTGCTCTGGAGCCAGCTGCAGCTCTGGTCCTTAGCACAAGCCTATACTGGGAGGAAAGGGAGATGGTCACAATTCCCAGCTTCTGGGTTAAAGTCCTGTTGAACAGTTGTCTTATTAAGAATTTAAAAATTCTGTTTCTAGATTTCCTTCCCTCACCTCCCTAAGCAGCTACTGTTGACTAAATACTACTCACCTTCCTCCTCCTCAGGTCTCTTACTTTCCATGCAGGAATTTTCCCCAGCTTACTGCACTGTGTGTGTTTCAATAACTTTTCTGGTGTGCAGAGAGGAGGGCAGGAGTTAGCAGTATGCAAACTTCCCAAGGTTTGGCAGTCACCTCTTCCCGAAAGCATGCCTTGAACTCACTCTCATGCTCTGCTGCTGCCTCTGAGGGATGTTAGCTGCACTCCAGACAGAAACACTCCTTTTGGGGAGGTTAAAATCTGATATTTCAGTTTGCCTGTTTTTTGACATCTTCACCTTGATCTACAGTTTTAGACGAAATTCAGAATTCAGATGATCTGGCATGCTGGTGTCTGAAGATAAGACTTGAGGTTTCTTCAGGTTTAGGAAAATCTGTTAATATTCCTATATTGTTTGTTGTAGTGTTTATTCATAGCATTGCTGGTTTTCCCTATAACAAGAAAGGAAAAGAACTCCGGGAACAAAGGGGACATTCATTGAGACATTTTTCGTGAATGTGAGAATCCTA
>VZZY01006105.1:0-143409 GCA_013400335.1 Eurystomus gularis | reverse complement strand
TTTTTTTTTTTTTTTTCCCTGCTATTTGTCTCACTAACATTCATTGGTGAGTTTGTTTTGCTTCAAACCCATGTCAAACTCACCAATGCTGACTGGAGCACTGGGTGCCAGGGGCTCTCAGGTGGCAGGAGGGGCCGTGCTGGACTCCATGCTCACCACTGCTTCTGGTACAGAGTTAGAGAAACCAGAGACAGAAGAAATACATGCTTTGCTTGCTGTATGGTACAGCCTGGTTTACGGTAATGAAACACATTTTTTCCTGGACTTTCGTTTTTGGTACTCAATATCTCTTCCAAGAGGAAAACCAAGGATACTGCTGAAACATTCCTTGAGTCTGCCACACTGACATACCATATATTACTTAACTGAAAAAATGACTCTGTGTTGAATACTTAGATGTAGTATCTCTTCACCAGAGTAAGAGAAAAAAGTGGATGAAAGAAAAAGCTCTATCCTCAGGTCTTATCCAGTCTTCTCACTGACTACTTAAATTGTAAAGCACTTTTTGCTGGCTTGGTTCAGCTTAGTTTTGTTGGTTTTGATATTTTTGTTGTACTGCCCTTTCATTCAGTAGCTTTACTCAGGAGTAGACACCAACCAGCCAGATCATATCCTACACAAATATCAAAAACAAACACTTGAGTCAAAATCTGTCTTTGTACCTCATAATTGCATGCTCTTCACAGTCCAATATCCTTTTCAAAGAGCGATGCCTAAATCTTTCCTTAAATGTCTTAAGATTCAATAAATAAGGCCTACAATATAATAGCTGTTTCAAGCCACACTGGGAGATAAAAGGAATGTCTCTGGATTTTTTTTTTTGTAGTATTACTCATCCTTATCAGAGGGCCAAAATCTATGGCAAAGAGCACCAATGTTAACAGAGGACTTCACAAAGTGTTTCAGAACAGGTACTGACTCACTCTACAAAGGAGAAAAACTTAATCTTTATCTCATAACTGCAGGGAAAAAAAAGACAGGAGCTCCTAAGTTCTCCCTGAGGCTCCCAACTGTATTTGTGATCACCACAAACCTCCTTATCATTGTCTGCAGTGTCTGGTGTGGTTAAAATCCTGAAATACTCCCCGTAAAAGGTCTTTTCTGAACCCATCAAGAATTTGTTCTCTAGATAGAGAGATTCTTCAGTCTACAGAGGGCTTCCTTTCTGGCACTGGTTGTAACTGGAAGTAAAAACTTTGGTGGACTATACTGCAAGGAGACATCATCTGTATTTGTTAAGTAACATCTAAACCCGTTGCCTATTGATCAATACAACATTTTGCCTGTGCTTTTCACATATGAGGTGAAATTTTCCGTTCTGTGGAAAGCTTCTGACTCCACTCTCTAAAATGGGAAGTTTTAGGACCCTGCAATTCTTAGTGAAGTTAATGGAAGCTATGAGAGTCCTATACTTTAAACGGGAAAAATTCTGGTCCTCAAGGGGTACTGAGACTTATGTGATCTTACCATTAATGCTAGCTATTGCACCTGAGTGGCCTGCTGTCCTTTGGTTTATTTAACTCTTTAATTGTTTAACTTACAGAAGAAATATGCATTAGTCCTAAGCAAGAGAGCTGGCAATGTAACTAGTAGCACTTGACTTATATAGATGATAGTTAGCTGCCTGCTGCTGAAGGGAGAGAGGACAGATAATCTTAACAGCTTTTTTTTTTTTTTCTAAATCCAGAATTTAACTGCAGAAGTTAGAGACTTCCTACCAGCAGGTACAGCCAGCACTGTTTAAGTGGGATTTTGCCTCTGTTTATTAAGTATTTTCCCATATTCCATTGAATTTCAGTGATGTATTGCTTTAATAACTGATCAGGTAAATGAGATCAAAACTAGAAAAATTGTGTGCTGAATAGAGGAATTCCAAAACAACTCTATTTGAATTGTTAGCACGTAGTTGAAATAAAAGCTGTAGTCCAGAGTAAGAGGGTGCAACACTAGCTTGATGGATGTGGTAACTGATACTGAGATTCAGACTAAGTGGTTGTTAAAGTTCTTAACAGAACCTCTCAAAGAAGTAAGAATCACCAATTCCTGATGCAGCTAAAAGCAGTGTGTCTTCCTGCATTTCCACATAACTTCCTTTGGAAGCCCTATGGTTTTGTTGTTGCAATTTGTCATTGTTTGAATGGTTTCTAAATCCTACCCAGATCAATTCCAATGCCAGATTCCTTGTTCCCATAGTAAGCAATTTGGAGGTTGTGTTTGTAGTCCGCAAAGAAGAGTGTGTCCAGCAGGTCGAGGGAAGTCCTCCTCTCCCTCTGCTCTGCCCTAGTGAGACCTCACCTGGAGTACTGTGTTCAGTTCTGGGCTCCCCAGTTCAAGAGGGACAGAGATCTACTTGAGAGAGTCCAGCAGAGGGCTACAAGGATGATTAAGGGACTGGAACACCTGCCTTATGAGGAAAGTTTGGGAGACCTGGGGCTTTTTAGTCTGGAGAAGAGAAGACTGAGAGGGGATCTAATTAATGTGTCTAAATATATGAGGGATGGGTGTCAAGAAGAAAGGGGCAACCTCTTTTCACTTGTGCCCTGCGATAGGACAAGGGGCAATGGATACAAGCTAGAGCACAGGAAGTTCCACCTCATCATGAGGAGGAACTTCTTTACTTTGAGGGTTCCAGAGCACTGGAACAGGCTCCCCAGGGAGGTTGTGGAGTCTCCTTCTCTGGAGACTTTCAAGACCCATCTGGATGCATTCCTGTGTAACCTGTCCTAGATTCTATGGTCCTCCTCTGGCAAGGGAGTTGGACTCGCTGATCTCCAGAGGTCCCTTCCAACCCCTAACATTCTATGATGCTATGATTCTGTGAAATGGAGCTCTTCAGCCAAACCCTGCTCTGAGGGAGAAGTGAACTGAAAATGTTGGAAAGCATCCCAGCAAAATAAGACAGTCCATCTTTCATTTACCTATGTAGCACTTAAGAAGAGAACAGGAGGAATCAAGGATGCTACCTGTATCTCATGCTTCTGTAGAAGAAGTAATTTTGATAAGTGAAACTGTGATAAGACTGTGACCAAGATGAAGAAGAAGGGTGGATATTGCCTGAAACTATGTATGGGTTTCCTTGACTGATACTCTAAGAGCTTTGCGATACACATCCACGTAGTTGAGGCTGTACCTTGACAACTAAAGGGAAAAAGTGTAAATACAGATGTAAATGTTCTTTCACCTTTCCAAATAGATAGAAAGCAGCAAAACAGGATGTGGTGATGAAAACCTGTTGCTACAGTGCTAAAGAACTTGAAATATGTGCTCTGTTTAGGGCGGGGGACAATAACACTGAGTGTGGAAATGGAAGTAGGTTTGCATCTGGCTAGAAAGAGAGACTAGCAATGCATCTATATTATACATCAAGCTGACGATGTGGATAAGGCAGTGTCAAAGCTTGCAACAGGATAATGCGCCCAAAAGGGAGCGTCCTTCTGTCCAGCAGTGCCAGCTCAACCGCTTGCATGTGATAGCTCTGTGAGTTGAGAAAAAAGACTCCACAACTTCTCTTCCTTTTCATTTTCTGGGTTAATTTTTAAACAAATTAACCCCATGGCTGAATTGCTGTGTGGTGCAGAAGCAGCTGTGCTGATAATGCTGAAATGTGCGTGTGTGTTGAGGTTGGCAGGTGTCCAGGAGAGCTGCAACTCTGTTTCAGGGTGTTTGCACCAGTCATCCTCTCTTGTGCACTCCCAGCTGGCCAGAGGTCCACAAAAGCAAAACATCATCAGCTTTTGTGTATGAATATTGCTTATTTTGTTCTACACTTCCACTTGACTGCAGTTTTTAACTTGCTGTAACTCTTGTCTGATAGGGGTATGAACTTTTTGTCTCCCAAAGTTGTACCTCTGAACACAGATACCCTTAGACCAGCACCACAGTACCTTCTGCCAGTAACTTGTGGAGCTAAAAACATCTTCTGTGGGTCCATCTGTGTTCATGCTCACTTTTAACCCTGGAGTATTTAAGGCCACATACTTGTCAGGGTGTCATCCTTTTATCCCCAAATGACCATCAGGTTGCCTCAGACTGTTGGGAAACTGCATTAACCATTTATGATGGAAAGACCAGTCCCTGGCAGTGGCACAAGGGATGGGTGATATCTGCTGGGGATGCAGTTTTCAGGATAAGCCTAGTGCTAAGGCTGAGACCCAGGTCAGCTGTGACTAGTAAAGAAGATGCAACTGTAATGCTGATGCCATGGTCCAAGATGACCAGTCCAGGTGTTTTAGAAGTGCAACAGTTGTAAATGTAACTGAGAGAGAAGCTCTGGGGAATGCTGTTGGCTCATGGACCATTGCTATTCCTCACAATTCATCACAGAACCTCAGGAATCCTTATTTTCCAAAGTTTCTATATAGTCTCCTATAGAGGGATTACACATTTCTATAGAGAAGCTCCAAAGACCAATAACTTGTGTCTACACTACCACTGGTTTGCAGTCCAGAGCCTGGAGATGCTGCTGGCTTAGTACTGTGCTTCCAGATCTGAAAGTCATCGCATTTAGAACTGTCCTGAGATGTCCTTAAAATCCAGAGACCTTCACAATTCGTCTTATCAAAGGAAAATGAGAGACCTTGGAGGATGCATTATTAACCTGGAAAAGATCGATGTCTCACACTTGTTTTCAGAGTAGCAGAAATCAAAGCTAAAATCAGTGAAGGGCATTCTGGAAGGAAAACCAGCAGGGGTTGGGTTATATGAGGGTACCAAAGCAACCTTCCTGCTAGCTTGGATAAGTTATTGTAAGTACCTCAAAATCACCATCATGATGCTATCAAAAGCTACTAACTATTCCCATCACCTTTTAAAAATACTGAGTGGGTCAAATTAAATCCAGTGATTTCAGGAAAATTTACTGATTGTAGTTAAGTAAACTACAGAGTTCTGTTTCAGATGTCTCTTGTTCTGAGATTTATTTATTTTAAAATGGAGAGAGAAAGAGAGAAAGAAAAACTCCATTGGTTTATGGAATGAAGGTCCTTGCAAGTAATTACATTGTTGACTAATTGCACATTTTCCATGGGGTTATTGTTGAGAGAGAGTAGTTTTTGGTAGCAAATATTGTAAATGCAAGGAATGTGAAATTTTATTGCACTGACACTGGGAAATCATGTTGGATTGGTGATGGAAAATATATTTTGAAGACAAATAATAGTGTTAGTAAAGCAACAGAAGCTTTAAGCTGTTAAAGATATTTCTCTCTATTGCCTGCTAAAAAATAAAAGGTGAGAATTTGAAGCTCCACAAGCCATCAGGTAGAATTTTCTTCCTGGAGATCCAGGAGAAAATAGAAGTCTGCAGGCAAGACCACTTCTAACAGAACTAACAGTAGAAGTTAACTGAACAGGCTATTTTCCTTACTGGTAAAAATGTTTTATTCTAGAAGTGTTTTATTTCATCATCTCTTGTTCCTGATTTTTCTCTTGATTGAGCAGGTATTTTTCAAGGGGCAAATGACAATGAACTGGTCTTTTATTTTTCTTTCATGGTGGTTATCTTTAGTCTAGAATAATCTGTGTGTAGAAGAAATATAGACATTCTCAAATGTTTTATTCTTAAATCAGGGAAAAGAATAAGGAAAAGCCTTAAAGCAGACAATCAAAATGCTGAAGGATTGGTGGCAAATACACCCTCTACCTCACTGTAGTTATTGCAAGGTTTTTGATAGTATGTCTTTAGATCTACATTTTTCTTCATTCTGTCAGAGCAGTCAAGGATTCTAAAGATGAAATGTTTTAAGGGGGGGTATTAATGGCTTCTGATGTTTTGGATTGTTCACACAGAGTGGAAGGGCTGTGACAGTAAACACTGGAAGTAATTTCAGTGAGAATCTTGAGTGGAGCCAAGTTACACAGAACAGATGAATGGAGGCTGACACAGAGTCTGCTGAGATGGGGAGAGTTGACTATCCTGCTCAGCTTTGGGAGTCAGTTTTTGGATATCAGTAGCAAAAGTACAGACACAAAGAAAGATATAAGCAAATTCTTAATGGCTTGACCTTTCAGAAGGCTCTATCTACATGACTTTTGCCCTTTTCATTGTTACCATCCAGTAGCCTTTCCATAAAAGAAGAAAAAAAACCTCGAAGACAAAACAAACAAGCTCTGAATTAATTAATGTGAATATGACAAGTTATAGGATGATCTCCTGGGATCCAGGCAGAGATATGGCTGGGCATTTGAAGCATCTCACTTGCACGTAAAGAATGACATTTCTGCACAGTCCTCATCATTACGTATTAGGAACTTTGTATTCAAGCTTAACGAGACTGTATGGCTTTTGTGTTTGTTGTTTTGCTTCTTTGTTTGTTTTTGGTTTTTTTTACAGAAACAGTTAGTGGAAATAGTAGAGGAAAGAAAGCAGTAAGAAAGAAAGGCAAGTCAAGAACCCAGCTATTCAAGAGAGAGAGCATGACTAGAGCCCTTTTGGATTTTGGCATGGGGCTATTGCAATAACCAAAGGCAGACCCACAGAGGTTTGCTCTGAGGCAAATCCATAGCTTAGGGTTTCTTCACACAAATCCTTCCTCTCTAAGCATTTGGACTGAAAGCAGGCACAGCATGGCAGACTTTCCAGACTAAAGGTTTTGCTAGCATATTAGGATATGCTAGCCAAAACCCAACTAAGTGCCTGTACAATTTTTCCAATGTTTAACATTATTCGGTTGTTTGTAAAAATGGAAACCTAGTGGATCCTCTATGGAGTTCTCTTAATAAAAGCAGCCAGCAGTGAAAACTTATACCCTAAAAGTTCTTACCCTATAAAATGTAGCATGGGACACTAAAAGACAATGTTTCTAAACTCCTGGGAAATGGGCTGCAGGCTGGCAGCAGCATGGTAAGGAGTAAATTGGTTCTAATATGCAGCAGGCAGCAGGACAAGAGAGATGTACTATGAGAGGTATCTGTGAGGTTTGATAGTGGAATGGTACTTCCCGTATAGTACTTTGCATATCTGAACATCAAGGGAAGGAAACAATTGCTTATGGCGTTAAAATGCTTGTCCTGGCAGCAATGCCAGATGAGGGAATGAATTTCCAAGAAGCAGCATAGGATCGTTGTTGTATGGGCCATTTATAGTTACAGACACTTGGCACTATGGAATCAAATACAGGATTCTGTACAGTGTTTCCCTTTATTTTTCGGTGATTAACTCTGAGAGCCAGGATGATATACCACCTGAGGTTTTCTCTGATGCTAAATCAATTTTCTTTTGCTCATATTTTATTGTTACAGTTATTGGTTCTGAAAAATCTCTGAAGGCTTACTGCCATGTATGAAACTGTTCCTTCATTAGT
The DNA here is from genome assembly GCA_013400335.1 of Eurystomus gularis. NCBI lineage: Eukaryota > Metazoa > Chordata > Aves > Coraciiformes > Coraciidae > Eurystomus > Eurystomus gularis. The sequence continues at coordinate 136,109 of VZZY01006105.1, read as the reverse complement.
GTCTGACAATCCACAGGGACATATTCATGGAAACTTCTACATCTTGACCTGTAATTTTTCTTGGATTTGAACAATCTTAATGTGAACAAAAATCTCTGCTACTAGAGAGCAGGGAAATTATTTACTTGTAGAGTGAGCAGTGACTTTACCCCTAAGCTATAATAAAACTGTTAAAATCAAGTGTTCAGTAACTTCCAAGCAAGAAAACATTTTCTGAACCTTTTCCTCTATACCTTTCTGTGGTTTGAATTATCATTTGTTAAATATATTATGACATACTATTTACCACAGACCACAGATTTGAGACCTTTGTGTGGCTATGTCCCCTAGGAATTTAATAAATAAATCACTGAAAACTAGACATATGCTTCAATCCTTCTTGTTGTATTTTATGTCTCCTGAATGATACCTGCTTTAACTTGGATGAAACCACTTTTATTAATGTTGTTTTATCGGTCGCTAAAGGCTGTGCTGTCCTGAAGTGGAATTTGGACATTGCTGCTTCTTAATATGTGTAGATTGTTGACCATATCAACCCAGCTGGAGGGGTGGGGAAGGGGATAAAGGAAAAAAAAAAAAGGAAGAGAAAAAAGGTACTTATCATAGATGAGACAGCTGAGCACATTGATAACTCTTCATTCATCTGAAAACCTCTACTGAACTTTACTCTAACAGGAAAATTAATGAAATGTTGCTTCACTATTTGGCTTTTTCTGCATTGTATTTTGACATTAATTTCATCTGAAATTTTATCTTGACTAATAGTCAGCATCCTTAATATTCATATTGTTCTGTTAGCCCAGGTCTCTGCACTCAAGGGTTTGGTGCTGAAATAACAGTGTTTTGTAAGAGTTGGTGGTTTTCCTTGGTTGCTTACAGAAAGTAAACCTAAGAGAATTGGCTTATTACTGGATGTGCATCTGGTTCTGATACAGAACCAGATCTGAGAGCTGTAGATGTTCAGCATTTCTCATTGAGCCATACAAATAAGGAGGCACCTCAGACTAGCTCGTGCAGGCCTTTGAAAAGAAAAAAGAAAAATTCCCTCATTCTGAACAGCTCTGTTCAAATCTTACTGCCTTATCCTTCAGGCATTGTCCATTCAATAATGGAAGCTTATAATGCAATACATTTAAGCACATATCGAATGAAACCTTAATTCTTACTTCGGTGCAATACTGCATATGTATAGTCCTAAAGGATGTGGTTTTATATCTTGTTGCTAGAGCATATATGAACTCTACATAACCAGGGCTCTGAACAGTGCTAACAAATGCCTAGTGCTTACTGCCTTGCCACATTGGGACCAATTGCTGTCACCCTGTTCTGTAAAATGCATTCCCTGTTCTGATTTTGTTTGAATTCAATATGATGCTTTTTGCACAGCTTCTGTCCTATTCACTTTGTGAACAGGAGAAAAAGAATTAGTCTGAGTGGCTTTTTTTGGTCCTACCTCCATTAAATAACCAGCTGAAAATAAATCTGTTTAGAAGATATATTTACATTTGTAATAAAAATTAAATGTGATCCTTACCTACCGTAATTATTTTTTAATCGTCCATCATGCTATGCACCTCTTTGGCTGTATCTAGACTCTTTGACTATATATATACACATATATACATATGGGTTTCAGCTATACTGAAATAGAAAACTTTAATCTGTTCCAATTCTTTTTGCATAAAAATATTTGACTACTTTTCATGTGTAAATGAGGGAAGTTCTTTTTGTAAATCAGCTTATTAGATTGCTACTTTATGTATTTCAGCAGAAGGCATGCCAAAGTACTCTGGTCTGGAGTGTACTGAGATCAGCCATCCATTTATGAAATGCCCTCCTGGCACTTAGAAGCAGTATCCATGCTGCAAGTTCAACACTGTGTAAAAACCTGTAAGAAGGAATGTAATAATGGATTATCCAGTTGAAACAGAGGGCCACTGGTTTGTAAATAGGACAGATGTAACTAACATGCTGCAATCTGGATGCTACTCTCTCATAAAACCAACTGTTTTTTGCCATGTTTGAGACATGTATGTCACATAGTCTATCCCCTGCTTCGCACTCTATAGATGGTGGATTATCTAAACTAAGAGCTTTTTGAGATTAGATAAATTCTCAAGATGAAGAACATCTTCAGTGTATCTCCCTCTGTCTTGGGCCTTTTGAGTTGTCTCTCAAGTAATAAATATCCTATTTATTCTTAACTGCAAATAGGTGATGTGTATTTGCATTAACCTTTGTTTATTCTGCTATTGGAGGCAGTAAATTAGTGACACTGAGACTATAACATTTATTAAACAGTGTAGCCAACTTATCTGCTGTAATGTCACAATATGAAGCTGACAAAGGTGTTTATGGAAACTTGCCGAGATTCTGAAACTTAACAGTAGAGAAATAAGCTTTTTGTGTGCTGTGGAACAATTTGTCTTTTAATTTAGCTTTAATTCACATTTTCACAATTAATTAAACATCAACCTAATCATTATACACATAAAGCATTTAAATTGATGTATGAAGAATGATGGGGAATGAATAATGCTTTGAAGATCCATTTCAAATTAGTTGTTTGATTAATGAATATTCCACAAGGGCATTTGTGTGATGACCTCTGTTGATGACTTAAGGAAAGGCATGTCTGTTTAGATAATGAGAAGACAAAGTGAGTGAGAGTTATCTCTGCAAGTAAGCAGTGTAGAATTACAAGGATTAATCTACACGAAGCATATTACTTTTTTGCATTGCTTGTAAGAGATAACATAGAACTGTAAATTCAGTAAATAAGTTTGGCATTTGAAGATGCTGGTTAATGATAAAATGCACTAGCTGTATATGCTGATTGTCTTTCTCTAGTTACAGAGGACCATAGTGGAGGGCTGTTCTCTGTTCCTGAGCCCATTACGATCCTTAACGGCACCCGACCTTTTGATTTCTTGCATGCAACTTCACACTGTAGCTCATTTACTTTCCATTGCTTCTATAGCTATAGAGATGAAATACAAGTGTTTTACCTGGTAACCTTACTTAACATATTGGGTTTCCAAATGATTTACTTCAGCGGTGTACAAAATGTATGTATAAAAGTAGTTGTAATATTACATATCAGAAATGAAGTGTACTTTGGCACCTAGTAGAGTTTCCATGGTGCAAGGTTCCTGCCCCTAGCTCAGCATCCTTTGAGCTGCTGACTGTTCAAAGCAGGATACAGTGGTTGGAGGGGCCAAGCAGATGTTCAGTTTGGTCATGCCTACCTTCCACAACAAATGCTGGAAAGAAAATGTTACTGGATATCAGTTTGACCATTTCTTATGATTATCACATAAGCGTCTTGGGCAGCAGTTAGATATGTCTCTGCTCCCTATATTCAGCTTGTAGAGCTGGGGCAGTGTAGGGACAATAAAGCCCTTTGGAGACTGCTCTGGAAAGTGCCAGCGCCTGAGGAGCCCTTCAGCAGGCCAGGGTTACATGGCAGGCACCCTGCATGGCCACCACATCCCAGAAGCCATTCCCAGTGCTTTTGGGGTCACTTGATGCTAGTGCAGCTGCATTCAGTGATCTTATAGAATCATAGAATTGTTTAAGTTGGAAAAGATCATCAAGTCCAACTGCTAAGCAAGTGCTGCCAGGTGTGTCACTAAACCATGTCACTAAGCACCATGTCTACATGTCTTTTAAATACCTTCAAGGATGGTGACTCAGCTACTTCTCTGGGCAGCCTGTTCCAGTGCTTTACAACCCTTTCAGGGGAGAAATTTTTCCTAGTATCCAACCTAAACCTCCTCTGGCACAACTTGAGGCCGTTTCCTCTTGTCCTATCACTTACTGCTTGGGAAAAGAAACCAACACCCACCTTGCTACAATACCCTTTTTGGTAGTTGTAGAGAATGATAGGGTCTTCCTTCAGCCTCCTTTTGCCCAAAGGCAACCCTAGTTGCCTCAGCTGCTCCTCATAAGACCTGTGCTCCAGAACCTTCATCAGCTTCATTGCTCTTTGAACATGCTCTAGCACCTCAATGTCTTTCTTGTAGTGAGGGGCTCAAAACCAAAAACAGTGGTCTCAACTTTTCCTTACCATCCCTTCCCCTAGACTATCCTGACTGTGAAAAGAGGGTGCTATTTATAAGTAAGCATTCAGGAGGTTTGAGAAAAAGCCAGTCCAGCCCCTCTTGAGGGTACCTCTGAGTCCCCCCCAGCTGACAAGAATGTGGGCATTAGATCTGATGATTCTTTTCATAAAGCACTTTTTAAATTGTAAAATGCAGATTTGATGAAATAGGATTTTTTCTGCATGACTAGGCAAGATCTACCAATTAAATTTATTAATTATTTTAAAGAGGTGTTTCTCAGATCCAGGATGGTGCTTGCAATCTAATGCATTTCAGAATGTGAAAGGGGTTGTGAAGGCTGGGGACCATGACAGGGACAGGGCACTCGTGGACAGAACATCCACAGCTTTTAAACCATCCAGAGTCAGAGAAAAATCCCATCATTCTCAGGTGCTCATCCTCTTTACTTCTTCAGCGCAAGTGGAAAACTTTGCCTGGACCTGCACATGAATATGTGTCTTGCTCAGGAGGTAATATTTCCAACAACAGTTAATCCTGCTAGGATGACTTCTTCCATACCAGATGGGATCTGAGGTGACGCATTAAAAACAAGACAGATCCTGTCCTCTCCCCCTTGGCATAACATGCCCTGCCTGCTGGCATCTCTGCGTTCTCAGGCCTGGGCAGGAGGGATTTCTGCAAACTCAGGGTACAAGGAGAGCAAGAGCTTCCATTTCTTCAGATCACATATTACGTAAAATAATCAGAAGGCAAATTAAAGCAGACTTGAAGTAAGGGATAATGCAGTGAAAATGGTGAAGTAAATTTAGAAGTAGAGAATATCGGCACACAGATATCAATCACAGCAGGATAAACCACAGCATTTGCACAAGAGAAACTGGAATCAGGCTCACTGTGCTGTCTGCCAAGATGTTGCTTTGGAAAGTTGCTATTTATAGCACATTACTTTTACCACCAATAGAAGCGTACAAACATTAGTACTCAAAAAATATAATACCTTTGCAGTCATCAATGGATAAGAATAATTTGAATTTTATACCCCTAAAAGTGGCCTCTTTGAGCTTTATCATTATTCTTTGCTATATTTTTGAATTTTGTTGTTGATGATATTAATTCTGTCTTGTGATCGCAGTGAATAAGTGACAACAGGAAAATATATTTATTAATGAGTTCTTTTTAAAGAACATTTAATTAAGAAGTACAGATGAAGCTGAACTTACACAAAACATTAAGCTATGACCAGATAAAGCTTTAAAAATAATATGAAAATAATGTTAACATAATAATTTGTTAAAATCATTTTGCATTGGGTAATAGATAAGGTATTCAGATACATATAAATCTCATTTTCATTACAATGAACACTTGAAAGCTTATGACTGACTTTTGGTGAGACTTAAGGGCATATAGTATAAATTAATTTTGAAACGGGGACACAAATTAATAAGTAAAATATTAATGTTAATCTTTACCTGAATTCTGATATAGCGTCCCTCAACAAAATTTAGGAAGTTGCTCTGCTGTGGAAGTTAGAAAAGACACCTGCAGTGAGATAATAGTAAGCAGACGTGTTATGCCATTTCTTGATTCATGATGAACACCTACTTGCATCTAGGGTAATGTGTGGCCTGTCATGTTGTATTGATTAAGTTAAAAGTGTGTCACTAGTCAAATAAAATATCTTTAAAACATTCCATATAATTAGTTCATTTCTAATGACCCATGTTGCTTACAGGAAAAATCCTAGGAAAGAAATAAGGAATCTTCTCCCTCAAGAAAAGAGAAAGTGACTGCTCTGCTCTCAGTCCTCAGCTGGTGTAAATCAGTGTCCTCTACTGACTTCACTGCTTGGGGATTTGTCATATTATGTGTTTGTCTTTGCTTGTGGTACACCTAAAGTGAAAAGAAGGCAATTGTTTATCTCTAAGCTTCTTATCTTGTGAACAATACGTGCTGGAGCTTGCCTGTGTGCATGCATAGATTCAAAGTTATCACTGGAATAATGAAACTACTGTTTAACCAGAGAAGATTTGTGATGCTCTCTCCCCCTCAAAAAAACCCAAACCAAACCCAAACCACTAAGTGGTTTTTAAAGCCCCATGGTAGAAGATCAATTGAAAGATCAATTGGAAGTTTTCAGCTCCCAGTGCCCAGCAGCAGCTGAATCCCCCTTGTGAATTGCCCTCTCGGTATCCCCAGGAGAGAGAGTTCCAGTGAGAATGATTGGAATAACCTGGTTCAGCTCAGCCAGCGGCCTAGAGTAACAGCAGGCTGGTATTAATATGCCTTCAATAAAGGCATATTCTTCTGCAATTTCTTTGCCATCTGTGTATGCCAATTTTTTTTTTTTTTACTATACAGAGTTCTCCTCATTAGTGTCCTATAAAAAAATAGCCTTTCTGTGAAAATAAAATGTTGAAACTCTACTTCTAAGTGTGTACTGTACCATCCTTGCATTTTCAGTAGTGAAAACCAGTTGTTATATCTACAGCTGAACCTTTCAAAATCCTGAGCTTATAAAAAGAAAAGGGATAAATTTTGAAACAGTTCTAGAAAGAAAAAAAAAATAAAAATAAAGCAACTGAGAGGAAAGTATTCAATGACAAGGTATCCAGCTGTGCAAAGATGTTTGGAGAGGAGAACTGCTGCTTTTTTTCTTGAATGGCACAATTCAGAGACCTTTTAGAGCAATACAATCACACCTTTGGCAATCATGGGGGATGATTTCTTCACAGAAGTGTTGCAATGTAAAAGACTGAGTGATGGACCTTGAGCTTGTTTCGCTGGTCTACCCTGAGGGATCTGAACTGTTGTTTATGCATTGCTGTCCTGGTTCTGCAAATGTACCCACAGAAGCCTTTATTTCCAAAGACCTGGGAGGTTCACTACTTGCCTGGAGGACCAGGTATGATCTACTTCTGCACTTTGTAGATCCTGGTGCAAACAGATTTTTAGCTTTCCAGGCAGGCGGATTCCTAAATTTTCTTCCAAACTGTCCCTGCATTTTCAGGTTTGACCAAAGCAATATATCAAAATGAAATTCACTAATGCAAAGGCTTCATTTTGCCCAGTCTCATTTAAAAACTATGTGGACCATAAGGTATGCAGTCTGGCAAGCAGCTGTCTCTCAGAAGAGAATAAACTGTAGCTCCCATGAAGCACTGTGGCAGTTCAAGGAAAGATTAACGTTGAACTGTCCTGAGACAAGATATTTTAATTGTATTTAGCAAACTAAATTAGTTCTGCATGGATCAATCCAACCTAAGCTAATCTGTTCATTTTCATTTTGCACATCAGAAATTGAAACATGACAGAAAAATTGCAATTGTCCCAAATTTGCTTTCTATTAAGACAAAGTCTTACCACCAAATTCTCTATAAAATTCTCAACTGACTCTATAAAATTCTCAACTGATGTGTAATTTTTACTTTTTCCTGCTCATGGCTGAAAGCCAACTTCCTTCAAGGTTGCTGTTTGCATAATCTTTTTGCTGGATGGAAGACATGCAAAGATCAAAGCTGTCCCTGAACTGACTGGTTTCATCAGGGAAAGGTGCCTCTCTAGCTCCTGAAAACATATACTCTAAAACTGGGCAAGCAGCTCAGGATAAATATTGTATAATGATTTCACACAAAGGGGCAGGTTTGCGGTTGTAGCCATGCTGCCATGAACATGGATAACTGTAGTCAGCTTGGACGGTGAGTTAATCATGGGAGAAAATCTTTCAGTATGCTTCTGTCTGGAGTAAAATGAGCTGTTTTGAAGAATCACAAGCCAGCAAATTCAACAGCAGGAAAGAGAGAGAGAGGGCATTGCAGTGTCATTTCACAAGGACTGGTAGCTGCTGCTTGCTGGTGAGAGCCATTCCAGACCTTATGCTTGTAATTGGCACGTTAAGATGCTTTTGCTTTTTATGTTTCCAAGTGAGCCATTCAGCTAATGTTAAATTCATTCAATAGCAATAAAGGTGAAATCGATCTAAAAATAATTCTCTTCCTTTGCATCAAGATATGATCCCTAAGTAAACAGGCTTTAATTAATGGCAGAGAGTATCCTGTCAGCTAGCAACCCTCCCTTCCTCTATGGAGCTACACTAAATTAATGGAGCTTTTAAAATGACTCCTCAGACACAGCATCTCTGCTTCTTTATCATACTACCGCCCAACACCCCTCTCTGCAGCGAGATGCAATGATATTGAGCAATATGATACAAAAATAGCACCTAAGCAGCTGTACTACGTGAGTCTGCTGTGCCATTAGAAAGGAGAAAATCTTTCCATTTACTTTGTGGAGTGGGGGCATTTGTGTGTGGTGGCATTTCAATATTTTTAAAAAACCTCTCATCTTTGTGCCCGTACTGAGAGGTGAAAGCCTCCAGCAAACATGGTGTGCATGCCATCATCAGCTTTGTCTAGGAGTTATTCTCACCCTAAATCAGGGAATAAGAATGTTTTGATGACTCACAGATCAGGTAAAACAGTTCTGTACATTTCAGTAGCTGTGGGTAGTCTCTGTCTCACCTTGCTGCTGTGGGGACTGGAGAGACACAGGAAGGGTCATCTTAGCCATCCAAAGTGTTTGGCAGCAGCTTGCTCCTGGCCCAAGCTATCCTACTTCCAGCCCCCTTTCTCTCCCCAGTGTGTTTGCAAGTTGGGTAGTGCAGACAATAGTGTTTTCTCACTGCTTACTGCTCTTTCAAATTAGCTCTTTCTGCATCTAAACCAGGGGTCCTCAAACTACGGCCCACGGGCTGGATACGGCATTCTTTTTCCTGTTTTTTTGTACACTACTACAAATAAAATATGTGCAGTGTGCATAGGAATTCATTCATTTTTTTCCAAAATATAGTCCGGCCCCCGACAGTGTCTGAGGGACAGTGAATCGGCCCCCTGTTTAAAAAGTGTGAGGACCCCTGGTCTAAACTGATGGTTGGCTGCCTGCTAGAGCACTGCTTAGTGTATGCCATTTGCCTTGCAAAACATTGCTGGAAGGATCCTATCTGTCCACACTGAAGGAATCAAGCCATGCAAGTTCTCCTCTGCCATGGAGGACCCATGTAACACAAGGGAAAGGGCTTTGGGAAGTACTGCATACCTGAAGACTTCAATACCTCCCCTCTGTGACTTCTGTAAGGGCACATCATTGACAACCTGAGTGTGTTACCTGCTGGTGGGATTGATCTTTACCCTCTGTCAGAAAGACTCTTAGTGATCATTCAGATTAATTTCCAAATGTCCATGTAATATCTCTCAGGGAGGAAGACAAACAGCGGATTTGCTATATTTAACTGGGTTTTGTGAGAGCTTTGTTTTGCTAGCAAGTCAAGTTCAGTGAAGAAATGTTTGCTGGCAGTTATGACCTCATTGATGCCATTGAACATATGGAAGGACAGCTATTTCTCCTGCCTTGCCTGAGTGGGTGTTGGTGCTTCTTGCTCTGCATAGAGCCGTAGAGGCATTAGTGGTAAGTGGAGCTTAAGCCTTTACACAATTAATTGCTTACAGAGAAATACAAGGAAGGAGACAGAACTTGAGAAGAGAGGATGATGAAAATCAACTAGGCAACAGGCAACATTCTGTGGGCACAGTGTGCTGAACAGCTTTTTGGTGGCCACACCAGTGCAAGCAGTAGGTGCCCTGCTGCTGGCTCGTGCCTTGTGCTTCATGTCTCTCTCTTCATCCTGTAGTCCCATGCTGGCACAGGTTTTTTTTCAGGTAGGCAGTGAAGCAGGCTGGAAAGTAAACACTCTTGTTTATTTTCTTCTAGAGGTTATTTTTCTTCTAGATCCAGTTTCTCCATGCTACCTGACCACATGGACACAAGTGCAGCAGCAGGGACAAAATGATTCATGGCCAGGAGCAAGACATTGGAAATGATGGCTGGATGGGGCACTGACTGGCCAGGCAGTATCATGGAAATGCTCTGTCTTTTGATTTAACATGCAAAAAGTTGCAAGGTAGAAATTATGCCAATTCACTAACTTCATTTCTGGAAAGGAGCCCTGGTTTTATTTTAAAAAGCTTTGTTCATACAGTCAGAAGAGCATATACACATAGATTTGGCTCTCCTGTATCTTTTTCCAGCAAAGAATCAACATGATGGCTGTGGATTTTCAAAGAAAAATGATGACCCTGTGGTAACTGGTTGCTTGTAAAAATGTTTTATAGAGGTTCTTGCATTGCTTGACTATGATGAATAAGGAAGAGATGGTTCTTGCCTTGCTTTGCTATGATGAGCAAGGAAGAGATGTATCCACCACACTCTGTTAATTGGGAAATTCTCCAGAGCTGCAGGTAGCATCCCCTTGTCCCAGAGCTGCATTATGGCTGCTGGGCAGGGGTCAGGCGAGAGAGCTCTGAGGAAAACCTGCGATCTCCTTATTCCTAGGCCGGGCCAGAAATAATGAACTGCGATTGTCTAAAACAAAACCTAAATATTAAATGAAAGCATAACCATAAACACTGCTCTTTCCCACTTTGTACAGAAGACTGCAGAGGAGTTTAAAGGGGTCATTCACAGATGGTGTAATCACCATGGGGCAAAATAAACCAAAATTGAGGCTTTAATGTCAGAGACATAATCAAGATTTGGCCTACTTGTTGCACATTTCATTTTATAGACAGAAGTTATGGGTTTATGTACTGGAACTCTCTTTATAACAGCTTATCAAAAGTGCTTCACATGAACATATGTTTTCCCATGGTTGTGTTTTCTGAGAATGCTGAACGATTTAGTAATACCAGCTAATGATGCAAAATGGGTTTCAATAGCAATTTTAGTGGCTAAATGAATCATACTTAGATAAGGGAAATCTAAAACATTCCAATTTATGCAAAATTGCTAAATGACCTATCCAACGTATCTCTGAGGAGAAGTTAACACAGGGTGGTACATGGAACTGGAAAATACAACAATGCTTTCTCCTTTACAAATGAATGGGATTTTAAAGATAATTTTAACATGCAATACCAATTATTTTCTTTGTGCTCATTATCTTTAAAAAGATTCATGTAAGTGTTTGGAGATGAATTTTCTTCCCTTTTCCATGTAATCTGCTGAAATACTGTGTTATTGTCATTTGTTTTCTTTTTCCTGTGATTTTTGTGTCTTCTTCTCTTTCTTCTTCCTCGTTAGATATTAATAAAGAGAGGAAAACAGAAAAATACAGTGATGTGATTAGGGAAACAAATGCTGTAGTGCATATTTTACCCTGCTCACCTATCAAGTGAGATGATTTCCTCCAAAAAGAGTGTTTCAAATCTGCTTAGAAAATAGAGAAGATTTCTTACACAGTTTTGGACATGCCAGAGTTGACTAACAAATGCATTCAAATTTGTGCAACTAAAATCAAATTACCATAAAACCTACAGAAAAAAAAAATAATTAGTTGAGTTCCATGTCATGATTTATATCAGAAAATTATTTGGACTATCTATCTGCTTCGCATTTTTCTTAGTTCCCTATCAAAAAGAGGTGATCTGCTTGCTTATTTGGGAAAACAAGAAAAAAGGAAGGGACAGTAAACCAATGAAAGATCCTGTTGACATAATACAAGGCAAGCTGTTCAGAAAAGTGTTACTCTTGAGACACTAACCACTAAAAATGTTCATGGTATGTGAATTCCATTCAGTCTTCCAAGTGTTGGTAGATTGCTTTTCTAAAATGGTGGCTGAAAAAGTGCTTTATTAAGGAAGCATATGCTATTTACTGCAGCTCTGGGTAGCATTTTGTATTGCAAAACACTTCTTAACTTTTAAATAAATTTTATCCCTGGTGACAAGTTAATAGATATCACACTAGGCTATTTGTTATGAATTGATTTATGTTGGCAGTAGACAGAAATGGTAGCCTTCTCATTCTGAGAGAAAATTGGGAGTGGGATGTGGAGGAGGAAGTACAGAAAAAATGAATTTCATAGTGATTTTAATTAGAAAAATATTACAGCACCAGGATCCTACAAAGGGATTGAAGCATTGTTTTATTTTACAACAGAAAGACAGATAGATCCTGCCTAGGATTTGTGGCAAAAACCCATAGTAAATTGCCATAAACAACAAATAAAAATTACAATCAGAAACAATTTTTTTGAGCAACTAGTCTGCACAACTGGGATTTTTTTTTTCTTTTTAGGATATGTCATATACTCCTGTCTAAATAATCTCCATATTTTCAAAGCAATCTCTGTTGAGACGTGAAACAATTATCAACAGAATATAGGACTTGAAATGAGTAGGTGAGTGTAAGTTATCCTCAGTGCACATAATGAGAAAAATAGAATAAAATTGACACTGACCTATTTTAATTGTTTCTGTGCTTCTCAGACACTGAAACGTGGAGTTTGGAACCAGCAGTATCTAGAATGTGTCTCCTCAATAGGTTGGAAACATACTCCGTGGCTCCATTCAAGTGTAAAGGAGCATTATAGAGTGGCACAATAACTGATAAAAGATTGCAGACTCTGATTAAATTACTGCGAGCCAAAAGCAGTGAAAATAGCACAAGAAATTAATTTACAGAAAAAACGGTCTTGAAATGTTCTCAAGCAACACTAATTTAAGCTTTTCATTGCTTTGAAGAAATTGTGTTACATGAAACTCAGAACACATTTCAAAGGTCTTCAAAATCTTATAGAGGCTAAAATGATTTTTAAATCACAGCCCTTCCTATCTCTTTTTTCTTTTGGTATCACTAAGGAGTATGGTGGAAAGGTGGAGCTCTGCATCAGGATAAGGTGCCCATACTTACTTTGTGTGGAAATTAAAAAAAGTCTAGAAATCTCCGATCCTTAGACCTAGGCATGTCAAGTAATACTGTCAAATATTAAATCTGACTGCCAGAGAAGCAAACAAATGCCAACAAATAGCTCCATGACAGGAAACTTAAGCAAATTCATTAATTTTGTGAGCTTCAAATCTTTTTTTTCTGAAGGCTGTAACTTGGACTACTTCAACCATGACATACCCAGGCCAGATCTTGTTTTATTCAGTGTGCTTCCATGGGACACACCACAGCATGTCACACTCACTGTCTTAGTCTCTCTGCTTTGTCTCTAAGATAAGAGCATAACAAATGGGAGATAATTTATAGAGGATTGTGTTCTGAGATAGTGGATACTTTAGATATACTACAAATGGAATGTAACCAGCATAAACTCAGGTGCCTACATTTAAACACCTAATTTCATACAGCTAATTGTTGCCAGCTACTTCAATGAAAGGGATTCCTCCCTGAAGCAGGCTTGGTATATTCTGTGCTGATAAGTTACCTGCCTGCTGACAACAGCTGCAGGCTAACTCCTGCCTTGACACCTGTTTCTTGCCTCAAAGATACTTTCTATTTTTCAAGTCTTCTATAGGTTAAATGTTCATTTTGTGGAAAGGATCTCTTCTTGAATTTGTTAAATTTGATGTTATCACATTCCCATGCTTTCTTTCGCTTTCTTATTATTTTAATACCTGAAACACAGAAGCTCCCAGAACAGGTTATTGCAATGATTCTGTATCAATATGTTTCCAGAGAAAAAGGGCACCTTTGAATGTCAGAAAAGAAATTGAGAAAGTAGATTTTAATGTAACTCAAATGATTAGTTCTGAAATTAGGAATCAAATATATTTCTTAATAAATAGATTTACAATGTCTTTAACATCTAATTGTACAATGTTTATATTCTTACTCTCTTAAAGCAAAATATTTTCTTTAGATATTTTTCAAGTCTCAAAGCAGCAGCTGTCTGAAAAGACTTGCATTTTGCTTGAAAATTAATCCTGAGCATAGCAAATATAATAAAAATGATAAAAAGTAAGAGCACATCCTTTTTTTTCACTCTGAAATCATACAAATGGCATTACAACATTTCAGAGTGTTTTTTATAAATAATTTTCACTTTACATCGAATATTTGCACATTAATAACTTGAGGATTTTGTCATTTGCAGTATACTCTTCTTTTATGAACACTGTGTGATTATTCATAATGAGCAGCCGGTGTCTTTCAAAGTACTGTAGACTGTGCAAGTAAGATAAAAAAAAATTATTTTTATAGTTACTGAGAATGAAAGACCTCATTAATCAACTAGATTCCATTTAAACATTAGCATTAGAAACTTCAATATGTCATCACTATATGTTTAACCCCTTAAAGCCACACTCCTCAAAGTCACCCCCTGGAACATGTGTAACAGCATTGAAGAGAGAATACATGCCCAAAGTTAATGAAACATGAGCCCCAGAGCCAGAGCAGAGCTGAAGTCTCCTCTTAGATGCATTCTCAGACCTCTTGCTGCATTCATTAAAAGCACTATTTGAGCACTGATGGGAGAAACTGCTCCCTTTCTAAAGCATTTGGATGGGTTAAAACAGCTGATTCCCCAGTATGAAGCTAATGTTGATGGATTTTTGTATTATAAAGTTAGCCCAGTAATACTGACTGCATTTGTCTTTCTCTGTGTGCATGTGTATATTAGCATCCTATTTTATAACTCTTTGAAGAAAAATTATAGAAATGTACAAGTTTTCTCTGAGGAAGCAATGGAGGTATCTGCTGCAGCCTATGGTTAAAGCTGAGGTCCACTTTGCATTTATTAGCCATTCAGCCCCTGTTAACTCTGAAATGTGTATTTTGGGACCATAATCTGGAAACACCATAAGCAAAAGGGAAAAGAGCTTGAAACTGTGTATCTTTCAGCTCAGTTTAATCAGGACGTAGGAGCATAAAACACCAAGTTTCTTACTTGCAAATTATTACAGGGTGCCAACAGAGACATTGCTAGTTTTATGTTTCATTTGTTTTTTTTTTTCATAAAAGAATGTATGCCTAATGGAGGCATAAAAAAACCCTGAACACTTCTACATTTTTCTCAGTTTGTTGTGTTGCATCTGTATATGTTATACTCCTCTGCTTTTCCCTGAGCACTACTGAGCCCCACTGGATTCAAGGTTTGCTTCTGCCAGCCATTGCATCCTAGAAGAGACATTTACAAAGGGCTTGGAGGTCATCAAGCTCATAACTTGGTTTATGCTCTGTTAGGGCTCTTAAGGAAAAGAATAGAGACCTGAAACAGTGTTAAGGCTAAAGAAACACTTGCTGCTGGTTAGGTAACCACTGCCAATGGCCTCGGACTGAGTTAGGCTCAGATCCAGCTGAGCAAGGCTGTGGCTTCCCTAAAGACCTGAGTACTTTTGAGGACTGAAAAGTAATGTGATCCTTGTGTGGTAGTATAGAACATGCACTTTATATACGTTAATAGAAAATTTGCATTCCTGTGCAATCCCAAGGTGCTGTTTGTAAGTCAGATCTTCTTAAAAATCTTTATTTATACTGACTTCAGCTGGACTCCACAGCTGAGTAGTTGCTGGACAGAGAAGCCCATGGCCCCAGGGCAACCCATAAACTTTGCCTCTGGCACTGCAATAGGAGAGAGCTGGGACAAACACTGTCCTCACACCATCCCCAAAGGAGTACGCTTACCTGCATCACCTACGCAGTGTCATTTCCTCCTCTTCAATAGCTTCCCATGATATGAGACAATAGAAGTGTCCGTGTGGACAGGCAACTTGTGCTTGATTTATTGTTGCTGATGCTGACACAAGTAATAAATTCAAAGGAAGATGAAAATTGCCTAGCAAGAATGATTCAAATAACACCTGCCTTCCTGGGCAAAGGAGAACTTATTTGCTTCTCCTCCACTGACAACATAGTCACTGACCTTTACAGGAATGGTGGAAACTGCACACATGCCAATACTTAAGAAATTAATGCCCATTTATATCTTGTTTCGAAACAAACATAAAGGAAAGAGCAGGATCTGTGTCCTGGCACTTACTGTATGGCAAAAACATGAAGATTAACTCTCCTACCAACAAAGGGTAGAAGTCCCACTTAATTAACAGAATGATGTAGAATATGTATCAATTCTGATATGCTGATCAATATTTTGAAATTATGTCTTGAATTAGTGATTTTTGTAACAGCGAGGACTTTCAGAAAAATGCCAATAAGTTTCTGTCCACATACTAAGTGCAAGTTGTGATTCTCGCATTCAAAAGAAATTAAGATTTGAAGTTGAACAGCAATTAGCATCTTAAAACCACTAAATGTCATTGAGCACAGTTGACAGTAGCATTCTGCCTATTTGCATATCTTCTGGGTTTCAAGATAGGAGGAAGTACTTGTTGGAAAAGTAGTATGTCTTTCTGTCCCTTTATACCTGGAGATAGTCCTATATAAAAATACAGATGAAAACTCTTTTACACTTAAAAGCCTGCAGAGAGGGTGGTATCTCCATGCCAGAGATTCAAAACTCAAGCTGAGGAGGCCTTGAGCAACATTTCTTTGCTGGGCTCCTTTTGAATGGGAGGCTGGACCAGAAGGCCTCTGGAAATTTCTTCCAACTGCTTTGTCCTCTGAGTCCCTGAAACACTTTGTGCATCCATGTCAGTTCATGCACACATTGCATTAAGAATCACATGATTTCTGAAGGAGTTAAAGGGTTAAAAGATGATGCAAAAGAGGGGTGAGGGGAGAAGTCAAAGTTATAGATTTGTTAGGGTTAGGGCTGTCAATACCTTTAGTACCCCTCTATCCTTTTTTAATTAGAACCAAAGTCTGGATCTGAACCTCTCCAAGAGAGTGAGGAACAGGTTGTATAAAAAGTGTAATGCAAACATGTGAAGCTCTCTTAAGGATGGTGCTGTTGGTGGGAAGTGCTTATTTTCTGAACTGGTCTTACTGAGAGCTCAGTGGAGGAGTAGCAATGCTGAGCTCTGGCACGTCATTCGCGGAAGAGTGGTCCTTTGAGAAGTGAGATAAACAGCATGTCACATAGCCACCTCATGGGCTGATCTGTTTCCTGCTGTGTCCCAAAGAAGCAGGCAAAGGAAGGTGTCGCGGTCGGGCGCGCAGAGGTCCGACCACCTCCCAAAGGGAGAAGGGTTGAGGGTAAATTGGGACATCTCCCCACCAAGCTCGCAAGCAGACACGGAGACCGAAAGAGTATCTAACAAGTTTATTACTAAATATATTCAAATAAAACCTTATTTACTCTATGGAAATATTACAATATTAAAGAACACCACGCCCACCCATTCACTCCCTCTCTCACCCACCGAGAGATAAGGGCAAATAAGGACTTAATTATNAGAAGGCAGAAAGATTATCAAGACTTTTATTTTTTCTTCCCTTCTCAATTGCACCATGACTGCTATGTGTAAAAATCATAGAATCATAGAATGGTTTGGCTTGAAAGGGATCTTAAAGACCATCTAGTTGCAACTCCACTGATACAGCACAGACACCTAGACCAGGTTACTCAAGGCCCCATCCAGCCTGGCCCTGAACACCTCCAGGGATGGAGCATCCACAGTTTCCCTAGACTACCTGGTCCAGTGTCTCACCACCCTCAGAGCGAAGAATTTTCCCCTAATTTTCAATCTAAATCTCCCCTTCTCCAGTTTGAACCTATTACCCCTTGTCCTATCACTATAAGCCTTTGTAAAAAGTCCCTCCCCAGCCTTCTTGTAAGCAATAAGGTCTCCCCACAGCCTTCTCTTCTCCAGGCTGAACAACCTCAACTATCTCAGCCTGTCTTCATAGGAGAGGTGTTCCAGCCCTCTGATCATCTTTGTGGCCCCCTCTGGACCGTCTCCAACAGGCCCATGTCCTTCTTGTGCTGAGGGCTCCAGAGCTGGACAGAATACTCCAGATGAGGTCTCACGAGAGCAGAGTAGAGGGAGAGAATCACCTCCCTCAACCTGCTGACCACACTTCTCTCAATGGAGCCCAGGATATGGCTGGCTTTCTGGGCTGCACTGGTGCATTGCTGGCTCATGCTGAGCTTTTCATCAGCCAGCACCCCTAAGTCTTTCTCCTCAGGGCTGCTCCAAACCCACTCATTACGCAGCTTGTATTTGTGCTTGGGATTGCCCTGACCCAGGTGCAGGATCTTGCACTTGGCCATGTTGAACTTCACGAGGTTGGCATGGGCTCACCTCTCAAGCCTGTCAAGGTGCCTCTGGATGGCATCCCTCCCCTCCAGAGTGTTGGTGTTGTCCACAAACTTGCTGAGGGTGCACTCAATCCCACTGTCCATGTCACCAACAAAGATGTTAAACAGCACCAGCCCCAGTAACGATCTCTGAGGAACACCACTCATCACCAGCCTCCACTTGGACATTGAGCTGCTGATCACAATTCTTTGAGTGTGACCATGCAGTCAATCCCTTATCCACCGAGTGGTCCATCCACCAAATCCATGTCTCTCCAATTTAGATACCAGGATGTTGTGCGGGACAGTGTTGAAGGCTTTACTCAAGTCCAGATAGATTATGTTTCTTGCTCTTCCCTTGTTCACTGATGCTTTTACTCCATCATAAAAGGTCACCAGATTTGTCAGGCGCAATTTGTCCTTGTTGAAGCCATGTTTGTTGCCACCAATTATGCCCTCATTTTCCATGTGTCTTAGCAGAGCCTTTAGGAGGATCTGCTCCAAGAGGGTGATATCATTCAGCCATTAAAAGGCTGTCTAGTAATTTTATTTCTTTTCACATTCTTTAAATGCACAGATTTTTTAAAGGTGTTTCTTTAAATGTAGAGTACTATTTGGCTATTTTCTTGCTTCTTTATTTTAAATTTATTTTAATTTATTTTATTTATTTTTTTAAAAAAATAAAATGTATTTAATTTTATTTAATAAATTAAATTAAATTTATTTAAATTTATTTTAAATCCCTTCAGGATTTAAGTCAGCACTGCTATAGTCATGGACAAGCATTTAAGCAATTAGCACCAAGTATGTTTTAAAATAAATGACAGTATCTTGGCTCAAAGTAGAAACACTGGCATAGAGATTCAATTATGGGTGGTACTAAGCAAAACTCAAAGTATTTTTTACTATTTTATTATAAGATAATATGCTTTGAGGGAAATCTCTGTAGCTGGGTCCCTCTCCCTTTCAGACATGAGAGCTTGAGATGGCTAGAGCACCAAAGGAAAATAAATGGGCTGCCCATCTTTCCAGTCGCAGGAGGGTTGGAGACAAACAGCTCCACACTGCTACAGCTGTGCACAAGCTTTACTTCGTCTAGCACTTGGGACTGACCAAACCTGGAGTCTGAGGGACTGCTCAGTAGATGAGTATAAAAGTTCTTCTTTATCATAATTTGCACTGCACCATTTGGTCAATTTCCATTATAGCTGTCTCCTATGATGATAGATAGCCCATAACATTTGAGTCACCCAATAATCCTTCCCAAATTAAGTAAAAGATGAAAAAAGCTTAAAATATTTATAGTGAAAGCCGGCACATCAAGTTATAGATAACCTTAGTTCTGAGATGGAGTCAGATATCCTCATTTTTCTTGTGTAATTCTGGACATTTTGGTATGAGTCTGACATAGGTCATAGCCCATGGGTTTCTGAGCAGGAGGTTGATAACACTGTAAGTTGTGACTGTGGGACTGAGAGATGGGAATATCCTTTAGAGTGTGAGTAATAGACAGAAGTGTTTTCTACAATGACCAAATATTATTTTTCATCAGCCCTCTAAAAAGTTTCAACCTCCCCTAATTTTCTCCATTGAATCTAATAGAACTGGATTAAACTACAGGGGAGATGAGAACATAAATTTGATTCCTTTCATTCCATGTAATATTAGGGTTTGTATTCTTTCAAGCTGTAATAACCTCTAGACTTCAGCAAAATTGAAAACCTTTAAATAGCCTTTCACAACCTTTCAGCGTAGTAATGAAGTTTTAAGTGCTCACTGGGGATTTTCAGTTCAGAAAAATCTAAGCAGCAGTAGATATTAAAATCTAATGTTTACTTCAACTCTTTTACAGCCTAATGGGTTTTTCTGACAGTGTAATTTTTAAAAGCTTAGGTTTCATATACTAATATAGTACACTCACCCTGGAAATCTTTCTTCTTTAAGGACTCTGGTGGGAGCCTTAGACTTTGTTGGAGCACCTGAAAAGCCAGCTAGAACAGGGAGAAGAAAAACTTGCTAAGACCCAACTAGAACAAGCAGGTTAAAAAAAAAAGAAAAAAAAGCCTCATGATTTAAACACCACAGGAGGCAAAAAACAAATTAAGGATGTAGATTCCCTGTGTGCACATAATTACAAGTATGTGAGTCACTGCAGTCAGCACAGTTGCTCATCTACCTAAAGACCTAGAGAGGATATCTGGCTGCACTCAACTTGGGGAGTAGCTAAAGGGATTTTATTTATTTATTTATTAAGCTGTTGCTCAAGGGGGTAGCGGTGGGGAGAGAAAATTGCAGGGTGAATTTACACTGATTAAAGAAACACAGCCTGTGTACACAGGCATTTCTATGGCACAGTGTGGGACTGGAAGGATTCTGGGTTTTTGTGGTGCTAAATTAGTAGACAAAAAAAGATCTGAATTTCGTTGAGACAATAACAGTATAAGTCCCGGAGGGATATTTTTCTTTGCTGTATCATTCTATATACAATGTTTTATACATACATATTTTTATTATGCATACAAACAGTTATTAGTATTTGCTGGGAACATATAGACTAGGAGCTTTGATTCCTTTCATAAGAATGCGTTCAGATGGCACTTAGATCTCTTTTGCTGATAGTTTATCATCTTCTTCTTAAATCATAAAATAAAACCAGAAGGAAATACAGAAATAAGGACATAAGGAAATTAGCTAAAATTCTTTTATCTGGCAGATAAAAGTCCAGTGCTTCTAGAGCAATAATTTACAGTATATAAGAAAATAAACATGTAGGAGAGCACAGATTTGCTTATAATATCTTAAGTACATAAACACATGCAAATGAAAAGAAACAGGTCCCAACACAGACGTACATGTAATAGCAAAGCATACTATGGCGGTTTTCTAATTTCTAGGTAATTTTGACTCATCAGCGTGTGCTTAACTTTAAGAGCATGTTTATCTCTATTGGTTAAACAAAATGCCATTAGACTAACTACTGGTACAGTGTCCCAAGCCACCTACTGAAATCCCTGTTATAGGTCCTTGTTTACCCATTCAGGCCAGCGCTGACTTCTCAAGGAAAAGAGCTTCCTGACTTGTCTATGATGCTGTGCTGTTGCTCCCAGTCTGTATTTCATGGAGAAGTGCAAGGAGAGTCACAGGTCGGTGGTCGAAAGTAAAAGCTAAAAACTACTACTGAAGAACAGTAATGCCTGTGCTCAGCAATTTGCTCTTCCAGTTCCTGGCAGACGTACTTCAACTGTTTAGTACTCCTTGCCCAACAACAGCAGTGTTAACATCTCAGAGGATGTCAATTGTTGAGCAGCAAAATATGGCACAACTCTTCATAGTTCCTAAATTGAATAGAGACTAGAGGCAAGCGGTTATAATTTGAGGAGAAAAGCATGAGAGATAGAGAGAAAATACATATTGAAGGAGGTTTGAGAGAGACATTGCTGGTTCAGAAAATGCAGTCATACAAGCGTAGAGAAAGATACTTCATTAGGAAGTCTAATAGACTGAAATGTGGGATTTCCCATTTCACATGTCATGTGATGCTCAGGATTAAATACTTTCACTGGCCGAGACATTTCCAATGAGTTATTTGAGCCCCTGTCACGGGCATGGTTGGAGCTAATGTTTCTGTGAGAGACATAAAGCTCTGGTCAACTTTTCTTCTTGTCTCCAGATATATGCATGTTCTGACAATGTGAATGTAACTTTCTGCAGCATATATGGTACAGAAATGCAGTGCAGCAAGTCTCTTGTATTTAGCTTTGCAGGCAGAAGTCCCATTCACATTACTTTCCCATGAGTATATTTAAATCAGTCTTGGGCAGATAGGAGAAGGAAGAAAATAAAAGATTAGGAGCAAGGATGAATGCTGACAGAGAAGGAAAGCAAGTTGGAAAGAGTATTTGAGATCTAAAAGAAAAAAACGGATTTCCCACACCTCTGTTCTCACACAGTAACAGAAAGAATCACAGGAATGGACAAATGGTAATGCGTGCTGGGCTAGCTCCATCACTTGGTGTAACTGCTGATTTTGTAGGTATTTAGAAGTGGCTTTATCAGAGTAGGCATATGTGTCAAACCCACAAAGGGGACCAAACCCAGCTCTGCTTCTTGAATAGTCAAGGTAATGTCCTGGCCTTTCCTTAGAATTAAGATATTGGTGTTCAGTTCCAGCTCTTGGGGGATTTGTATGCCTCTGCCATTACCCACTGGTCTCCAGTCTCATGCCCTGATGGAATAAAGTATGAAACTCAGGCAGACCAAACCAAAAGCACCAGGCAGCCCACTGGGAAATGAAAACATGACTGATGAAAACAGGTTAATGGACTTCAGAGAGAATAATCTGAGGTATTCATGCACAGTGCCACTTTGAAATTAGCTGTTACCACTAAGGAAAAAGACTAGGATATCACTGTGGACAGGTCACTATAAACCTCTGCTTAATATGCAAATGTGATGCAGTCCATTAAGAAGTCACCCAGCCAAACTGCATACAGAATAATACTGAAAACATTGACAGTGGCATGACGTGAAAAGACTCCTCCTCCTCCAACTCCTCAGCTCAAGCAACTCTGACTTGGAAAGATATAAGAACAAGAGGGAAGGGCTTCAAAAGACAAATTTCTGGCACAATTTAAGACAGACTTTGGTTTGACCAGATGATCTTTCAAAGCCCCTTCCAACCTGGGGTGTTCTATGATTTTGAAATGAGAAGAGACTGAAAAGTATCAGGACAGTTATCTGTGGAAGGGGCATTGCCCAGAAGAGGTAGTTTGCTCTTGTGTCCCCTTTTGCTTAACAACATATGTGAGAAGATAAAGTAAAGCTGGAAAACAGAACTTCAACTCTGAACTTTAAAAAAATTAAAATATTATTTTAACCAGTCTATCCAGTCACTAAAGACACTTCTAGATCCTGGAAGCTGAAACAAGAACTGAACATTTGCATGGGCAATGAAAACCTCCATCTTATCTCCAGATAGGATGGTTTTGGTTGTTTTGTTTTTTTTTTTTCTCCTTTTTACACGGTTCCTACTAACTGAGATTATAAAAACTTAAGTTGTTGGGCATGAACTAATTGTCAGATGAATGTCTCCATTGCAGAAAGGACTGCTGTGCAGATATGACTCAATTAACTGAGCAAGAGCTGGGACAGGAATCTCACCCAGAACAACACTCTGTCACTCCAGGTGCTTGATATTACTATGTTTATGGAGAGTTTGAGCATGTCTCCATGGCACTTCACTGTGCCTGCTGCTTAAAACTGACAATGCAAGATATAAACTTCTTTTGATAGAGATTAGCTCATATGCCTTGTACCTTCCTCTGATTTTATAGTCACGTGAAAAGAGACTGAGAAAAGAGTTCAAGATCATCCTACTCTGTCACTCTTCAACAGAGCTGGACCAACAAAGGCATGTGTCCTCATGCACATTTGTCTACCTTTGAGAACAAAGCGTGGATATTCCAGAAACTGCTCATCCAACACTGCCACAAAAAATAGATTATTCTCTTTGTTTTTAAAGAAGCCTTTTCTTGGTACTTGTTATTGTCTCTTTCAGTTTCCTGAAATGATCCATTGTAAAACACTCCCATTTATCTTTCCAGATGTTTTCCAATGGTGTACAGCTTTGCTCAGTTTCTTCTAAAATCAGCAGAGCATTTTAGCTGGACATTCTTCAGTGCTGGATGATTATTTTGTGAGCATCTGTTGTGCTGATTCAGCCATCATCCTTTTATGCTGCCACCAGTGGCCTGATCACACAGGCCAACACTGAACTCAGCAACATCCCCCCTGGAAGTCTTCTTTCAGACAGTCCTGCCATAGGTTCCTGTGGGCCCAGCACCTCCACTGCCCACTGTGGTGCCAGCATCACCTACTGGACACAACGGACAGAGATGGCTCCTTCAGTGACCCTTCACATGGAAGGACACCACCCAGAGAGCTCAGCAAGATGCAACCAACAGAAGCCACACCTAACAAGAAGCTCTTCCAATTTATCGGCTCCTGGTTGATATAATCCTGGCCTTGCCCTCCACCCCAACCACAACCACCTGGGTGAGGGTGGAGCCACAAAGACTCAGGTAAGCCAGGTTCTGCCTCTGAAACATGAAGCCAATAAGAAAAACAAAACATTCTGCTAGGTTGTTACTCATTCACAGACCAACTCCAACTTGGTGCTCACAACTCAGGCCCCAGCACTTCAGAATCTCTATTGCTTCTTGAGCTCTCATGACAGCATTTTTGAAACAACAGGGCTTTAGTTATTCACATTAGTTAGGTGCTGGGTTTTTTTAAGTTCTACACTCTGTTCTTTCATGCAGACGGCTAACAGAAATACCAGAGAACAGCAGACTCAGGTGCAATGTACTGCAGAGCCCTGCTTAATTCAGTCCTCTGATAATCAAACACTGGTAGCTACATTTAAACTGTGTTTTTCTAGCAGCTATACACAGCCTGAAATAAATTCCTCCTGAACTGTTTTCCCTAGCTTTCTACCGAGACGGTGTCAAAAGCCTTAGTGAAGAGAAAGTGTGTGACATCTACTATAGCTTCCATATCAACTAGTCATTCTCCCATCACAGGAATAAATTAGATTGTTTTGATGTGATTGTTCCTGACAAATCAACTCAGACTGTTGCTTATCTTGTTTTCCTTTCAGGACTTCTGAAAAGTCCTTTGTTTAATTGTTTGTTCCAGTGCTTTTGAGGGGATTTGAAATTGGGCTGGTAATTCTCTGTCTCCTCCTGCATAAATATCAGCTTTCCTTTGGCCCTTTCCAGTTTTCTAGTATCTTGCTGGTTGCCCATGAATCCTCAAACATAGTGGATAATGATTCTGATGCTGCTTCAGCATGATCTTTAAATACAATAATTGAGCTAATTACTTCTTAACTTCTTATTTGCCTGCATTAACCTGAGGTATTACCCCACTGTCATTGGAATTGTGGGCTACCATATTGTAGCTGGCCTCTCTAGTAAAGATAGATGCAAAAAAGCAATAAGCTTTGGTCTTCTCATCATTAGTTCTTCACAATTTTTCCTTTGCAAAGGACATGTACTCCAGCATATTTTTCATGTCCTAGTATTACCAATGTTCTGGAATTATTTCTAGTTATGCACCATGTATGTCACGTTGTATCTCATTTCATGCTTTTGCGAGTCTATCTCTATTATCTTTTGCTATTTTTGAAAGCCTGTCTGTAAGATGACATAATTTTTGCCTCCCGTATGTCTTCAGGTATTCCTGGTCAGTGAAAAGATTATTGTTTACTGAACTGTCTCCGTTAGTTTCTACTTATTATAGTTTGCACTTGTGTCCTTAGTACAGTCATGTTGAGGAATTTCTCCTTGACTGTTTTTCCCTTTCAGCTTAGTTTCTGGAGAGATGACCAGTCAGTTTTTTTAAGTTATCAACATCTTGAAGCCCATTGGTTTCTGTTTTTCTGTTCTTTTTTCCATAATGATGCTCACTTAAGCTGTTTTCTATATTCAGGTTTTCAAGTGACTCATGCCATTAGTTAGAATCAAATATAGAAATACTTTGTTTCTGGAGGTTTCTCTGCCATCTGTATTGAGTAGTTGTTGCCAGAGCATCTGAAGGAGAATGGGATTCTGTGTCCTGGTATATCCAGATTCCATTAGTTGCCCATGTAGCTGAAACGCTTGAGTGCCACCAACTACTTTCATTTAAATGTTTCTACTAATTGCTTATAAAAACCGCTTCCATGAAATTATCCTTTTTTGGTGAACTTTAATAGATTCTCCACCACATCTATTTCCCTTTAGTCATTACTTAAGAGCTCTTCAACTGCTCAAAAGCCTGCTGCATTCTGTGATCTCAAAGCAAATAGATATGTCCTTAATATTTGAAATATCAATACTTCTTTTTTCCTCCACCTGTACTTCTTGAGCAAGTTTCCTATCACCTCATATGCTAGGTGTGAGAATGAGATTGGGTAGAGCCTCTTAGGCCAAATAAGCAATAATTTTGATCATGTAAGAAGACTTCAATCTTCTCTTGTTTATTCCACATACTTGTGTATTTGTACGCAGATGTCTATAGATAACAATGGAATTTGATCCATTATTCTCTTCCTTGTCTCATCTCTGATCCTATTTTGAATAGGTTCATCCAAAAAATTTATGGCCTCACCAGATAACTCATACAAATACATATCCATGCTGGCTTGCTTGCTTTGTCACCTCTCCCTTTCAGTCCCAAAGACAGCTCACATAGGCTTTACTGGCTTATGTGCAAAGATTGACCTCTGGTGGACTAGAGGGGCTACTGGTGTGACCCATCTGGGCTGTTCCTGCATCTCCTACATTGGAGCTGAGATTCCTGAGAGTGGCAGGTGAGACCCTACTTGGTGCTTTCTGTCTCTGTATAAGATGGAGTCTAATGGCTCCACAGGTGGTCTACCTGTCAAAATGTCTCTACTTCATTTGTCTTGAATTATAAACCTGAGAGTTTTAGAAGTGTTTTATTTATAAGCATAGTCTAGGGAGGGAAGTGCAGCAAGTGGGAAGCCAGGAGGCTCTTCTCTGCAGCTGTATTAGATATCCATCTGTGTTACCCATTCGCTAGATCAAAAGTGCTGGTTACTTGCAGAAAAGCTTGTGAGTAGCTTATTTTCTTTGCAATGCCTCTTTTCTGTGGATACATTTGAGAATTTTATATTGGACAGCATACGTAGCCCAGGCAAGCACTGTCTTTACTCTAGATTACACTGTCTGTTGTTAAATTAGCTTTGACACCAGTAGTACAGCATTCACCTTTTCACCCTTTGCACTCTTCAACCCAGCTACAGCAGTGCAACAAGTGTGCATCCAGCACAGCAAAAATCAGCACACTTATTTTTAGAATTTTTTTGTCTTATGTCTTTGTTTTAATAGGTATTTGAATTTCCACAAAATTGCATCTGTGGGGAGTGATTTCTGCTACTTGGTCTTCAGGTTGATCATATATATTCATTTCCAGGATGGCATAAAGAACATGAAGCAAAACTGATGACTTGAAAAATTTGAGGAACACCTGGATTACTATATTGCTGGTTTGTCCCCTGAGGCTGACAAGGAGAAATGCCCAACCTCAGCTGTGCTCAAAGAGACACTTGGCCCTGGGCTGCACAACTGGAACTGGGCTCCTCTTGTCATGCTTGGTCCTTCTCAGGCTTCCAGACAGCCCAAAGGGAGAGGAAGACATGGGGATGGAGGAGGAGGTTAGGCCTTGCCCAAGTGCCTTGTGGTAAAAACTGTCATCTCACCTTTGTGGGGTGCCAGCACAGAGAGTAGTGGAATCCAGGAATGCTTTTTCTCCCATTGACTTTTTCAACCAAGAAGCACCCTTCCCTCACCTGCTCACTAGTTTTGGAGGGGCTTTGCAGCTTTTTTCTTTCCTTTTTTTTTTCCTCCTGAAAATTACATGCTTTCTTTAAAATGATTGATTTTTTTTATTGAGGAATACTGAGAAGCATATTCAAGTGCAGGAGTTGAGTGGACACAAAACTGCTGCTGCTCCTCTTTTAACTTTATCTTCCTGCTGCTATAGATTTATTTTTTAAATTGTGTGTAAATGCATTTCACATGCTACTGTGAAAGATTGAGTTAGTTAAGAACCGCATGAGCTGCTTTTATATTACAGACTCAGAATGGCTAAATAAGGGGAAATTCCAGGACTGAGGAGTGGCACTAGGGGAGGCTGAGTTACAGGCAGTAAAAGTAAATGTTGCCAAATCCTATACATTTTAAATAACAAAAAATGATCTTTTAAAGCTCTTTTCTTTTGGCAGTGCATTGTGTTGAACTGTTCTGATGGACGAGACTACAAAGGCATGGGGAAATTCTTCAAAGGTCTGGCACAATCTGGAGCCTTGGCGTGCTTTGATGAATTTAATCGTATAGAGCTGGAGGTAATTGTAGTACCAGTTTCTTAGTAAAGTTGGAATTCAATGGAAGTGACAAGCTTGACAACTTCATTAACAGTACTGACATTAAACAACATTGACTGAAGCTTACCGTTAAACGAAATTTTTAAAATACAATTTTAGTACATTTTAATCAAACCCAACCGACTGTCTATGCCAAATCTGTCCTTGTGATTTTTTAATAGTTTCTGCATTCTCCACTGTAAATACAGCCAGAGAAATATTGCTGCTGCAACCTTCTGAGCACAGTGACAGAGGGAGGTTTGTGGGGAGACATTGTATTTTGTTCGTGATAGATTAGCGGTGAGATTTCTCTTCTGCACTGGTATGCAACCTGCCACTCATAGTGTTTTGAAAGACAGTAGTTAACTTTCATCTACAGAAAGCTCACAGCCAGGGAGAGAGACTGCTTTAATACTGCTTTTATTACCTTGTTGGAGAGGAGGGGGGAACAACAAAAATGCAACCCTACAAAGTGGGATCTGCAACAAATGAGAGCTCTCAATTTTCAGAAGGTGATTTCTTGCAATTGCACAAAGCGTAATTTAATGTCCATATAGGGAAATACTGCATAACATTTTCTTGTATAAACTGAGGCAATCTGGCTGATCTTTCATAGCTCCTGCATTTTTCTGATTTTTTTTTTCTTTCTTTTTAAATCACAGCTACTGGCAACCCTTGGTAGAAGGTATTGACATTGAATTAGGTTGTAACTATCCATTTACATTTCTGCCTCTGAGATAGCACTGAAACAGGCTTTAAAAATACAATATGGTTTCTGTATTTTCCATTATCTTGTATCAGATCATTTCAGATACGTATTTATTTTGGGAAGATGCTATGGCTTTAGTATTTTCATTCATTTAGAGGGTTATTATTTGATGCATAGGGAAATTTCCAATGCATTGGGCAATTTATTAGCTTAAGAGTGTGATGGATTTTTGGTTTTATCACATTTAGTAGCACATTAAAACATAATTTTAAAGTTTAAAAGCAAATGTACCTGTTTTTTCAAACCAAAAGTGGGTTGCAGATCTTGCTTCAATGCTCTTTGTAGCTATTAAGCAAATCTTGACCCTTCAGACGCCTGGTCTGAGCAGGTGCAGGTGTAGGAAGTTGTGTCCGGATTCACCCACTGCTATGTTTATTATCAGCAATTTGGGTGGGCTGGCAGGGTGAAGCTGTCAAGCAGTGCAAAAGGAACAATAGTATAAAAACTTTGCTAGGGTGGACAAAATTATAGGATCATTTTTCCCTTATCATTGCTCCTCTGCTAGACTTAGAAAGATTTTGTCCCTAGATTGCAGTACCACGAAGAGAAACTGTGCCTGCATTGGTTCTTTTTCAATAAAAAGGCAGCGTGCACTCTTTTTTGTATTAGAGTGCAGCATACATCAAGTAGATGCCTGAGTGAAATCTCTTTTGCCTTTGTGCACTTTTTTCCCTTGCTCACTGACAGGAGATCCCTCAAGACCAGCACTAAGCTCCTCTTCATTAGAACCCAGTTTTCAATTTAAATTTTAATTAGAATGGATGACTAGGATACCTACTATTTGCAGTAATTTCTGCATGCCACAAATCAACAACCAGAAGAATACTTCTTTCTTTTATTTCTAAAAACAAAGTTCCTTTGCTGTAAAAGGTTTGTTGCTGGCAGTTAAAATTATTTTAGCTGATCTCATATAGTTTCATTTTTTAATGGGATTCATGCTTGCAAAGGGATATACTTTTTTTCATTCTTTTAATGTAAGGTCACCCAGAACCTGCATTCTTTCATGAATTTAGGGCTAGGGGGAAGTTAAGCTTAGGGTTAAACTGCATGCATGTGCAGTCCAATATGTGGTTTTTAGCACCTTTTTAATCCATTATGATATATTATGTTATATTAATACATTATTATACACTGGATATAATAATATATACCTGATGAAATTCAGCTGGAGGATTACAGTTCTCAAGTTGATTCTGAGACCTAGCTTGAATTCTACATGTCTTCAAAATGGAAAATAAACCATCAGGAGATCTAAATACTTCCTCTGTGGCATTTCTGGTCCTCAGACTGCTGAAGAAATCTATATCCAAAGAAAGAAATGCCATACAAGTGGCAAAGAATTTTGTCTAACCACAAGACAATATAGCTGATTAAGGAATTTCTCAGCCTCTGGCACCCAAAGATGGAGTGAGCTGATATGGGATAGCTTTGGCAGAGGCCACCCAGACACTTGAATAGTCTCATATCATTTGAAGGCTTTCGTAGCACATTTAGATCAGTGCCTGAAAATCCACCAGAGACCAGTAGGTATCCCAGAATCTTCTTCTGGTTCAAGTTGCTGGTCATTCCCAGCCACTGCTCCTTATCACCATAATTGCCTGACAGTTGGGTCTACATCAGAGCACTAAAATCAGTGCTGTGAGTCAGGAAAGACTTTGGAATTTCTGCGGCTTATGTCCCAAAAGGAGCTCAGGTCTAATGCAGCTCATGTAGACTTCAGTTGCAAAAAATATCATCTTTACAACATGTCTGGTTTCTTCCCTCAGTCCAATACTGTGAGATTTTGGGATACCTACTGGTCTCATCTGCATAAGCTTGACTAAGTCGTTATCATCCACTCTTGAATCTAGAAATTCACAAGGTTATTCATTCCTTTGTAAGAGTCAAAATGGAGGAGAGAAAAACACAGAGACTGTAGATGTCCTGTAGGGAGAACCACTGGGAATTCCACTGGGAATTTTGCCATGAAAGTGAGTAAATCCAAAATTTTGCCTCATCATCTTTAATTGCTCTTCAAAAGCCCCTATACTGTCACACTTAATTTTGTATGAGTATTTCTACAAGAACATTCACAATCCACGGTGGAATTTTTTGTATTTTAAAAATATTTTTGAAGTCACACACTTGAAAATTTTCTTAATGACAAACAGTAGGAAAGAATAAATGGCAGAAACAGGAAGTAAAAATAATCCCTTAGAATTCTGAAAACTAAGATCTAAATAACTCTAAGTTCACTACTGGCTTGTTACAGGATCTGAAACGGTATCACAGGAGTAAGTATTTACAAGAATGTTAGACTTTAGAGGAAGCTAGCTAATACGCTACTGCATCAGGCCAGATTTCACATTATAATAGATCACACAATTCGAATAACTGCAGAATTTCACTCATTTCATAGAAAGATATTATGCTGCTTCTGCGTGCTTAAGGAAAGTACTCTTTGACACAGCTATAATCACAAGAAAAGTAACTCTAACAGGAAAATGAAATAGGACATTATCATGCTGGTAGATAGCAAAAGAAGTGAACTCATCTTTTCTGCAAGTGCATTCCCCAAACTAGAGATAAAAACAGTGATTTAATTTCTGTAATAAATATTCTAAGAGGGAGAATTCCAATCTTTTGCTTTCTGACCCCAACAATTATTCATAATAAAGTGTCTGGATTACTAGCCTCAGCTATTTTACCTTTTTTTTCTTTAATCTGTTCTTTTGTGTTCTGTTTATTTTTTTATAGTACTTGAGTAAGTGCCATGTCTCCAAGTACAGAAACAGTAGCTATGAGGAAACTGTAGAGAAGTAAGCAACACAGTCTTACAGAGTATATCAAGAGAATTTCTTGAGAAAGTGGTATTTTCTTCATGGACATATTGCCAAATTTATATAAAACTCCACTTTTAAATCTATTCTTCCCTCACTATATTCTTGCATGTTTATTTTAGGTGCAAGGAGTAGTTATATTGAGTGGCCAAAAAATGATATTGTAGCAGAATTGTTCAGTACCCTGCTCTTTTTAGATCTGCACAGATCCAAGCACACTAATTTTTCAAAGCTTTTGATTATTTGTCATTAAATGTATGTGAAAGTTGCAGTTGGCTAATGAGACCTGTATGTTTATAGCATGTAAAAGACTCATTTGAATTTCAAGAAGTATTTGACTATGCTGGTATTTATTTCAAGTATATAAATTTCCCAAATTGATGACCACACATCAGAGTGTGTATTTCGTTATGGTGAAAGGTTACCATATTTTCCTCAAAGAACATACATGTCATGTTCATTTGGTCATGCAGCTAATGTTGAGAGAGGTTATATTTTTAAACTAAGGATTCAGAACAATGGTTTTTCTTTGTTTGTTTGTTTAAGAGAAGAGTTAGGTCACTATACTTAAGTGTACTGCTCTGTTTCTTTGAAAGTGAATGGAAAAACAAGCATCTAGTTAACTTGAATGTTTGAAAGGATTTCTTCTGAAAAGGCAGATTCTTCTGTTGGAATTTTATATTTCCTTATCTTGAGCAGGGCCAGACTTTAAAGGCCTGAAAGGAGCTCCCATTGATTTTTCTGAAAGTCCCTAATCAAGTATCCAAGAAAGAAATTTGACCTTAAATAGGGATTTCTAGGGCAAGGGGGATTTGTCTGGGCAGTCTGCTTCTGAAGGAAGAAAGCTATATTCTTTCCTCTCTTGAAAGGCAGTTGATGAAAGAAACATAAGGAACTGCTAGGCAAAAGGAAAACAAAAAGGTTCTAAACTGCAGGTAGAAACAATATATCTTTTGATAAAGCTAATGTTGCTTTGTGTTAAAAGCGGAGTTCAGATTGCCGGGAGTTACACTCTTTGTGCGATGATTTCCTACCTCATGCCATCAAAGACTTGCAAGCACGGTGTTGAATAAACTACTACTCAAAAAGAAAACCAGGGGAAAAAAAAAACCCTGAAGGTAAGAGATGATGAACAGGTGTTGCACTATGTTTTATAGAGAGCGGGATGCAGATCTCAAAGAGCGAGGTGATGGGGGCAGAGGCATGGTGGGGTGGTGGGTTTCAGCCACTGCAGTGCCTTACCTCTGAGCAAAAACATAGCACACCTTTGAAACACTGGGCAAAAAGCCCCCAAAACTTTGTTACCCCAGAAAGAAAGTAAAAGAAGTATTTGAACCTGGATTTTTGTGCAGAATGAGAACGAACCATACCCAGTCCCAGCCCGGAGCAGTCTCTGGGGTGGCCATCACGCCTCAGAGGGCTGTGTCCCCAAACCAGGGGGCTGAGCCCTCTCCCCTACCTCTGTGCTGGATGGCTTTGGGGGCGATTACCAGCTCTGGTGAGTGCCTTCTCTATGGTGTGAGGACAGTCAGTGCCAATGGCACTGGGGAGAGGAATGACATCCTGGAGGCAGCGAGAGGAAAGCGTGATACTGCACTGGTGGCTGCAGAGGTATACCTACAGAGATACACCACCCCCAACTAAGTAGTTACCTGTTCCCCTTTTTTTTAATGGTTGCCTTCTGATTGGAGTTTTCTTCCTTCTTTTTTTTAAACCACATTCCTAATCAAGATAGTTTGTGATATAAAAATGAACAAAACAAAATCCCAAACTTCTCAGTAAGTTTTCTATCTAGCTATCCCAGCTTCGATACACTATTAGCTCCATTTCAAGTAATTTAGTTCGCCTATTACAGTTTTAACAAATAGGTTATATTTAGCATGCTCATATTAAAAAGTGTCTGTTTATCTATGTTCTTTTTAATGCAGCATGGGGAAAGAGATTAGAAGTCAAAATAAAATGGAATATTTATTATTTTGCCCATCTGTTGGTTACACTTGTTTTTTGCATTCCTGGATAGAGTGGAAAACAAGTTTGTATTAATTAATTCAGGCAATTCTCTGTCGCGCTATCCAAACATCATGTCTAATACTTGCAGCCTATTTCAGCTCTCAAAATAGGTGAAGGGAAAAGATACAGGTATATTTGAACAAGCATTGTGTTAGCAGGGGATATTTTAGGGATGAGGGACGTTATGGTCTGGGGGTTTTTTTTTTTGATTTAGGGTTGCTTTTTCAAAATTTCCTGGTGTCATTGCCTTTACACACACCTACATGAGAAAAACACTATAAAAATAATCACTGAACTTCCTCCTTGCTATCTTCAGTTAAGTTGGAAACAATGAATTCCCTGTACTTTTTGCCCCTGCCCTGTATGACAGCACTGTATCTTTGATGCTAGATTTCCAGCAGGTAACCTTGTTACTTTGATGAAATGTCTTTGAGAGGTGGGCTCACAGAAGAGAGTTCGCTAGTCTTACTGTCATAAAATGGGAATTTTAAAAGAAACAAGAAGAATGTAAGCTGCTTCCTCTTTTGGCTTAGGAAAGGTTTTGTTTCACTCCAAAGCCTGCAGGTTTCATGCATAACACAAATAGAAATTATTTTCCCATTAACTAGGTTTATTTTCCTGACATTTTATTATTTTATTTTATTTTATTTTATTTTATTTCATTTCATTTCATTTCCTACTGGCTCATTTCAGAGTTCTGTCCAGAAGTCTAGTACAGAGAGCAGGGCACATCACCACTTGTCTACACATCCCAGAAAAAAGAAGACCCAGTAGGGCTCCTACAGCTACCTACTACTCCTACCAGTCCTCAGTAGGATGTCAGGGTAATCTACTGGTGAGGGTTGAAAAATCTGAGAGTCAGCATAATTCTAGTATCTATTGTAAAGAAAGCCACTATTTCATTATACGGCTTGTGGTAACTCACCAGCTTTTCTTTTTAGCAGTCAACCTTGCTGTTAAATTGTGGAAAAGCAAAACCTTGTGGAAAAGCAAATATTTCATCTAAGCTAAAGCATCTCTGGTAAATAAAGTTTTTAAAGGCAATTTGCTTGAGGTTTGCTATTATATTCAGGAGAGATTTATCAAACCTTTTTCTCGTTTCCATGTGTAATTTTAGAAACTCTAACTAGTGAAACATTTTTACAGCTAAATAAGTAGCTCAGCTTCACTGGGGAGTAGGTTACAGAGTCTGCAAGCACTGACAGTTTTGCTGAGATAGTTTCATGGCCCTCTAGCACAAAGTGATGAGCAAAGAAAACACCAACTCTTGATTAAAAAGAAATCCACTTATTTAACATTCTTGCTTTTAATATCAATTTAGCCTTCAAGTAGCCAGTGTGAAAGCAGATGCAACATTGCGTGTCTTGCTGGTACGCATTAAGCCCTTGAATGCTCTCATTTTAATTTGGAGCTGAAGTTTGACCTAATTTAAAGTTTTGCAGTCCTATAATTATAAATTGGATATGTTCCAATGGCTACTGTTATATCAGATATACTTTTAAAATGAGTTCCAGATTTTTAGTTCTTGTCACAAGATCTGTCTTTGCAACCCATGGGTGACAAGAGTAAAGTCTGTCCCTGTCCTCACTGGAAATCAGAAAGTTAATTTCCAGACATAGGAAGTGTTGGTTCCCAGCAAAACAATCAGAGTTGTCAGGTTGCCAAAATTAACTCATCATGCTGGTGGCAGAGGGCATTTTACTTGGAGGCTTCTATTTCATACTCACATTCCCTATTGTCTGCTGGTTCTCAGGAGGAACTGTTGGAGTGACAGAGCCGACTCCCTCCCTCCCTGCTGCTGAAATGCCTTTTCGGAGCATTACGGAGAAAACAGCTCTGTGAAACTATTGCAGTTTCAAGTGTGTTAGCACATTCAGTCGTGACATATCAACTACTTTACAATAGAAAGCTTCCTTGAATGTTTAGGCTGTGTTTTGGCATTGCAAACTAGCTTCCTTTCTACACGTGAATTCATAGATTTAGCTTGAAAAAAACTCCTCTATGCAGAGGGCTGAGGGTTTCCGGGGTGCTGGGCTGGGAGGCTGGGAGCTAATGCTCTCCCAGAGGAGCACTGACCACCTCCTTACCTGCTGCTCCAGGGCAAGAAGTGCCTCTTGGACCTCTTGGCCCCTGATACAAGTATGAAGCAATATGTATGTTTAAAACCAGAACCAAATCAAAGGCCCTGAAAAAATGGTGTGCTCCCCTGCACTCCTTGTTCTCCTCCTAGAGAGAAGAGGAAATAAAACATAAACAGCAGGTATTAAATGTGGTGCTCAACACACAGCTGGAAGGTATGCTTATGACAGCTATAGTATATACTGATAAATAATGTAAATACATAGAATATAATAAAATGCTATATGTAAATATATATATAAACAATATGTTTAATTTCCTATTTATGCTATGCAGTAGTATTATTGTTAAAAAAACTATTATGATATGTTGTTTAAAAATGAAAAGCAGGCATGTTTTGTCAGGATGATTTAAGACCATATACAGTAAAAATAATCTATCATAGACAAGAATTAAGCTTTGGCTGGAGACAAGACTAACATGCAATCATCAGAGGTTAAGTACTGGCAGGATAATGTGTTACTACCTGTCAGAGGAGCTGCCCTAATTGCCCCTGTGTGCAGGGTGAGCGTGGCTAAACTGGGAAGTGAAGTGGGTTAGTCCAAACCGCAATAAAATAGACTGAGGTTAATGTGGTTAGGAAGAAGTTTCAGCTGCTGCATTTTGGCTCATCACTGGGGAAGGCTCTATCAAATCGAAGCTGGGGTTTGGTTGCTCAACAGAGAGGTGGTAAGCTAGTAAGCTGCTACAATTTGATCTTGTTCACTTGAGAGCTTGTGTCTGCTGGTGCTGCTTTGGGTGGATGGGAACCAAGTTGCCTGTACTGCAGATGCTGAGCAGGACACCCAGGTGCAACACCGTGGTTTCTTACGGCCCATCCATTTGTACGATGTTTTTTGCCCTCATGTTTTTCTGCTTTACTAGTGTTATTCCCTCATTTGATTTTAGGCAAGCAAGAATATGTTTCTCGGTATTTTTCTCTGGGGAAATCTACACAAAGATTTCCAGGAGGGAAAACGCTCTAGCAAAACACTGGAAAAAAAATATGCCTCTTGCATACACCAACCTCTGAACTGGGATTTCCACTATATTTAAAGAAGCTATGATCTATGCATATCAGAAATCTCATCTCAGTGGAGACTTTATCAGACATACTCAGTGTGTCTGATAGCCCGTTATGGTTGGCAATATGGTTGGCTATTTGTTGCTGGAAATGAAAAGTGATATATTCTAAATGGGCTTTTAAACTAAGGAAATAAAGGACTCAGTGCCTCATTGCTGGATTTGGAAACTCTCCAAGGAAGATTTTTAAAGTTTTTATTTTGTTTACAGTATGTTCTCACTCACATATCAGATAAAATATTATTTTTACCCTAACAGTTACCAATGGAAAATGTTTAACAAACAGTCTAACACAGAAATTTACAAAAAATAATGTCCAGGAGGATATAGGATATATAAGACAGTTCTATCTAAGATGAGAGTGTAGCTCATCAAAGTGGAATCATTGCATTTTATTTGTTTTTACCATCAGTTTGGATGTAAAGTCATGAGGCTTTGAGTTGTTCACTGTGTCTTACCTTTTTTTAAGACAAGAAAATGAGAACAAAGCCATTAATATCTCTGGTTCATGTTTTCCCCTGTTTGTAATGACATACCAGGAGACTCATAAGGACTTGAAATAAATGTCTGAAAAAAAACCTCTGTGTTCCTTTTTTTATTAGCAGGCAATTGTACAATCAGACTTGACTTTTTACTTCAGTTGGCATATGAAAAAACCCCTGTATAAAATATTGAAGATTCTATTCTAAAATCAATCAAGCATCTTCCCAACACAAAACCTTCAGTTCAGATCCACCTTATGTTGTAAATGATAAAGCAGGAGCAATTTCACTCTCTTGTTACAGTTTGGAAAACAATTGCAAATATACAATAAGGTTTTAGCACCTATGTTCTGCAGGTGTAAGCCTACAAAAGTAACAATTTGCCAAACATGAGTAATTTTTTTTTTTAATAGAGCTAATGGTTTTAGTTTGTTTTGCAGTCTGAAAGTGTGAGACAAAAATGATGGTGGAAAGGGGTTGTCCCTTATAGTTGTAGCTGTATCGTATTTATGAAGCCTTCTAAAACCAGTATGTACAAAGTCATCTATTTAATAGCTATTAAAAAGTTGCTGGTGAGCATCAAACAGCTACCACATCGGCCTGCAGACTAGAAAGTGGACAGAGGTGGCTCTAAACACACTGAAAAGTGAACAAATACAAGGTTTATTGGATAATCAGGGCATATCCAAAGGATTTTTGTAACTTACAGATCATCCTAACCTCAAGTGCGTGCATAATATATTGTGTCTAGTTAAGGAATCTCTTTGCCGAACGTTTATTCCTTGTTTGTAACATGAGAAGTACATGACTTCTGGGTTAAGTTCAGCCTCTTTGGTACGTGTTGTCAATTCTATTTACAAACACAGGGCTACTGATTCATTTTAATTGGGCCAGATTTGGAAGGGTGCATGTTTTGGGCCAAGGACATCAGGCACAGCATTCTCAATTAAAGTAGATAGGGGATATTTTTGAGGCAGTGCCTCTTTAAATTCTTATAGATTTTTAAGGTGAGACTTTGCAAGGAGGCTCTATTTGTAAACAGATTATAAGAGATTAATGGCTTTTTTTTTTACCTAGTGGTTAACCAAATCTTACAGCACACATCCTAACAGGTTACTTATGTTGATTCTGTTCATGTCCTCACAACCATTTTTACTTTGTAGCTGCCTTTTTCTTCACCTCATAAACATGTGGGACACTTTATGCTCATCCATCAAGTACAATGACTCATTAAACTCTCTGTTAATCTCTTCCAATTTGTACACAAAACTGGGATGCACTGGACCCCCATGAGATTGACCTCAAATAATTCTATGGCAGTAACAGAATTATGAACATACATCTATATACAACCAATAATAAAATCTCATCTAATTTTGAAAGATATTGTAAATTCCATATTAGAACCATTTTAAGCGATGATAATGTGTAAAAAAAAAAATCTCTTCCCAAACACTATATAAACTAGGTGGTTTTTTGTATTAAATTCTCTCTGACTTTTCCATACGAGGAAATTGTTATCTAGTTAATGTGACAGCAATGGCTCTTGCTCCACTTTGAACTGGGGAAGAGGAAGAATAGTCTAGTAGATAGCTGGGCTTGAAAGATGAGATTTTTTTTCCCAGTATTGCACTTTAGGTAAATCACTTAGGCTGGGCTACATTTCATCTAACTCTGATCTAATATTAAGATGTCTAAGTTTGAGCTGACGAATTTGCACCCACCCTGGCAGGGGAGGTAGAGACAGGGATATTTCCAGAGGGTTATTCAGTGAATGAGCCTTGGGTGACAGCTAAGTTTAGCTACTCAAATTAGGACAGACAAACACTGTGCTTTGTTTCTCTGACTCATAGGATAATGGCATAGAGAGGCTGGCCAGTAAATACAGAGAGTTACTCAGGAAGCCTGCTGTTGGAGGCAATATCAATATCTCAAATGGATATACAGACATATTTTGCCAAGACATTCCCAGACAGGAGAGCACTCCAGGCATTCTGGGACTTGTTTTGGTTTATTTTTAGGGTCTGTTTCTTCAAAGTATGAGTGAAAATTTAACTGAGTGGGAACTTGGGAGAATAAAGCTCCTTTGTAAAATAATTACCATTACTTTAATTAATGTTGGGTAATTAATGTTACTTTAATGTGAAGTGAGAAAAAAGAAATTACTGCTCATGCTCTGTTTATGCATTAACCACTTTTGTGGAAACTTTAAAGAAATGTTCAAGATTTAGTTAAGAATGTAAGTCTAAAGCTGCTGAGCTGCTGTGAACTACCTTACCTGGAAGTGGAGAAAATGAATCGGTAGCACCAGATTTGCACTGATCTGGCTCTTCTTTATTATTCACATACCTGATCAATTTACAAACTTCCCACCTCACAAAGAAAATTCCTCTTAGAATAGGTGTTATCAGATTTATAATAACAGAAAACAGATTGCAGTACTCACACAAAGCTAGGATTTTTATCTTAGATAAATATTAAAGTGTAGCATTTAAGATTTCAGTTTGTATACATAGATTTAATCTTTATCTCACTATCTTATTACTGCTTTTTATATTCTTGTGAAGCTGTTCCAAGAAAAACCTTTCTTTCAGTTAGAATTCATTTTTTTTCTTGATTTCCACGGTAAGAGGCATAGTTACTTGTACTGAACATGAGTATTCATAGCAACAGATTTCAATTTCACAAGGAGATTCCAAGTCTCTGTAAGGAACCTTAATTATATACTTTAAATTCTGAGGCGGACACTATCTAGTCTGGAGCACAGTTTAGTGGTTCTAGAAAATAAATTGATAGAAATAAATTAAAAGTTAACTGACTTCTATTCAATTATCATGTTGCTAAAGTTTTAAATGGCAGGTGTCAGTTGGAATAGATCCTATTCTCCAGATTCACAATTCAAATAATCAATAGAACATATTTGCTTCAATGCTTTCTCTGCATGTAGAAAACAGATATTTTGTCTCTTGTATGCAATGTGTGGCTCCTGATTCTTATGTGTTAAAGGTGCTGTTTTTCATGGTAAAAATTAAGAAGAAAATACTTTCTTATCCCATGCTATTTGAGCCTGCTCCAAAGAGCCGTCTGGATGCAGCATTTTCACACAGGTGCAGGCAGTGATAGTCAGATGGCTCTGTAAGTGCTGCTCTCAGTTTGGGGTGCAGTTCTGGCCACGCTCAGGCTATGATTTTTCTGTACACCAGCACTGTCTTTTATCACCTATATAAATCCCAGAAGGAGCAAGAGGGGATAAGTGAGAGAGGGAGATGCACGCTCGGGATTTCGTGGGAATAGCAGCCATTTCTGTACTAT
Source organism: Eurystomus gularis (assembly GCA_013400335.1). Classification (NCBI taxonomy): domain Eukaryota; kingdom Metazoa; phylum Chordata; class Aves; order Coraciiformes; family Coraciidae; genus Eurystomus; species Eurystomus gularis. The sequence continues at coordinate 95,543 of VZZY01006105.1, read as the reverse complement.
CTGTCTTAAAATGGAGACCAGTCAGGATTTGCTCATTCTACAGAGAGATAATTTTCTGCTTGAGATCCTGCAAATTAATTGCCAAGTGTCTCAGCTATCCCAGGAGAGGCAGTGGAAGGTGTATTGATAGTACCTGCAGATAGCCGGGAGAGATGAGCAGTTAATGGGATTCACCAAGTCACCTCCCTGATGGGGAAATGCGCTTCTGGTCTTAACTTAAAAATCAAAGTCACCTGTCAGAGAAGCTCTCTGTCTTTGCAGGCTGAGTTTCTCTCTGCAAGTCTAGGCTCGACTGCGTGATTTCTGCACTAAGCAGTGAGACTTTTGGTCAAGCTTTGTCCCTGCCACCATAGTGCAAGGCCAAGCAAGAGCTCTTGGGATAGCCAGCAGAGACTGCCCTGCTAGGGCTTATTCCCAGCCTAGTCCTAGTCCTATTCCCAGCCTAGATGTGGTTTGGGAAGGGATGGGAAAGTTCCCTGTGGTGATGATCTGTGCTGTAATAGATGGACTTCTAGTGTTCAGTTCTGGGCTCCCCAGTTCAAGAGGGACAGAGATCTACTTGAGAGAGTCCAATGGAGGGCTATGAGGATGGTTAGGGGACTGGAACACCTGCCTTATGAGGAAAGGTTGAGAGACCTGGGGCTTTTTAGTCTGGAAAAGAGAAGACTGAGAGGGGATCTAATTAATGTGTCTAAATATATGAGGGACGGGTGTCAAGAAGAAAAGGGCAACCTCTTTTCACTTGTGCCCTGCGATAGGACAAGGGGCAATGGATACAAACTAGAGCACAGGAAGTTCCACCTCAACATGAGGAGGAACTTCTTTACTGTGAGGGTTCCAGAGCACTGGAATGGGCTCCCCAGGGAGGTTGTGGAGTCTCCTTCTCTGGAGACTTTCAAGACCCATCTGGATGCATTCCTGTGTAACCTGCCCTAGATTCTATGGTCCTGCTCTGGCAGGGGGGTTGGACTCGCTCATCTCCAGCAGTCCCTTCCAACCCCTAACATTCTATGATTCTATGACTTAACCAAGTGTACGTTTCAGGGCTACCTAAGCAACGTGCAACACTAGACCCAGCTGCACAGAAGAAACTGCTGATCTCCCCAGCCTGTGCTGCTAAAGTGGGTGGGATCACTGCATCTATTCCTCATCAGTCTCAGGAATGTATCAGTTAAAAGCTGGGAAACTACTGTCTCATAAGACTTTACTGGTGAGGCTTGTAAAGTGAATGAGGGAGCATCTCCCATTTTAGCACACTGCTGCCTGTGAAATCTGCAACCCCTTAAGAATCAGAGTAATTTTGCACAGCCTCTGCCCTGCTAGGTTGTGGAAGTAATTCCCTGCATATATAAATCTGGTGCCACTGCATATGCCAGCAGATGTCAATGGCAGGATCATACAATTTGGGAAGGTTTAAAGAGCAGTGGAAGCATCTGCATGCACAGGGCTGACAGCCAAACAACAAGATAAGCTGCTAACAGTCACAGGTTGTATTCAGGAGTGCAATTCAGTAGACAGCAACCTGGGGAAGTTCACCAGACCATGGAGTAAGGAGATGTTGAGCATTTCAGTAAAGTATGTGCAGCTAGACAGACAAGCCCATGTAGTAATGATTTAGGTAAAAACATAAGTGTGCTGCAGATTCTTTGTTCACAAAGTTTCCTCAGAAAAATACATATGAAAGCAAGGTTACTGTCAACAACTCATTCAAGCAGAATGAAAGTCTTAAGAATTAAGAAATCAGGACTGTTTACTGCATAACAAAAAAAAGAAGCTCTTCTTATCTTAATATTTTTATTGATGCTCATGAGATTGGGTGTCAGAGTCTGACATCCACCATCTCACAGTTAAGCTTGTTTATATGAGATTTAAGGTTGTTCTTGCAGGCCCAAGGGGCTCAGCTAATCACCTGGACCACTGAGTAAAATTACTTCCAAACTATTACAAGTTCACTCATTGCTACTCCACAGTGAAACTAATGGGTATGATTACATCTTTGTTTGCAGGTGGGGAGTGGGGCAGATGCACTTGGCTCTGTGTTGTGTTTCATACTGTGCCAGGCACAATGAGGTCCTCATGCAAGGTTCTCTGAATCCCTTTCCAAGCCTTTCTCTCTGCTTCTTCTCGCCTTCCTTGCGTGCTCTCCCAGCTCTTCCCAGCTTCTTTTTCCAGCTGCAAGGCTGTTAGTCCCAGCTGTGGGACTCCACACCTCACAGGTCCCAGCCAGCATGTTTCAATTACTAAAGCTAACAGCTAATGTAACACATTTCCCAATTATGATGTGCAAAGACATCATGATAAACAACCCCCAAACACTGTGAAAGTTCTCCTCTTACAGAAATAGCAATGGAAGGGGCAAAACTTTCCAGGAGGCAGGAAAGTGTATGTGGGAAGGAGGCTGACAGGAGACATGTAAAGGGCTGGAGCAGGACTGTACTTCTGATCTGTCTTGCCTTGCAGCATGGCTGAGATGTGCAAGGCTTCTGAATGACACCTCTTTGTATCTGCCACTCGAGCAGCTGCTTTTGGGATATGCGTCTGGGGAGGAGGACGTTTTAGATGTCTTAGTCTGTTTCCTACATGGAAAATGAATAGGCTTTGGAAATTTAAGACTGAGTCTCTGAAGAGCGTTGCTTATTCCCTATCATAGTCTTTCACACATATCTCCTCCAGAGATCCCTTTGTATTTGGATCTTCCTCGCCAATTGGCTAAGGATGGACATATACATGTATCTGGTAAATAAAGACATGATTGCCACTGCATCAGAGAGCACAGACAGCAGCATCTCTTCACAGAAAGTTGCCTACTTGATACCAAAAGGCTAGAGGGAAAACAATGGGAAGGGGACAGGCTTCATCATATCTTCTGTCAAACAAGGAAAGTGCATGTAAGTATAACTAATTACAGAAAGAGGACCCTAATGTTTGCCTAATTTGGTAGTGAAATTCTGTGGAAAAAGGGGAAACCAACTGGGATGAATCTAGACAAGGAAAACGGGTCTTTACTAATGCATCCTTAACAGACCTCCTGAACAGATGAATAAGAGAATCTATTTTCCTGCTCAGATATATATTGTCTATGTGTATGTCTATATAAATATAATCAAAGCTTTATACCCTACCATGCTGTGTTTTCCTAATACAATTGTCTACTACTGTTATACTGAATTCCTGCCTCCAGCTCCAGCTCTGTTCGCTCCCTGGGAAATATGGATTTGCAATGTCTGACAGATCCATGTTGACCTTAATAGAATTACTTCCAATCTATGCTGGCATCGATGAGATGGACGTTTTGTACTTTTCTATGCCTATTGTCAGTAAAAAAATCATTCTTTCCTAGCTGCAACAATATGTGAATGGGGAGTGTCTAGGATACTGTTGCAGATACTGGGAAAAGTGATTCACCTATGTGAATCTAATCAGTCTGTAAGAGAATTAGGACACAGAATTTTTGGTGATTAAAATTAATTTCATTAGGTAATGAGTCATGTAATTAAAAGCAATGTGTCCATTTGCCTGTCTGGCCAGACAACTCCTGGTAGGTGTTGCTGACACCACCAAATGAAGGGAACCGCTGGGAGCACAAAACAAGTTAAAGAGGAACTGAATACTGACGGCCTTCTTGTAAGTCTAGTTCTCTACACTGTGGACATATATAGCTTTTTTTTATGAAGCATGAACTCTGTACTGGGCACCTTCTCTGAAGATAAGCCTTAATTTAAGAAGCATTCTGTCACAAGAGAGTAGAGTGAATAGGACATTGTTAAGGGTATTTTCTCTTCCTAAAGCAAGAGGTATTTTACTGTGAGAGAGATGTAAATCACAGCAGGGAAACTGGCCAACTAAATTATCAGGGGGCTAGGACTGGGGAAGAATTAAAGTTAGTATCTTTATTACATCCCTTATGAAGATGCAACATTTGAGATGCAGCTACAAGGATGGCAACCTCATGTTGCCTACACCCACAGCCACAATGAACAGCTCCTTATATCCCTTTTGGAGTGCTGGCTGCCCTGCAAACTAGCTGCCTCTGGATGTCCTAGTCTCCTTGGAGGCTTACTGCCTTCTTGGACAGAAAGTCAGGTCCCAAGGGCAGTTCCAAGGCAACTTTTATAAGACAGTCCAATTTAACGTGGATCCTTCAGCTTTCAGTGCCTCCAACTTGCTGCTGCTAGAGCCATGGAGCATGAATTGAAAAGTTTGTTTTCTCTACCCCTAGCCAACAGTCCTAAAGACTTTTTTTTTTATGTTTTTGTGATTTTGCACAGAAGGAGATGACTTGCAAATATGTCCTTCTACTAGATTCTACTAGATTCTATTTCCATTGTGTATTTGCCAAGTAATTTCGGGTTGTAATTCATACAAAACAAAGGGGTTTGTGTGGTGCTTATTCTGTAATGATTGGACAGTGGAGTAGAGCAGACTTTTGGCAGAGATCCTTCAAATTTGTTTACATTTCCATCTGTCTGCATCTCCTTGAGGTTTCTTAGGTTATTGTGCATGTGTCTTATTTCATATTCCTAAGAGGAATAGACATTTTAAAATTAGAAGTAAATCAGATATTTCAGGTTTTGAAATTTCACACTTAAGTATTCCTCAGTGTCTAACAGACAGTTTTTTAGTTGCCTTAGAATTCTGAGCACTTTTTTTTTTTTTTCTTCTACTGCTAATTTATTATGCTCTCCTTGAGAAAACCAGATTGCTTGTTTTTTAGCCTTTAAATGCTTTGGTATGGCTTTTAGTCGTTGTCTTGCATTAATGCAGTGGATCTATAGTTAGGGAGACTAAGAAATATTTCACTTTCATGTCTTGGCTTCAACACTTTGAAAAATAGATCTTAGACTTAGTGTTTCATATTCATCTCCATTTTGCTTTTGAACACGCATGGAAAAGTGGCATGGTAATTTAAGTTGTTTTGGCAGGGAATTTGCTAGTAGCCTTTACTCCTTGAAATGCATTTGGAAATGCTTTTTTATTCTTTGAAAAATCTCAAAGCATCATTACAGACATGTAGAGTTATTAAATATATATTTTAGTGGAAGCTATGAACTGTTATTTTCCCTTGGATACATATCTGTATGTGTATGGTGTGGGGGAGGGAGAGGGGGCTGACAGGCTTTTCCTCTGGAATTTGCCATTCTCCTTGTTGATCTGAATTATGTTTATTGTGTAATAAATGTCTTTTTTTTTATGTATGAAACTTACCTTTGGTATGTTTATACTGCCTTGCAGCAAACCGAGTGTTTTAAATGTCACGGTGAACAGTTTAGTTCAACGTATGCAATTTGATGACAGAGTAGTTTTGAAGTGTTTCTTTTGGGCAGGATTGAAAACTAATCTCTGATAGTACTAAACGCACACTGACAAACAAGATGATTTTTGCCATTTTAAATTTCGATTTTAGATATTTTTGCGTGCTGAAGTAATATGACATTTGTGATATTGAAAATGTGAATAATGTCATTTTTACATACTTTATCTGAAAGATTAGTGCTCTTTCAAACTACCTGTTTGTGAAACCCAGTTTAGCTCTACTAGCTCAAGAGGAGGGATCAAGCTAGGATATCTCAGAAAGCTAACTGTTCAAATCAAGTCTATTTAAATGCCATTATACAGAACAACCAGAAGCAATTCACTGTTGAGAGTCTTTGGCATGTATATCCAACATACAATATGCACATACACTGCGTTTTTCTCTTTATCTTTGCATATAAAGGTACATCATTTAAAAGAGGTACAGCATGTATTTCTGTGTTGCATTGGTAGCAGCAAGAGAGATATCTATTTAGGAGTCCCGCTGAAAAACAATGGCTTGCTGGTGCTCTTCCATAGCTGCAATACCATGACTAAAGTATGCTTAGCTTGTTTAATGATCTCAGGGGACACCCCCACCATGAGGCCTCTCTGTGCAAGTGATGTTCAGCAGGAGTGAGCCTTCCCTCCCATTCCCTACCTCTACTTCATTCTGATGCTGGGAGGTTGAGGCTGGAAACTAAGGAGCAGAGACAGACACCAAATAAATTGCTTGTTTGGATCCAGGTAGGGTGTCATGTGCTTTCAGAGCTACAGGAGAAAACCTCTCTGAAATGCAGAAACTTCCTGGTTCAATTTCAAACACACTGTCGAAAAGAGATGGGGAAGTGCTTGACTGAGTGGACTGATCCAGAGTAGATTAATTTATTTTCTTGGGTGCATACATCTATCTCTATATACACAATAAGAACAATAGAAATGATGATGAAGAGTAATGATGTCTCTTCTTACGTTAAAACAATGCCATATCCTAAATCTCTCAGGGCAGCACACTGCTCACACTGTAGGTCATTCTGATGGCAACAAGTTTAGAAGAAATATCCTCTATGGGGGGGGAAAGGACAAACTTTTAGATGTACAGATTCTTTTCCAGTTCTGAAACAGAATCAGGAAAGGGTCTCTTTTACATCTATTGCTGTTGCTAAGCTGTTTGGGATGGATTTTTTTTTTTTTTAATGTGTTTTCTCCAGATATTCCTACTACACAACAAGATATTCAAAGCTGGAAGAGGGAGTCCTAGGTATACAACAGATGAAAAAGCAATTCAAGGTCAGGCTTGATGGGGCACCGAGCAACCTGACCTAGCTAGAGATGTTCCTACCTTTTTTAGGGGGGTTGCACTAGATGACCTCTAGAAATCCCTTACAACCCAATACATTCTATGATTCTATGATTCTATGTAGTGAAGAAAAGATCTTTTATCCTTTGGCAGTGTAGCTCTGGAGCTGATTCATCGTGCCTGCAGCACATTAGTGCCCTCTCATTAGCCTCTGGCTTTGATCAGAAGGGGGATTCCATTTTGTAGACCTTTTGTCTCTTCCCTGCTCCACTTCCCTTCAGAATTAGAGTCTCTCAGGTATGCTGGTGAGCAGAACAGGCTCTGTGACTCCCAGGGGTGACTGTGCCTACACACTCCCTACTCACCCCACTGGTGCTTTCCCATACCCAGGCAGAGTGGCACCACCTCCTTGGCCAGAGGCCTTCAGTAGCCAGGAATATCTGAGCAGGGCTTGTCCCATGGTGCATCACCTCACCTGGCATCAGGGCTGGAAGAAAAAGGGAGAATGCAATGTTTTTCTGCTGGGACTGGCTGTTTTATGCTAATAAAGGGAGGGCGCACAGCCCTTCCTTACATACCATATCAGGCTTATCTCTGTATTTTAAACAGTCCAGCCCTGGAGCCCCCAGCACAAGAAAGACGTGGACCTGCTGGAGAGGGTCCGGAGGAGAGCCATGAAAATGATTAGAGGGCTGGAGCACCTCTGCTATGAAGACAGGCTGAGAGAGTTAGGGCTGTTCAGCCTGGAGAAGAGAAGGCTCCAGGGGGACCTTATAGTGAAATTCCAATACCTGAAAGGGGTCTATAAGAAGGCAGGGGAAGATCTGTTCTCAAGGGTCTGTAGTGACAGGACAAGGGGTAATGGTTTTAAGTTAGAAAAGGGTAGATTTAGGTTAGACATTAAGAAGAAGTTCTTTCATATGAAGGTGGTTGAGCACCGGAACAGGTTGCCCAGAGAGGTGGTGGAGGCCCCATCCCTGGAGTCATTCAAGGTCAGGCTTGATGGGGCTCTGAGCAATGTGACATAGTTAGAGATGTCCCTGCTTATTGTAGGGGGCTTGGACTAGATGGACTTTAGTGGTCCCTTCCAATCCAATACATTCTATGATTCTGTGATTCTATGACTTTGCTTAGCAATCCATGGCTATAAAAAAGATCCTTTTTGTGTGAGTTGCATGTGAAAATATCTCACTGACTTCTAAAAGAACACAAAATACATGTATGCACAGTTCCTTGTTTTTATTGTTATTATTGTCACTGCTGTTATGAAAGTCCACATTTAACATTAATTTGGGGTTGTTTCCCTACACATATTGCTTCTGTCCATGTACCCAGTTTGTCTGACACTAATAGGTATGAGAAAGATAATCTTTACACTTTTAATGGGTTACCTTTTATTTTAAATGAAAAATTATTTTCCAAAATAGATGGAATGCTCACTTTCTTTGATGCCAGCTCCGTATACCACTGAGTATCATCCTGGCTTATATCTTCATTACTCTGCAGTGTGATTTCAACTATAAACTGTTCATTTTTGTAGTTTTTTAACTTGTCACCCTCAGAGATGTTTGAAAGAGACTTTTGATTCACAAAGTTCTATATATATTTTAGATGATGAAAGGCCAGAATTTTACTTTTATGTTTCAGCAATAAATGTGGAACCCTCTGAACTTTTTTAAAATAGTAAATCTTATTAATTGTAGATGAAGGATTAAAGGAGATTTAAATAAGAGAAGCTAAAATGATTATGTGAGTGGTGGCTCTGGCCGCACATTCCTTATCTGTTTGGTTTTTTTTTTTTAATTTTCTGTGCCTATCCAACAGCATTCTGTTCTCTGATAGCATAATTTCTGACCTCTTCCCAGGGGTTGTTTTACCAGCTCCTGACCATGGCTTCCTGAATGTATCCATCAGGGAAATCATACAGAAAATGAATCTGCAGCTGGTTCCCTGGTTCATTGGTTAGATAATACAAGCCAGGATATCTTTCTACTTAATACTTTAAAATGTGAATGCAGAATTCTTTGGTTTAAGAAAATAATGCATAAGCATTTCAGTGGAGCCATACATAGCCTTTCATATCTTTAAACAGTTATTGTTTTGAACTACATATACACACTGTTTAAGCAAGGTGATAAATGGGCTTCCAGGGCAAAAGCTTTAGAAATGAAAAAGGGTATCCCTGGAGAAAACAAATCTTTCCTTTAAATCCACCCTCCTCCCCTTCCTTCCTCAATATCCCACTCTATTTAGGAAAGTTGTGATATGTTCCTTAGTGGATCTGATACCTTTCTATATTTTTAGATATTGAATCAGTTTTTTGTATTGCATGTTTTAACTTTAGGGATGTAGTACCAGTACTTCTGCCATCCTCCATTAGAAAACAAACAAATAGACTTTTTAAAGGACATAGTATAAATCTTGTCTTTTAGGGGGTAAATTTAGACTATGCATAGCAATTGCTGTCATAGAAAATGGAATGATCTCTTGGTTAAGCATTTTATCTTCATAAATAAATGATTTATTTTGTCTTTGAAAGGCCTATGAATGAGTGTCAGTTTGGTATAGTTTTATCTTGGTGGCAAGCCCTCTGCTTTGAATGTACTTGCTGGATTCTTAAACAGCAGGAATGAAAAGGTCTAATGGGTGAACACAGAGTAGAGCATGTTTTCATGCACCCCAGAACTATCACTATGGAGCAGTTGTATGGCATATTTGATCCAATTTCACGTGAATGGAGCTATGTCTAGTGTCTCAGAGAGCAGAACAGGGCTCCTGTAGTGAAAACTACTAACCACTTTAATTATATTTTCATGAGTGGCCTATTTTATAGTGCAATTTTCTTGAAAGGCTTGCAGTTTGATTTCTCAGACTCAGGAGATTAGTTTGGTTAGGATTTTCTTTGAAAACTAATGGACACCTGGCAAGCATTTTTTTTTCTTTCTTTTGCTTCATGTGTGAACACATTACAAATAAACATTTAAAACTATTTTTAAATGTGATAATGAGCAAAAGACAAGTCTTAATCAGCAGTGTTCAATGTGAATAAGTGAACTGAGGAGCTGATTGTGACGAAGTGCCTGGCTACTGTTCACCTTGGTTCAGAAATCGTCTTTGCAGTGCAGGACTGAAGTGGGCAGGGTGACTGTTAGCACACGTGTGTATCTGTCTGTCTGTAAAACAATGGCCTGGTCTTTCTGCATGGTTCCTATCCTGACTTAAAGGCTGGTGTGTGCCTGAGTACTAGCAGAGTTAAGCAGGCTGAAGATCTGAACAGGATTTGGCTATGGGGTGGAGAGTAAATTCTAAGCCCCTGTTTCTGACTATATATATAAATTTTGGAGGAAAAACTATTATGGACTCACTCTATTTACGGAATGCATCTTCCTTTCAGTACAGTCCCTGTTAGCATTTGCTGTGAATTGGATAGTATAAAGAGAGTATTTTGCAGTATAGTTTAGTCTGCTTCTGAAACAAACTGTCATAATGGAGTGCAATGCAGAAGTTGTCCAGAGATATCAAAAGGAAAGACATTTCGCCAGCATGATTTTCCAAAAGGAAAACAAAATTGTGTCTTGAATCAGCAGTATAGAATCATGAACAGACTCATTTTCATAATGTCCTTGAAACAAATCTGCCATGTGAGATAAAAACATAATGTATAAAGATACTGTGGTAAATGCAATGCAACAAGCCACTTCGGTATAACCTGGATCCAGGAACCTGATACAACACTAAATAACAATATAAAATGATACTGCTGAGAGAAAAGAAAAGGAATTAAGAAGGGCAAGAGAGAGAACCTGTTGCCAGCAGTGAACTGAAGTGAGGTAGAAAGTGAGTGAGACAGATGATATAGGAAGAAGTTTCTTGCACATGGTGGGAGCGTAGAGGTGGACTGAATGCTCCTGAGTGGCAGGCATTTCAGCAACAGGGGGATAGCAGTGCCAGTTCAGCAGAGAGAAGGAAAGCAGAACAGCAGAAAATAATTCCATGTTCTATTATATGCATGTTAAAAAGCTGGCTCTGGTGAAATTTTGTGGCATGTCTGTGTGTTCATCAAATGGTTTTAGTCTTGTACGGGCAGCTGCTCAAGCTCTCAATAGTTCCCCACACGAGTACTGCCCACTCACAAAGAGTTGCAAGCAATAGAATTTTTTTTCTCAGTTCTTCAGGAAGACAAAAAACCATGGAGAACATGTTCATTTTAAAGAGGTCACAGGTTTTCCAATGAGACTGCTCTGAGATTTATCTGACAAGAAATGGTTTGTTTGGTGCATGCACATGTTTGGTGCCCAGAATCACAACACAAGAAAAGGCAAGCCACTTCACCCGGCGGTATGGAAGAGGGTAATGAAGTCCCAGCTGGCTGAACGATAGCAGTTGAGGAGTCTGGAGCTATCATTCAGCCAGCTGGGACTTTATTACCCTCTTCCATACCGCCGGGTGAAGTGGCTTGCCTTTTCTTGTGTTGTGATTCTGGGCACCAAACATGTTTCTTCAGCTCCAGTTTAGGAGGACAGCCTACAAGTTTCATACTCCCAGCCTATGGGCAGTAGAGCAGAAGGAGCTGACACAATAACTTATGTGCAGGAGCTGTGTGTCTACTGCCGCTGCAGTTTCCTCTGGGCCAGTTTACCCTGCCAACATGGGAGCTTCTCTTCACTAACCAAATGGACATATCCTAGACCTCTAGTCTTTAAGTGACTTGATCAAAATTTGCTCAGGAGTCTGTACAAGAAACTAGAAGTGCCTCTTGGTTGACTGATCCTGCCTTCAAGACCAAAAAGAAAAATTCATTTGTTCTTACTTTGAGGAATCTGTTCCATTCTTCTCCCTTCTCAAGAATCACTGAGATGTACGATCTCAATGCATTAAGAGTAGCTATCAGCAGAGATGTCTGTCCTTTGCAAGAACGTTTCCAGGAATTCTAGAGTGGGTACGGTGAAGTAGATTGGTACAATGCAAAGAGACATGACATGACAAGACAAAGAAAAGACAATTCAGAAACGACAAGACAAAGGAAAAACTATTCGGAGGAAGAGATTACCCTGAAGGTGAAGAGGAAGCCGCACAACCAGTTCTCTTCATGCAAGAAAAATCTCACTGAAGAGAATTAAGATCTGTAAATACTTTGTAACGTGTCTATTCTGTGCACACAGCTACTGCAAGTGCTCCAAGGATGTTGTGTGATCGTGACTGGGAGGCTGGGATGGAGGGTGATCACTCTATTAGAATGTGGCCCACAGTGTGAGAAAATAATAATAAATGGATTGCCGCATCTTCAACTCTTAATTTAATTTAATTTAACTTAATTTAATTTAATTTAATTAATATGATTTTTTAATCAAGCAGCAAAATCTAATGTATGATAATAACTCTACTCTTCAGGAGAGCCTGTGAAAATAATGCATCTTGTTTGTAGATGGTACCAAATGCTACTTAGCCTGGGGGATAGATGCGTTATATTTCAAGGATATTGAGTTCAAACCCTGTGTAGTTTGTACTTCATTAAAATTTCTATTAACTTTTTCCATTGGTATAGGACTTATGATTTAATTCTTCCTATTTTTTTCAAAGCCTAAATTGATTTATAAGCTAACTTATTTCTCATGTAAGAGAGACAAATTAACTGCAAGGCAAAGTAACTGTTCATCAGCCAGTGACTATCTTTATGCCATTTTTGTAATTTATTTGTTTATTTCTAATATAGAGGTTTCTTTTAAAGGATAAAACATTCTTTAAAATATTCAGAAAAGCTAAGATCTAATTCATACTGCTCTGCTTCTTATCTGTTCATGTTATGAAGTCCACATCTCCACATTTGTATAAATAAATATATAACGGGCTGTGAGGTGTCCAATACCTAAACTAAAATGATGTAATTCTGAACAAATACATTCACTTCATACCCTGGGACAGGATGGACTGCCAGTGGAAATTGTCTGTGATACTTCTGTCTTCTTTTCCTTGAAGACAGTGAAATGATAAACCTCCAGAATGCTAATAAAGTCTGTAGGATGTGTTCCACACTTGCTGCATTTGCTGATACCAAACTGTGAAATTTCATTACCATGGGGCACATGCCAAGTCCACATTTGTAAAGCTCTTTTCTGCTTATGCAGATGAACATCCTGGTGGGGACAATTTGGCCTACAGCACCCACAACACGCTTTAGATTTCTGTTCCATATGGCCTAGTTGCCTGGAGCTAAAATATCAATATAGAGCTGTAGAATGTCTTGTCCGGATGACAAGGGTGTTATTAACATGTTAGAAGAATAATAACAACTAAGTATTCAGTGCTGAGACAGTTCTTCTCATATACTATGCATAACTTTTTGTTAATGTTGATATTTAAAAATGCACTTTTCAGGCTCAGTTCTGATTTTATTTGTCACACTCCCGTTTCTCAAGGTCTCTTTTTTGTACACTGATGTATTATTCTCCAGTCTGAAAAGTAATTTCAAGTCCTTGAGGCTCATAAGGGATTTAAATGCTTTGCTGACTAAGGATGCTATTTAGATAAATGCTCATCATTAAGCAGGTATGTAAAAACTGTGTTAACACTGGAATCTCAATGTGCTGTAAGTGGAATTTGGTGGTATAAAGCACAAAGATATTTTTCACAAACGGACCCTTCTTGGAAAAGTCTCACATGAAGAAAAAGAAATGAGTAAGAACAAGTGACTGAACTTTCTGAACTACTCTTTCATAATCTTCCCTCCTTTCACTCCTCTCATCTTGAAAAGAAGTGACATAATTACAATTCTATTGCGTTATGAACAAAAAGTGGCTAAACTCATCTTGGTTTCTCTGGCTGTGGCAGACCAGAGGTGTATGTATCTTCAGAACACAGATATGTCTGAGGACCTGCACAGACAGGGTGATCTTTGGCCACTTGTCCGTTCAGGTTATAGTTCCCTTCTCTAGGTAAATGCAGCAATGTTTTGTGGTTTGTGCCTGTTCATATTAAACAAAAACAAGGGTCCTGGGATACTATTATTCAGCTTTCCACCCCCTGCACCCCCCACCTTGTTTTTTCCTGTTGTCTCTGTGGTTTTTCAGAACTATCAGCTGCAGTTTTGGCTGGTCTGTGAGAAAAGCACCCCTCTACACCTGGCATCAGGTGAAGCAAACTGTAGTAAAATGATCTTCTCAATAGCTTTGCTTAAAAATGCCCCTTATTATTCTAAACACAGGAAGAGGTGGTTTGGATGCAAAATAGAGGAGACAGCTGTGTACCTATGCACTGTTCCTCTCCCTCACATTCGATCACTGGTATTGCTTCTTTTTCATCTGCCTGGAGGCTCTCTCAGGCCAGAGAAGAGACAAGGAAATCCCTCAGTTGCAGAGTCTCTGGTTCTTTCCCTCTTTGGTCATGCAGTAGCATCTGCTCAAAGAACTGGGTTCTCAGTGACCACAATAAAGCATGTGCTCACCCCGCCACAGTATATCAGCATGCTCCTTCCTCTCTACCTTTGCTGTGTTGCATTTGCTCTGCTCAAGCTGTCCTCGTCCTTCACCTACTAAATCTATGGTTCTCTGCAGTGCTCAAATCCTGACTTTGGTTTTGCTTGGAAACACATTAACACACTTCTGAACACATGCCTGGTATCTAGCAAGCAGCTGACAAATGCAGCAAGTTACCTCTACAGTAGTCATTGCTATTTGTAGTGAGTTCAGCAGAGTCAGGGGAAGGACCCTTGTGGGCAAGTGCTTCTTGGTGTCAGGCTGTGGGAATTCCAGAGGTCTGGGACCATAATTTCCCATGTCAGACAGACCTGACCAGAGAGCAATGTCCCCTAGTAACTTCCAGCCTCTCTCTATCATCTCATGCTACCTTTTCCTTTTCTCTCAGATGTCTGACTCTAAGGTATTTAAATGACCTAAATGTCTTGGCATACTCTGCTGCTCTGGCACCAGCCACCACAGCTGTCAGACCCTGAGCCATCGGGTGGAGGCACAGATCCATTGGCTGTGAGGGAGCATGGATCTCAAGTGAGGTTTCTGCATTTGGACACTAAACTGGTGGTAGTGTTTTCAGGGGTAACTGCTGAGCATGCTTAAGTTTTAAATTTCTTTGCATTTAAAACTGGCTGAGCTAACCTGAAGATCCACAATCTGGAGTAATTTCTGACTGTGCTTGGACCTCAGGCAAGGTAGTGCTATAATTTCTAGTACTTATTTCTTTCAGCTTTTCTTGCACTCAGTCTTAAAATCTCTTGGTGATGCTGCTGTGACCAATAGGTGAAGGAGACTCTGGAACAGGCATTGCCTATGTGATTTGTATCTAGATCATTAAACCATCTCCTTCCTAGTACTTTAAATGCATGCCAAAGATTCTCTGGGTTATGGTATGTAGACCCTGGTTTCCTCCAAAAACAAGGTTTCTGTGATGTTATCTGCATTTTTTGTGAACTTGTGAACCAGTTGGCCAATGTCAGTTAGATCTGCCATAGAGGCACAGTGAGCAGAGAACATATTCACAGACAAATTAGCACTTTCCTGCCCATGTGTGGTACAGCCTGACCTGTGATCCTCATAAAGGAACAGGAATTCACCTTTTCTCCCTCCACACAGATCTCATTTCTGAGCCCAGATGTTGGCCTTGTGCATGGCACCCTTGTACCACAGACCATGAAGAGTTTCTGTGTTCCGTGCTCCAGACAGGAAAGAAAAAAAAGTCCTTCAAGTTTTATGCAAATAGAAGGAGCAGGAGGCAACCATAATTTCTGGAGTGGCTCACACTGGAGGGAAGGCTGTGCCATGAGCCCCCTCTGTGCCAGGCTTCAGCAAATCTGTGAAAATGAGATGTCCTCACACCACGCTGTGCACACATGACCCTCCCAGGTGCAGGGAAGCAAGCTTTGCTTGCAGATTGCAATTCATTAGCCACCAGGCAGACTAAGCAGAAGACACAAACGTGTTGGAAAATCACCTTCATTAGTTCTGCTGTTCACAAATACTTAGCTGAGGGAAAAAAAGCACAACAGTGTTTCCTTCCTTCTTCCAACTCACATGATTTTACCTTCGCACTGTGATAGTCCTAAGAGTCAGTGTGTGCAATATTTTGTTAGAGACTATACCTGGTTTAGAGGCTGAAAGTCAAGAGCTCTTGAGATTTAACCTCAAGCAATGTTTTCTTAGGAAAGGGGAGACTTTCAAAGGGTCTGAATGAACTCAGGAATTAGATATTAGAAGTTAAATATATTGAATTATTATATTTTTTTAAATAATTCTGGTAACTTCTGTAAGTTTTCTCTTCCCTCAAGGCCTATAAAATAACATTTGCAGTGTTAAATCATCCCTTGCTTCATAAATAAGTAGGTGGGAAAACAGTGTATTTATAAAGCAATGATTCAAAAGATTTCTGAAACAATCTACAAAACATGTGGTGTATATAAAAAATCTATTACTGAAGAATGATGTGTCAGTTTAGAAACTGGGACTGGAAACCAGGGACTCCTTAGGTGGGGCTGAACCTGAGAAAAGTAGGGTCAGAAGAAAGCCCAGTGTGGGTTGGGAACAGTTACAGATAAATGAGACTTTAAGCCCTGATAGAAAGTTCCCCGGCAGACATTTTCTCTGAGCAAGTTACAATAAATTCTTCTTCATGAAATACAGAAAGTTCTTAGTTTGATACTGCTGACTAAAAAAAGAAACAAACCAACAGCCAGATACTTGCATTTTAAGTTGAGCACCCAGACAAATCCCATGAGAAGAAGCTTGTGAGAAAGTAAATAGTTTTGTCTACAAAGTCTGATGTGCAGAAAAGAGAACATGGGCCCATAGGTTAAAGTCTGAGGATACTGAATTTAGTCTTTGGTTAAAAACAATTTCTCCCATCCCTGTACTTGCAGTGTGGTTGTTTGAGGGTCATGTCCTTGGCAGGAGCAGGTCCCGTGGCTGGGTCACCTCCTTTCCAGCACAGCCAGGGAGCAGTCCTGGTTGGGTTTTTCAGCCCAAGCTGTGCATGAGGACAGAGGTACTGGGACATCCTTTGCTCATCCAGAACTTTTGGAGCTCAACAAAGCAATAAACTTCCATTTCATGAAAAGAAAATGTTGTTCCACTAAAAGGGCAATATACAGAAAGATGAAGAAGTTTTGTGGTTCAAGTTTCAGACAGCTTTAAGGAGTTGTTTCCTTACTGTTATGACCTTGTCTCTGGGACATTACCATTCTTTTATTACCCAGTTCATGTATGTGTAAAAGATGTGTGTGTATATGCACACATGCATGTACGTGTTAATAAAAACATATTTCTACAGTCATTTTCAACCATTTTCACACTGCTAGATATGCAGAGCTATAGAAAGATTATCAATAAATCAAGGAGAAATAGTATTGATAACAAGCAAGATCACCCCAGAGTAGAAAATGAGAAAAGGTGCTGCAATAGCTTAAAGACAGAGAATAAACATAGAAAATTATTACAAATTTCTCTGGGACAAGTCAGGTATGAACATGATTAAAAGAAAGAATGAACAAGATCGAAAGAAAAGTATGGAATGAGTAGGATGTAGTCAAAGAATAGAGAGTTTATTCAATAGAAGATTTGTAAAGAAATATAACCAGATTACCAGTGAGGTAAGAAAAAGTATGTATCAAGATCTAACCCTGATTTGCATAAGTGCCACTGGCTGATGATCCCTGGCCCTCAGACTTTCTTTACATTGCTTACAGATTTTCAGTTCTACCCCTCTCCTCCTTTCAGCACTGCTCTAGGCTATTCAGACACATGCAGAGGCTTTAGTTTCAGTCCATTAGCTTGAAGTCATTCTTACTCTTGTTTGGATATGTGACCAGAAAGACTGTATTCTACTATCTCCTGTCATATGTCTCCACCTCTTGAAATACAGAAAACAGTGAAAAAATCCCCAACCTATATGTATATATGTATATACAGCAAGAAGAATATAAAAGTTGCAAAGTCCAGCATTGAAAAGTTAGGCAATGTCAGACTGAATTTTTCAGGGCATCCTTAATTTTGCCTCCTGGTGAATATGCATTATGATACAGTTTTAATTACAAGGTTGCATACTATTACTTTTCCCCAGGACACCTGCTTCAGCAGGGCACAGGATGGATGGTGCTCACTTAATGAGCAGCTATTCAATATGTTCTTTTATCCTCATTGCTTGGCGTTTGGCCCTAGGCCTTATTTACTGCATGCTGCTGAGGCATGGTTCTAAAGACAGAATTATTCATTTCCTACTTGACTGTTCTGCAGCTCTTCTCACTCTATCTGAACACATTACAAACTTTAATGAATCTTTACAATACCCTAGGAAGAGCAGGGCCAGCTGACCCCCTTTTATAGGTAGGGACCTGGAACATTTTCATTTACCCTTGGTGTTAACATTAATTTGAATTGCTTTCTCCTCCCTCCATTCAAGAGAAACCTTTTTTGTCGAGATGGGCAGAACAGTCTTCTCCCCATATCCTATTTGCTGAATGTTGTGGCTGTAAATTTTAAAAAACAGTGTAATTTGAGGTAGCAATCCTACATAGGAAACTTTGGTCCCTTTTGACATAGCAATAAGATCTGCAAGACCGCCGCACTGTCTCTGCAAGACAAGAATGACAAGTGTCACTCTCAGTCACAGGAGCTGTGGCTAGCCTTTCCTGTACTATTTATATAGGTGAGAACTTATGTGTGTATGCATGGGACATATGTGACATGCAGACCTCCATGTATAGGAGTAAATATAGAAAGTCCTATGTACAGAGAAACAAAGAGAGTATATACAGAAACAAGAATGAACCCTTCCCCAAGCAACTTTTCCGTGGGCTTCAGTGCAGCTTTGCTGAGTCCTTCCAGCTGAGGAGCTGGTCAGTGACTTCATGGCTGCTTCCTTAATGATGTAATGGGCAGATTTGCTTACAAAATCTAAACCTCATGAGTTATATTTATTTTAAAACTGGGATTCTTTGCCTGCATATTGCACTCTAAAGCCTTCTGTAGCATGCCTGCTTCTAGCCACGCATGTAATTTTGAACTAGATTTGTCTAAAAAGAAAAGGATACCAGGCACAAAAATTGGATCTTCCCTTTCCTTGCTTATCCTCTCCTGTTTACCACACAAGAAGCAGTGAGTTAAAAAAAAGACCTGGTGATATTCTACCCTGGGCCAGTGAAATTCAATATCTAATACCCTTTGGTGGATTTTTTGGCTTAAGAGGGTGGCAGTTTGCAGGTGCTTCAGAGAGATTAGCTTCTGTTTAGGAATCACTGAGAGGAAATGGTAGAAATGATAGCAGAAAGAATCTCTTTGGTGTGCAGCTGGAAGAAGATTAAAACATTGACAAATTACTTAAGCACCAATCTATTTTTTTTTTTTCCTTTATAGAAATCAGTACAGGCCAGTTAGGTAACTTATACCATATTTTAGCTGCATATGTTTGCTGAAGTTCAGCAAAATCTCAGCTGAGTTGAGATTAGCTGGATAATTACCGGCATGCAAGATGAGAACCCCTGAAGCTTCAGAACCAGGCAACCAGCTTTTATAATAAGCAGGTAGACAGGCATGAAGTTCAAAGCCAACTGCTTTTTGCCATTTTTTCCTTTAGCCTGGTCAGAGCCTTCAAGCACTTCGAACACTCTGATCCATCCTCTCAGCATTCATCATGCCAGTCAGTGAATAGCCTTTAAATAGACCATTCTCACTGATGATTTTCTGAACTTTGTTCTCTGTATAAGAATATATTCTTTTCTAGACTATATGAATCTACCTAGTAGGAGGGGAGGATCCACTAGGTTATGGAGTAGTGTCTGTAGCTAAACTTGTTCAGTGTTCATAACTGCCCGTATCTGATGCTGCAATTTTGAGTATCTCAGAGTTCAGACGAGAACTCAGATGTTCCCAGGTTTTGGATTAGGGCATATGAGTTCTGAAAATCAGGATCTGTTTGAAAGCCATAGAAGCATTCTTGAAAAGAGGACCCAAAAACAACCCTCTGTGGACTTTGTGCAAGGATTTTGTTCTTTGGTTTTACAGTGGAGGACCTCTTCTCTTCTTTTTTGGAACTGAGGACATGATGACATTTTTTTAGCTTTGGCAACTAATGAACACTGTCTTCTGAAATGCCATGAGATCAAGGACAGAACTTTAGGTGAACTAGATTAATCAGGATTGTGTTGTTTTTCCCCTTTCCGGTTCATAGCATATTCTCATTTAGTTCACAGTTTACAGTGCAAGATAAATGGCCAAAATACAATTACCAGAGACTGAATTTCTTTCTTCTCTTGCCTGATATTTTCTCTGTGTACATTCTCTTTCTATCTTTCCTTCTATCAACCTTAAAGAGAAACTGAATCTTTCCTGAGGGACTCATGAGAGAAGGAGAAAGTGTTCTTCTTAAAACAACTGTATATTCAAAGACTTTATTAAAAANTGGCTGGCGTTATCTCGGTTCCGGTTTCCTGGAGGATTTATGCCGAATAGATTTATGGGAAATCGAGTTCTTTTGCTCACTGTTTTAATAAGGCAGAAAAAATCATGTGGTCGGTTCACCACATCTCACCCCGTGGCTTATTAATTTGCTTTTCACATGGTTCAGACCTTGAGCTGGAATAAGAATTTTGTATGTGCTCCATCTTCTTTTGTATCTCATTCCATACAAAGCTTTCCTTGACCATCTGCTGAACTGCTTTCCAGAATGGTGGCCCACATCCGTTTGGCTTTTATTTTTTCCTATTCTTTCTTTTCCCTTTGAAATCTTAACAAACTGGTTTTTAAACTATAGGGTATGTAACCTGGTTAGAAAATAACCTCGGTTTGGATAGTAATATAATTTGCACTGATTCTGCCCCATTATATAGAATATCACTGAGATAGAGAAAAGGGCTTTTTCTCCATAGGACTTCCTGGCATTTCATTGTCCTTCACTGTAAAATACGTTCATGCTTAGTTAGTTAAACTAGCAAGGAAATGGCAAAATACAGGAACAGAGATTGACGGGAACCTGGAAATTAAAAGGCAGCTTCATTGGGCAGGTACTTCACTGCTCTGCTCTTCCTGTGACAAGCCTTAGCAAGTAAGTGCCTCCAAAAGCAATAGGTTATTCTTACCATTGATCATCTTCCTCTACTTCTATTACAGTTTAAATCTTTAATATATTTTATCCCAGGATTTGCTGTGAGAGTTTCAACAGACTCCATTTGCAAGGAGCTCAGCCTGTTTTCTGTAAGTAGTACAGTTCTGATACCAGATGTGGTTGGTTTTTATTTGAAAGGGAAATACATTAATCTGTCATAATACTTATTTTTCACCTAAGCAATGAGAAAAAGGCAGACTCAGAAAGAATGGGAAAACTTCTGGTCCTTGTACCTCCCATCTGAGATGCTCCAAGCAACAAGATTCAAAATATAGCCTGAGAAATACAGAAAGTTCAACATCAATTATCTTCCTCTGGTGTTTTCCCCATGCTAGTGACTGGTGGCACACAATATGGTGCCAGAAAGTCATCAGGCTGGCAGCTGGGGTGGTTTTGTTTTGTTTTGTTTTGCTTTGCTTTGCTTTGCTTTCCTAACACTGATCCAGTAAATATTTGCTGGGCCATTTGCACCATCTGCCATGCAAATGTTAGTCCAAGGAAGAATGGCAGACATAGGGGAATGTCTATGTTAAAGCACCATCTAAAGTGGAAATACTAGTGCCAGTGGCAGGGAACTATGACAACAAAGAAGCTGAGCAAGAAATAGAGAGGAGAAAAGGACACAGCCTCTGCAGCTTATTAGAAGATCATTTAGTTCCCAGCACCTCTGACCAAAACTGGAAACCACACACTTAACATGCTCCTTTTTCCCGAAGACACTATGAACACAGGAAACCAAGGACCTACAAGTGAGTGGCTTGGCACTAGGAGAGGACAAACTGGTTTGGCTCAATTAGAAAACAAACTGAGCCCTTGTCCAATATCTGCAACTAGAAATACAAATTTATGTGGCTCAAACCCACTTTGGTTTCTGTCTGTTGCTCTTATGTGCTCAGGGGATGCTGTCTGAGTCAGAAGTTAGAGGAGGCATGACTTACGGCCAAGCAGGGATCAACCTGAGAAAAGGCAGTGCTGTTATAAACAAAACGCTATGAGATGAACTGATGTAATGAAACACCCATGTTGCCTCAGGCCAAAGAGGAGAACTTGTGATATTCTTATGATAAAAAGCTGGGGTTTGTTCCCCTCCTCAATTGCATGAGTCAGCTCTACATTTAATAGATGAAAAACTCATCATGTTTCTGAATGTTTTTCCTCTGAACGGAGCGAGCTTCCTTTTGAGTTTCTTTGATACCCACTGGATCAGTTCAGATAAAGTCCCAAAAAAAGAAAAAGAATTAAATACACCTTCCTTTTGTTTGACCTGCAGTACAGAGAAAGGGGAAAAGACTGTGATATTGATTTTCAGATGGCGAGTACCTCACAACAGGTCAAGACAGTTTACAGTAAAACACAAGGATCTGTGTAACACAAAAGGAAACAATAAAAGGTGATTTCCTGGGCATAAGCCACTCAATGTTATTGTTGCTATAGCCATACAAACCCTGTGAACTCCTGATGCTTGACTTTCAATCACTGTAGCATGGTTATGAAAGCACCAAATTTCACTTTCTTCCATTGTAGCATTCTTCACTGGCATTTGTGATAGGAATGATTGCTGTCAGAGAAAATAACGTGTCAAGATGCTTGGACGAAGCCTCACAGACATCCATAGTGTTTGGAAATCACATAAACAAGCCAACAATGTCATGACCAGTGTACATTAATGGAAAAATGATTGTTTCAACATGGGAAAATAAAAACAACCCTCAAAACAGAAAATATCTTTCTCTTTTGTCAAAGTCATGAGGTGATTACCAGTGTTGGTCTTCTTATTAGTGACTCCTGCTTATATATTTCCAGCTAGTGTTTGATGCATTTTTGTAGCCTTGTGGCATTTCTGGTCATTTTTCTTCACTGTGGTGAAACCAAAAGGATACCTCTGTGCAAGAAAATGCAAAGCACCAATCTTCTATCTCAGCTCAAGTCATCCTGACAGTTCACAAAGGGGCACCAGTCAGCTGTATCTTTTGATGTTTCAATGGCAATTTAAACCAAAACCAAAAAGTCCGTCCTATTGGAAGAAAGTATAACAAATCAGAGTTTGGAAAGACGGGGTTGAATGAACTTACTTTTTTACTTCTATTGTTTAAACAATAAAATTGTTTTCCATGTGCTTGATGGCATTGAGTTGATATTTCTCATTTTTTATGGGCACGACAGTTAGAGGGAGTTTTAATTTTTTCTTTCCCATCCATTTTCTCAGTGAATTCACTGATTCTTTCAAATCTGAAAAATGCAAATTATATTGTCAGAAGGGAAATCAGAATGGCAGTTCTTGCTCCCAGACTTCCTTTGCTGCCATGTAGGTTATGCTTGCCTCTGTTGGAATGGGGAACGTTATATGCTGTATCAGTGATGGAGTTGCTGTTGTGGATTTTGCAAAAAGACAGTGATGTGAGTGAATCTGAAACTGTCATCTTTTTATTGTTTGGTGAGACAAAAGGTAATTTTCAACTCAGTCTCATGTGTCATTCACATGTGTTCAGCATTCTATGCAGCACCATCCATCTGCCACCTTCACCCAACCTGAGGACTGGAAAGCCCACCTCTAGCAAGTGGAAAGCATACATTAAAAATAATGAGCATTGGTTTTTCAGCACTCGGGAGCAATTTTTTCACTGTGCAAACTTATTTGTTTCAATTGAATTTTGTCTCTGTTGTTTGACTTTCATGATAGATATACCAGCTATCAACCATTAACTGATTCATCATAGATATATTGATTAATCACAAATATAGAAGAAGGTTGGTGCTGAACTGTTTCCAATTTTAATTTCAAATGATGCTCTTTACCATCTTGATTTAGTGGGCTACCACTATGTTCAGTTCTTTGTGTCTTGCTATGAGAAGGATGCATCTTCCTCTCCTTTCAAGCTGATTGACAGCCACTTCAGGCAGGAGACAGCAGCTGCACCAAACTCACTTTCTTGTCGTACTTGTTTGACCCAAGTGAGATGAAACTTTATAAAGGGAGTTTACTCTCTGAAATCACTAACACTGAGACTTGGGCCAGCGTTCTCTCGTGTGCCACAGGACTGCCAAAGACAAGCCCTACAGTTTTCAGTGACAAATTTTCACATGCTTTTCTGAAAGGGATTTAAAGTTTTGGAAAGATGAAGCGTTTTTCTGAAAGTACCTGTGTAATGGCCACAGCTAGGAAGACGGCTTTCATAAAGGGCATATTGTTATGTTACAATTTGCAGTGTCGTTGCTACTGAGATACTATAGATGGATGCAGTGCTTTAAACAGCCTGCATAGTTTAGCAGCTCACATACATTGTATTTCTCAGAGCAATTGCCTGTTGCCTGGGGGAGAGGAGAAATTTACTATATTAAGCAATAAATATAATGTGTAATCGTGTTTAAATGTAAACTCATCTTTCCATGTTATCTTTTTTTTTTTTAATGGGGTGCCCTGAAGGTAATAATTAATTACAAAAAGTGGCTGGACATCGGGAGTGACTGTATGAAATCGTAAGGCATCCCTTGACATACAAAATCTACTGTTTTAGAGTGCCTGCATATGTCTGGTTTTTGTTTCCTCATTTTTTTCTGGATATCTAAGTTGGGCATAAACTGAACAACATATGATATCTGTTACAGAAGCACACAAGGTGCCAGAGCATCAGAGCATTTAACCTTGTCTAAGTGGCATCTATGGCACTGTGAGGATCAGGCAGGGTGTTTGGCATTCATTCTGTGCCTGTGCCACTTCTGCATGATTGTTTTGCCTTTCAGACAATATGGACCTTCCTGAATTTCTCAGACAGACTTCAGCATAGCTTTGTTTAGGCCAGACTCCAGCATTTATATTCTTAAGGCAGGTTCTCACTCTCTGCAGTCCTCGTCTTGGGTCTGTCAAACTGCCCTTATTAACAACAGGAGTAGCTGAGGATGCAGCAAGGTTTCCCCAGTTCTGAGAGTACACGCTATCTGCCAGCATCATGGAGTTTCTAGAGGTGTGCACACTTGTCTTCTCTGGTTGGGTGAGGTGACAAAGTAATCTCTTGCCAACAGCATAGACCTTTGGCTCAGTGCCAACACTGGACTTTGGTGGGAGCTGTGCTGTCAACTTTGAAGGCAGAAAGAGAGAATTGCAGGACTTCTGGCTCCATTCACTGGAGGGTAATCTCTGGGACTGGGGCTGATGTGCTAGAACCTGCTGGGGCTTTTTAGACAGTGTGCTAATGCAAAGGAAGAGGTAATTAGTATGAAGCCTTCAGGAAGATAACAGAGTTGGTTACCACAATAGTATTTCTCAGACTATTTTGTTTCCTGATACAAATCAAGCATAATTAGTCTGTATATAAATATTATAATTATGTGGGAAGTTAAGATACATTAATTGCACCTAGCTGAAACCTTTTTTCCTAAATCTTTCTTGAGAAATATGTCCTCTTCTAGTGTCATTTTTGTTGTTGGGTTTTTTTGTTGTGGTGGTGGTTTTTTTTTTCTTGAAAAGCAAATTTTACTCTTGTCTGAGAAGGTGAGGGAAGGTGACTAAAATAATTTTAGACTTTTTTTTTTTTATTCAGTATTTTTGCCTTGATTAAATTTAGTCATTGAGAAGCCCACAGGTGACTCAGAGGCTGACTGTATGGAAATGGACGCTGTTGCTGGGGGGGGGGTGTTTCTGAAGCAGGGGAACGGGAGTCTCATGTAAGTATAACTATTCCCATCTTCGTATCTTTGAAGCTCTGGGCATCAGTCTGTTATGTATTGCAACCTGCAAGGCAGATCATTTAACAACTGATGGAATTCGTTAGAGTAGGACAATGATGACATTTGTATTGGCAGCTGTCTAGCAGCAAATATTTTAGTTTCATGCTAAGCATGATCAAGCCAAACAGGAATTAATTATACACCCAAGTCAATATTTTGCCAGCAAAAGTAAAGTATTCAGTGAGAAAAAAGTGGCCACTTTTCAGAGAAACTTATTGTAATGTATTATTAATGCAAAGATGATCAGATAAAAACTGGAACTTGGCAAGCTGTCAGAAACTTGGAGTGAATCAAAAATTTATAAAACACTATTGAGTTATAACAATCCTATTACAGATCCCAGCAATCATTTTTGCTGAAGCATGCTCCTTAGATTATTTTACTGTTGAGACATTAGGATACAAGGATTTAAAGCTTTGAAGCTTCTTTCTCTCTCTCATTCACTCTCTTTTCTTTTGGAATAGCATAAAATTAAAAATGAAATTTACACAGTAAATTATTTAGCTTCAGTTCACATTTGGATTGAATAAGAACAATAGAGTTTAAAATAATCGCAGTATTTTTCCTTTATGGATTGTATTTTGCTGACTTACATGAAAAATTACTGCTATTACATTCAAGCAGAATGAATTGCTTTATGAAATCTGTAAACTTAATTTGTGCATGCATTCAACCACTAGCTGCAGACATGATGTTTTCAGGAAAAAAAAATAGCCTTAGTGAAACTCTTCTCCATCTGTGGATTTTCTCTGCTTGCGAATGTTTTAAATTTTTATTACCTGTGTCATTCTTATAGATGAGATCCATTCTTCCCAAATACTGGGCAGTGACATCAGGTGGATACATTCTGAAATGAGCATCTATAACCATCCATATCTCTGAGTGTCTGCCCCTTCTTATATGGGGATTTCTAAAGTGCCTATATCACTCTTGTATTTAAGCTTAATTTTTCTGGCAGATAGCTTAAAGCAAGATATGTCTTGAAATATAAGTTCTCCTGCTAGATTTCAGCTTTGTCTGTCTCTCTTAGGACTAAGCAATTTTTGTTCCCTAAAAGTAAGGCCAGCCCTGAAGGTCTGCTATTTTAAACCAAGGTAGTTCTGAAAGAAGAATAGAACTTTGCTTTCTTTCTTAACGCAGGTGTCTCAGAGCAGAGCACATGAGCTTACCAGGTCCTATTAATCCTAGACACTGCAATACAGCTGTCATCAATGTGTATAAGGGGGAAGGTGTTACCTGTACTTTCCTCTGCTGGGTTTTTGTCAGATTGCCAGGTCTTTCAATTTGTACTCATATATTAATTTTTCTAAGTGATAAGGTAGCCACTTTGTAATAATTTACTTGCAGCATAGGGAGCAAGGTGTTTAGAAGGGACCTGGAGGAGCTTTCTTTTAAGCAGCAGTTCTCCAATGGCTAAGGCATGCCATAACAGGAGAGTGCAGGCAGACACAGGCAAGGTTTTTCCGTGGGTGCAACACAGTTCCCATACAAAATGCAGAAAGCCATGCTGGCACGATACTGAGACTGAGCCAATGTCCCAGCTTCCCCAGCTGGGTGGCTAGCCACCCTCAGTGCCATGCTAGCCATGGGCTACAAGTGTCCTACTCTAGGTTAATGCAGATTCTCCAGGCTCAGCTGCAAGCAGAGCCCACCAGCATTTCCCTGCCTCCCACTGTGCAGAACATCTTGTGTTCTCATTTTAGGAACGTGGGGAAAATGAAGACTCTTTGTAGGTATTTGAATAATTGATAATCTTAAAATGAAATAGATTAAGCTTTTCTTCATTTACTAGCTCACCTAAAGTCTGAATGCCAGAGCAGCTTTTGTCTGTTCACAGATACAGTGTAATGAAATCACAGTTGATACCATGACCCATGAATTGTTATTTTTAACTTGACATTTCTTTCATGTCACTGCAGATGTTTTAAGGAATGGGAAATAAATGAAATTACTGGATTCTTTTGAACTAACAGTCTATTGTCAGGTTTATCATGTTACAGTGGTAACAGCAATTGCCTTAAGTGATTTTTAATGGATAACAGTACACATCAAGTTATGATCTTGTCAGATGTGAAAACTATCCAGGGTTAAGTTTCATCAATTTCTGAATAGAAAAATAAAGAAAATCCTGAGGGTTAAAGAAAGCTGGGAGAACAAGACGTTATTAGGAAAAGAAAATAATAACAGGAAAACTTATTACAGTTAATTAAAATTAATTGACCATACTGCTTTCAAAAAAACTAATGTGATTGCAGCTGTTTATGCAAAATACAGATAATTGTTTTGTAATTAAGAAGAACAGAAATTTGATAAACACAATCACAATTACTCCATTTACATATATATATATGTGTACATATATATATAGGAAATGCTTCATATTCTCCAGTCTGACATTTGTCAGGTGAAGGTGTCACACTGCAAGTCTAAGAATACACATCATGAGGAGCCAAGTTCTGCTGTTCTAGCATCATATAGGATCTAATATGTAACTGGTAGTTTAAGGTAAGTAAGATAAAATTACATTGTGATATAGTCCAAAAAGCCAGCTTGTTCTTGGGCCACATTATGCTAGGTTATGGCTACCACAAAAAAACCCCAACTATTCCAGCCAGCCAGAGGCAAGGGGACTGGAGACAGATTGTACAAACAAAGAAACGTGAAGAAGTGTTAACTTCCGCTAATTTACACGAATTACAATTTTGCTTGTCTTCAACTGGATGAGTAAGGACAAGAGGATGAGGGCAGCCACAAAGGAGAAGAGAAATAGTAATAGGGCATTACATTAATTTTAAGACATCTAAATTTAGATGGCTACATGTGTCCCTTCATCTGCTTTGCATGTCTAAGCACCCACTGTGTTTAGTGAAGATTTAGCTGAGACAGAGGAATCAAAAGAGCCATTCAGCTCACATACCTACTGGTTTATCAGCCAGATTGCTCCCAGAGATGGTGATAGGTGCATGAAAAGGAACCTACTTCTGTACTGGGAGTGAATTATTCTTCCAGTAAACCATTACACTGACTAAGATAATCACCTTCCTATATGAATGCATTGCTTCGTAACATTCAAAATGCCTTTAATCTGTCTTAATTCTTAGCTGAGGCAATGTCTGTACGAAGGAGCATCTATGATATGGCTGCAGTATCACAGAGGTTCTCCTCTCACCCTATGAGATGAAACAGATCCAGCTCAGTCATAGAAATCTTCCCCAACCCTTCCATAGCACAGGTGTGAATTTCTGGTTTGGATGTAATTGTTCATTTTTACACATTTGACCTTTATTTTGTCTTATTTGGACTGCTTACTTCTGAATGACACCCCACACATGTAAACTCAAACAGGCTTTTTTTTCACTTGGGCTTTTCAAAAACACTCTTTGCTTTCAGCACCTGAACTCACTGCCCATGCAGAGCGAGCGAGCGAGCAGGAAACAATCTCCTGGAGTCATTTTAAGAGCCTTTCTGTAAATATGTTGCACCAGTTGCCTAATGGTGCATGAAAGCAACATAAAACTGGAAATGCTCTTACCAATGTTTCTGTGTAATCACAGAGTTAGGATGTCAGCTCTTTAGGCTTGAACTTTTTGAGCAGCATAGTATAGTTCAAGTATCACTTGATGAACAGGCCTGAGTCACCTCCCTTCTGCACAGCAAGTGGCTTTAAAGCCATGGTGGGATTGTAGTTTGTGGTTTTCTCAGATGCTGTTTCAGCATTGCAAATCAGATTTTCATCAGGGGAGCAGAGTAGTTGCATGGTCAGAGCTGTCTTCTAACATCTGAGATTAATCTTGGTTCTCTCCATTTTGTACCTGTATTGCAGATAAAGTGAATCATTCCACAGGTACTGTTTCCGCAGAAGGATGCCACCAGCCATGTCATTTTCTCCGAGTTACCTAGAACTGTATTGTAGTTTCCTGAATGATCATGCTGGGCTTGCTGCCTCCTTCCCTGCTTTGCTCCCCTGTCCTATTTGGCTGTTATTTGCAGTTCTGGGCTGTAGAGGGGGCATACCATGGGACTTGTGAGGAGAATTTTCAGCTTATTAGTATCTCAGTCAGTAAAGCCTCCGATTTCATAAGGGCTTGTCAGTAAAATTAAAGGAAGGTCTTGCCTGCATTGGTATCTGTTTGGCTATTTGTAAGTGTTGGCCAGCCCATTAAACTATCAGTGATAAGAACTACCAGCTGCATTTGAAGCCCCAGTACTTCAGAAACCTTCAAAATTCCTCCACATGTATGATGACCCATTACCTCAAATGAGCTCATCATGCATAGAGTGTTTGGTGACTATTACCTCAGTGTGATGCACTATAGCACTGGCTAATGTGTTGCTTACTTCTGTTAGTTTCAAAAGAACAAGTATAATAATCAATTATCAGCGGGCGGTGGTTTCCTCCATGTTCAAATACATCAATGGCCAGCTGCTGCCAAGCACTGCTGGGTGTATCACAAATTGTCACAGCCTCCCGGTGCTTCTCTCTTTTGTACTTTGCACAGTGGCAATGATTTCTGACCATTTTTACTCTCTGTGCATTCATGTTGGCCCAATAAAGTCTGCTTGCTGCCCAGTCTTTTGCATAACGACATCTGAGGTGTCCTCATGAATCTTTTCCAGACTTTTTTGGTGCATTTTAATTGGAGTCTCTGTTTTCCCATTTCTGCCCTTGCTCATTCTCTCAGTCACCTCTGGGTTTTTTCCATTCCAAAAGTCTCCGGTAGTCAAGGGAACTAGTTTCTGTACAGCCCAGTCTGAGCTTATTATTTCTTTTATAGGACTCGCTGCATTGTTACTCTCAGTTTCTGTCTGTTTTTCAACTCACATGTTTTGCAGATTTGGAAACCATTACGGCAGTGTGTGTGCTTGTTCTTTTAAATACTCTTTTTGGCTTTTTGTTTCATTTTGTTCTGTTCTGTGTTTTTTCCTTCTCTGAAATTACTCTGTTTTCTTTTCCACATTTGAGAAGTACTTTTATAACTCTAGCACTGAGCATCGAAATCACTGTGGCACAAAATGAC
Source organism: Eurystomus gularis (assembly GCA_013400335.1). NCBI lineage: Eukaryota > Metazoa > Chordata > Aves > Coraciiformes > Coraciidae > Eurystomus > Eurystomus gularis. The sequence goes on along the minus strand of VZZY01006105.1, from coordinate 65,108 downwards.
AAAGGTTTGTCAAGAATGTCCCTGTATTCACATTAAATAATATAAGAGCAGCCAGACTGGGCTGAGTGAAGGTCTACCCCTGGTAATGGCTGACAGCTGATGCCAAAGGATGAGTTTGAAGAGCTGGTGGCCATCTATGATAATACTGAAACATTCTCCAATAGTTCTACAAGTTGCAGGTCAGTGACTTCCCAAACCAACATACAGGGTATATGGGGTGGGGGTTTTGTTTATTTATTTTGTATTTCATTACCCTTAAACAATTTTTCTTCTCTTAATTGGACTGGTTGCTTTTTGAATCTGTGTAAACTTCTACGTAAGTTCTCAACAATCAAAGCAAGAAATTCTGCAGCTGAAGTATAACCTGTGTGAAGAACGACTTGCTTCCTTTTTTGTTTTTGCTTGTTTGTTTGTTGTTTGGTTTTTTTGGGTTTTTTTGAATCTACCATCTCCTAGTACCTATTGAAGCTTTTATGTTCTTGTACAGAAATAGACAGCAAATAGTTCTTTCCCAGTTGGTCTCTCCTAGCTCTTGGCAATTAAATATTCTTCTATTCTATGCCACCCTCAGTCATCGCTTTTCAAAGCATAATGTTGTTTTTTGTTTTCTTCTGTGTTCTTCTCCTGATAATTCTTTATGGTGGTGTTTTTGGTTTTTTTTTAACCATAACCCCACACTTTGCCCACATCTTCAAGGAATTTTCTGCTTATCCATTACAAGCCCAGGAACTTGGTCCTGAATGGTAATATTGCACAGTTTTGGTTTTTTTTATTCCCTCATTTTACTCATTGTACATTTCTCTACACTGAGTTCTGATGTCTTGTCATTCAGCTTTAACAGGCCTTTAGACAGTTTTCCCCTGTTGGTCTTCAAACATTCTACCCTGAATAGTCCAGTATTCTCAGTAAACTTTGTCACTTCACTGCCCACCCTCTGTTTCACAGCATTTAAGAATATGTTAAACAGCATGTGTCCCAGCACAGTCCCTGTAGGACTCCACTGGTGACTTCCCTCTACTGTGAAAATTGGCCATTTACTCTTACCCTTTCTTCCAATTGTTTAATAAATTATTTATTCATGCAATGACCTTCTTTTTCACCCATGTCTATTTAGGTACTTTAGGAGCCTTTGTAGAAGAACCTTGCTGAATGTCTTTCGGAAATCCATGTAGACTGTATCAGCCAGATCTCTTTTATCCACATGAATGAAATAAGCAGTTTTTAAAGTGTGAATAATCTGACCTATTTCCAGTCATCTACATTAGGATGAAATTAAGTTACCCTTGGAGTGCTTATTCACTCCATTGACTTGAGAGGGAATCTAGATATACAGCCATTGGCTTCAGTGAGCTTTCCACTAGACACCACAATTGTCCCTGCATTTCTGTATAAAATTTATAAGGAGATTATGTCTACAACTTCCTGGCCCACAAATCATTTATCCATTGCTGGCCCACAGAAGTCATCTCTTCTCTCCAAGTCAAGTTTTCTGAAATAGAAATTTCTAGCTCCCGAGACCATCCATTTGTTCTCCTGTTCTGCTTGTCACCCAAATTTTGCCATTTTCCTGACATTATGCCTTACGTTGCTTTGAACGCTCACTAAAATGAAGAATTCCAAGCAGAACAGGGAAAACTAATAAAGAAATTTCCATAGGGCTTTTAAAGACTGATTTCACTCTTTTCAGCTCAGATCCATACGCCTGGATGCAGAAGAAGCAGGATCTCAAGACACTTCTTATGTCCCCTTCAGCGTTCTCATCTGGCAACTTGGCACGTAACACTGTCTGAACACATGCACTTTCCGTGATTTAACATGTTTATTTTTAAAACGACAGGGATTGGTTTTACATAGGCTTTTTGGTTTATCCAGCTTGCCTTTTATGCACAGACTGTCTGATTTTCTTTCCAAGTGTCCCTTTTCCATGAATGAAAAGGTACAGATGAACATGTTCAATGTCTAGCTTAAATATTTCATCTGCTCTACATAAATTGAGAGAGGTATTGATATATCTGTCAGATATTCTTATTGTAACAGAGAAATAACCATTCATTTAATTCATTATGTTACTATTACTATCTGACCTTGAGAATATGTTTCTGTAGATGCTTGTCATTTGAGAGTTTCTATACTGGAAGATTTCAAACAGTTGTTAGAATTAACCCAGTTTTCCTTTATGTTAATGACATTAATTTTTAGAACTCAGATAGCTGTGCTTCTCTGTCCATATAATCTTAAAATACCAATTCAGATTCATGTAACTGGTTGGCTGCATTTTCATTGATAAAGAATTTGTGTGGAAGAGGTTCTTGGTCCTTCTGGCCCACTGTCTTTTGTGTTTTCAGTTTCCTAACAGCACTTGCTTATTTACATTTTCTTTTCCTTAATCTACTGAGTTTCTTATTTAATATGATTAATTCTGAAGCATTTTCTTCCATATCTCAGATCATATAGTAGTATCTATTTCAAAAGCTTGCTGGCAGTTTGTGATTAGGTAATTTTAGTCTGAATGAGCTTAAACTCTTATACGTTATTCTGAGGCAACAAGTACAGCTGTCTTTCTTGATTTAGACTAAATGCTTATAATTGTATAGCTAATTGAATTAAATCTTTTAATGCCCTATCTCTAGACTTAAATATCAGACTACTTTAGAAATATGAATATTTTAGGGGGTTAAAATTAGACAATTTACAGTAATGTATCTGGGGATTTTATTATGCCTTCTTTGAAATACATAACATTATTTAATTCCAGATTAATACATCTACAAGTCCCTCAGTGTTTCTGACTCATTCTTCACAAGCCCTTGTTCTAACATCTGGCTACTGCTGCTCTTGTCCATGTTCCCAGACTAGGCCTATCAAATATGACTAATTTTTGGCCTTGGCCTCACACTCTTTTGTGGCATTATTTCTTCCTCACTTGGTTTCATTATAGTGCTGAGGCACCTCTTCTGCTTTTGAGCCTCAGCAACAGGAGCCTGGTTCTTCTACCAATGTGTGCCTGACATGAGGACCTCCTTCCAGGAACAGACATTAGTGCAGAGCTCCAGCATCCAGCAGGTCTTTCCTTGTCAGGGTCACCCCTGCAGGGTACCTGTCACTTTTTACCATGTTCACTAGACAACTACAGGACATGGTGCTCAATCTCTCCTACAGCACTGCATTTCCCTAGCCTCAGAAGGTGGTTTCTTAGAGAAGGAACAGCCCCCACAAAGGGTATGGACACACTGGGATGGATGTGTACAAACACACCATGTCACATCCAGTTTTCTGCTTGTTTAACAAAGAAGGCCAAGGCTGTTTTACACCTGGCTTATTACAGCCAGGTGTATCATGGGGGAAACAGAGTCATGGAAGGATGGACTTCATTCCCCACTGTTGCACAGGAAGTATATGTCACAGTGGGGAATTAAACCCAGACCTCCCAGCCACCCAACAGTGCCTTAGCTCTAAGACTGAATGTCTCCACTGTGATGATGAACTGTTTTTCAGATGAGTTGCAAAGCAGTTAGTGTGTTCCTCTGCAGTCATTAAAGATCTCAAGATTGCTTTTCATGAGCTTCCAGTAGTGTTACTTAGATGAGTGTCCTGGCTACAGTCCAGCTTGGCTTACTGCAGACTGCATCTCCAGACTTCTGTCATTTCAGCTGTGTAACAAAAACCATCTTAACACATCACTCAGCACTGCTGATGCTGCTAAAAAGTTACACAGGGTTGCTCTGTAGCCACTGTAAAGCAATGAAGTGAAGCAATACTTTTAAGCAAGTGTTTTATGCAAAGTACAGTCTGTCTGTCTGCATTTCCAGTGCATGGAATTTTTCATTGTTTTTACTATGATTATTGTTATAATCTCCATTCGTATCTAATCTCCTGGGCCAAGTAGCTGTGTGAAACGGCAATCTTTTGCCCTGAACTTGGAAGTGATTATATACACAGTCAAGGTTGTGCTTCAATAACAGCTATTTTGGAAACTCTGGGTACAAACAGAAAGGTATGAATAATTGTGATGGCTCTTTGGACTCTTAGGCATAGTCCTTAGAAATTTCTGATCACCTTTTGAGAATTTTCTCTTCATTTTCATATTTAAACACTGATCAGATCTGAATTAATATTATTCCTTTTCTGCTGGTTGGTACTCTTCAGACAAACAATGCCAATGTTAATAAAGCTCTGTATGTAAGATCCTGGAGCATTTAGATCCAGTAGATTTGTTATGTAGTTTCCTAGGTTTGACTGGCCTGTCAATCATAGAATCACAGAGAGGTTTGGGTTGGAAGGGACCATCTAGTTTCAACCTCCCTGCCATGGGCAGGGACGCCTTCCACTAGACCAGGTTGCTCAAAGCCCCATCCAACCTGGCCTTCCACACTTCCAGGGAGAGGGCATCCACACCATCTCTGGGTGACCTGTTCCATTGTCTCACCACCCTCACAGTGAGGAATTACATCTAACTTAAATTTACCCTCTTACAGTTTAAAGCCGTTACTCCTTGTCTTATATATATATACACCCCACATTGTCAATGAGTCTCACTTTTCCATTCTTTGCTAATGGGGCAAGGCTGTGTATTTAACATTTCATCTCCATAAGATAGTCAGGAAATAAGTTCCAAACCAGGGTACAGCCTCCTTGGCTATCACTCACACCAAGCACACCTCAGGCTAGCATTCTAGTGTTGCTGACAACATGTATGCTAACCCCAGAATATGTTACAAGTTTTGCGTTTGCAGTTTTATTAGTTTTTAAAATAAATCATGCTACTTTTATGAAATACTGCATTGACTCCAAATGACCATTTTACATAGTCTGCTGTTAAGCACTAGCAAGGTATTCATCAGCCTTCTTAAGAATTTTTGCCCATGTCCGTGCAGAGACTTTTGCCTCCCACTTCTTAAAATAGTGTTCAGGTTCAGCTTGAGTTTCTTGCATGGATTTTTCCACCATTCTATTTTTATATACTCATTTCAAAGCCAGTATAGTTCTTTTTTCAGATATTCAGAGAGCGCAAAAAATTCTCCAAGCACAAGGTCATCAGTAGACTTTAGTTACTTGCCTTCTCACTAGCTAAGCATATATAAGGTGTCAACACTAGTTTTGGTTATAAAGTCCTATGTATGTCGAGCTGTTATAGATTATCTGATTTTATTGTCTTCATTCTTTCAGAGTCTATTCTATTATACCAGTGTTGTATGATATGACTGGAATGGCATGTAAGACTTGATTGGAATATTAATTGTCCCTGAGAGCCATTTCTTTTCTAGGACAAGGATTTTGAAAGTTTTCTACATAAGACATGGATAGTAATTTTTTTTCTTATTATCCTCTTCCTATTGTATTTCTTACATTAGTTAGCAGTGTAAGTTAATATTTGAGACCTCTCAACAGGTCTTTTCACTTTCTAGAACCCAAACAAAGGTGCCACAGCATTGTCAGCCTCCCTTTTTGTTATACATCCTCAAAAAAATTGCTAAAAATATCCATTCCTGTGAAATGAAATCCAACATTTGTCATTTGTTATATATACTCACAGAAATGTACTCTAGAAATTACAAAATATAACCACCTTGAGAAAATGAACTCCATTGGTACCTCATCCACTAGACTATCAGAGCTTGACTTTAAAAGAAAACATTTGTAAAAAAGAAATGCCCAGAAAACCAAAATCCAAACTCCCCTTGCCACGTTCCCATGTTATTGGCAGATGCTCCAGGCAACTCTGTTTTCTCTGTCTCAGAAACTGGAAACTATTACCCTACAGCACAGTGTATGAAGAGCTCTCAGAGCTCAGATAAACTCCAGGGCAGCAGACCAGGTTAACAGGGATGAGGGATGACGAGGGCAAGGATTTCCAAATCCCACCACCTGCAGTTCTCTTTTATTGGAAACCTGAATGCTTGGGTGTGTGTTCAGGGCTGCCGGCAAAGCAGCACTGTCTGTTCTTTTGTGCTGTTTGTCCTCCGAGCAGAATGAAACATGCTGAAAGCGAGGGATGAACATGGGCCTTTGTGCCAAGTAATGGCAACAATTTGCTCTTAACACTGCATTTCTTTCATTCACTTTTTATGCTCTGTCCTTCCAGAGAATACAGGTTTGCTTTCTTCAATCCATCTGCACTAATTTGTGATGACATCAGATACCATGTGGGGGGAGCAAGCATGACCCCACCACAGGACTCTGGCTCCTGCCTAGCAACAGCATCCACTGGTGTGCTGGTGGTGTGCTCTTCCTCCCCTCGCTAGAAGAACAAATGCTAATATTCTTCACATGTGATTCAAGAAACTGAATAATAGGAGCTGACCTGACCAGAAATGCCAGGATCACAAAGTCTTGGGAGTTTAGTCACTAACATAATGCATCATTATGCTGGTGAACAAACTCCTTGCTTGCTGTTTGCAGCCACATTAAATATAAATAAGAGAACCAAACAAACTGCTGAAAAATAGTCTAATTAGATCGAGCAGTGAGATAGGCTCATGGCTTTTAGTGCTTTTAATTCCCTATGAAAAAAAATAGAAGTGTATTCTCTTTCCTTCTTTTTCATGACATTTGCTCCCACATAGAAAAGCTAAAAGCAGCTGGTAGTCTCTGGTTGTTAATAAAGGTCTTTCTCCTGCACACTCACCTGTGAATGACTTTGCATGGTTAAGCAAAGCATCTGCAGGACTAAAACAAGACTTAAATCAACAATGAGTAGGATCAAACTTCATTTGTGTGCTTGCTAATCTCCTCTGCAGAATAACTCCAGTGCCTGGAGGGTCCTTTGCTCTCTGGCCTGAAAAAGGAGGGAAGTCACAGGCATAGCATGGCATGGCATGGCACAGCACACTGCCACTATGCTGGGCCCTTTTCTCTGTCCAGGCTCAAGACCATGCTCAGCTGTAAGCACATCCTATGGGAATCAGCATTACTACTCACAGACTGAAATATAAGCAGGTGCCTAAGTGCTGTGTAAGCTAAGGTCTAATTGGGAGTGCTTATAGCTCCTTCATATGAAGTATTTCCTTTACAAGTTTTACAGAAGTTAAAGGTGACAGACTCCATAAGTAGCACTTACAGTCTTCTAGTTTTCACTGCTCCTTCTTACTTGGAGGATTCATAAAACAACTTTCTTCAGCTCTAGCTGTCTGCACTTGTCCCTAAAGGAGAAGTAGATATTAAACTTTTTATGATGTGTAAACAAGTACATTTCCTTTAAAAATGACAGTGTTTTTACAAAGAATGCCCCAGTACCTGGATTTAGCTCCAGAGAGGCATTTCATGGAAAATACCTTCCAGTCACTCTGCATCTGATTACAATAGCAGATCTGAAAAATGGCCACTTGCCATATAGTCCTCCAAGCACTTGTAATATCCCCCTTCTCTCAAATCAAACACATTTTAATTTCTTTGCCTCATAGAATATAGCAGCCTTTTTGGGTGAGGAAAAACACATATTCTGGAAAAATGAGAGGCTGAATATTTCCCTCTGGATTTGGGTTGATAAATATTAAAGAATGGCAGCAGTTCTGATTTGCAGAATAAAAAAAAAAGACACTACTCCAATCTCCTGAGCCATATTGGAAAGCTTATTTTATTTAGCAAAGAGAGTGGTAAAAATTGCACTGGAAACGTCAACACTTTGGTAGCCCTGAAGCATTTTGGCACCCTCTGATCACAGGAACTGAACTCAAAGAGACTGCCCCATTGCTGTGCTCACTGCCATGTCCTAACAGGTGTATCAGGGAACGTTTGCCAAAAAGGCGGAGAATGGTGCAGTGCTGATGAGCCAGTGGATGCCATTTGGCCAGAGAATTAGCTCGATGATAATAATATGTAAAAACACAAGCAAAACATAACCTTATGTGGATCTCTGTATGCTTTTTTTTTCTTGCAGCCTGTAGCCTCTTGAAAATATTAGGATTAGGCAATATATTTTAAATCACACCAACAGACATTTTTAGAAAAGAACACAGTGTCTAGGCTCTACAACTCACCAATCACGTAAAATGAAGCACCACAAACACTCAAGCCTAACCCCTCTTTTGGTCCTTGATCAAAATATGTAACTTTCTGAAATTCTTCAGCAATGGCATTTTTAAAAATAGACATTTAGGCTATCAGCACAGAGTATTCCTCTAACCTTTTCAAGTGTTTGCAAGTGACAAAATTGTTCCTGTTGTAATTAATGGCATTATGTTGGGGAATACTGGGGAAACGTACCTAAAGGCTCTGACAATAATTTTGTTACTAATATATTCCCCTGGTTTGCCTTTGAACTCTGTCATTCCTTGCCTTGCAGCTGCATCTAATGAGTGGTGAGATTATTCAAATGAGCCCGCAGCAGAACACTGTTTTCTTAGTTCCTAGATTTTGAGAAGACATCTCCTGCCACAGTCAGGAGGTAAAACCTGAATCACAACCTTAGCATTGAATTCAATTTTATGCTTAAGGGTTTGTAAGTACCTTTGTACCCTATAAATATAATTGTGCTCAGTGGTGATGGAGCTGATCTCTACTTACAGCAGCTGCCAATGAGCCGGCAATAAAACAAAGGGAGAAACAGCTCAGCCTGTCACCAATGAGTGAGAAGCCAAATGTGACTGTGCTTATGCAGTGGCATACAGGCTTCTACAGTAGATTGCAAAGAGGGCTTACAGGACGCTCAGACACAGCACATATGTATATGGGAGCTTGCTGCCATCTGTTATTTCCCATTCTTAACCACTGTTTTTTTGTTCCTGGGAGAGAAAAGGGAGACAGAAAGAAATTTAATTCCGTACAAAGATATATTGTGTGAGAGACATTTTCCAGCATGGAAAAAAATTAATAAGGTCCAATTTAAAACTGATAAATAGTCAGTTCAGTATGGTAGGATTAAGTATTTTTCCTAAGGAATTTACAGAGAGATAAGCATCTCATGAATAAATAAATTCAACTGCAGCACACTAACATATTTATTGATTCACAAGCCATTTGTTTGGGAGTTTGCTCCTGAGGAGCAGAAGGTACCCTATTACTATTGATAATATAAGAGTTACCATTATATTCAGAAATGACAAACTACATTTAAGTGATGTCTCAGGGTTAGAACAAGAACCCACCAAAGCCAAGAAATTCAAAGTTAAGTCTGACACTATGTCAGACTGCATGGTGTCAGGAAAAATGACAGTTGTGTCTTTGCATATCTTGACTTCTGTAGCTTATATCTCAATTTTCATGACATAGAAGTGATATAATTTCCCCCTAAATTCATTTTCATTTTACTTTATCATAAATAAAAAAGAGCAGTGTAGGACTGTGAATACAGAAAGAGGTCACAACAGCTCTCCTGTGGTAATACCTGTCCGTGACAGAAATGACCCTTTACCACTTCTCTAAAGGCCTACTTTCCAAATTGATTATTATTTATTAGTTGCATATTTTCCTGGTTAAACAACTGACTAATAGCTTTTGCAAGCAGATATAAGGACAAAATACCTGGTCATAAAGATTACAGAGAGGAAAGGCAACAGAAATATGAGCCTTATAGGGAGGTAACTGAAATCATGTGAGTGTGCCTCTGTGCAGTGCTGGGCCTTTGAGGTTTTTCAAAGACAAAGATTTTTTTTCCAGTTATCTCTTTTGCTAACATCTGCTGTGGGGAAAACACCTTGAAAACAGCATCCGCCATTCTAGAGACTCAAATGTCACATCCATGCTCTGCCTTGAACAGCAGCTGTGGTGCTCCTATGTCCAGTTAGCTGCTGTATAGAGTCAAGGCAGCTGAGCTGGTTCATACTGCCTGTCTTCACCGAGGAGCACCTACCCTCACCTGGGGAAGCCTCAGGGGAGATCTTGTAAGAGACCTTTGATCTTTTCATAATCCACATCCTTGAACGAAGAGAAGGCTCTCCAGCCTGTGTATGAGCTAGCTGTGCTATAAATGTAATTTCCTTGCAGGTAGAAAAGGTTCAGCTAAAACTATGCTTTCACATAGGTAGACGAAATCTCACATTTACCTTTACTGTGCCCTGGGAGGCAATTCCTGAAGCTTAAATTATAATTGGTAGGAATAAACTACACTCCTAACCCTCTTTATTTGTGTAGCTAATGGGGTCTTTCACTTTACACAAACATTTACCTTTCTGTATCTCAGCTCCTGGATCCAAACAGGAAACCTAGAGCTGTTTACACAGTGAATTTGTTGCATGTTGCAGTGGACACTGCATCTGTTTATTAATGGGAGGAATTCATTCACATACCAATGCATTCATAGAAATTACAAGGGTAACACTCTGGGTTAATTTATAGGCAGCAAGTAAGGAATCCATGCACTTTAGGAAGGGCAGTCAGGAATACTGGACTATTTAAAGAGCTGACATAAAAAGCATTTGATAGGCTGTTTCCCATGTGTGTAACAAAACTGAAAACATAGAACCTCTCTTTACATCTCTCAGTGCAGTAAAAGATGAAAGGTAGATGTCCAGGTGAGGATCCTCTGTTCGAATTTGAGGCTTAATAATTTTATTTCCATTGAAAGTATTCCAGGAGAGGTTTGCCTTCAAAAACAGAATGTATACATACTTCGCCCGCAGTGGGCAAATTCACAGCAAGCAACTCTTCTGAGACCTTTAATAAGGTCAATAAAAATCCATCATATCAATAATTGGATTTTTTTTCAAAGGCTGGAGAATTAAAGCCACAGATGTGATGAATTTCAGGTGGTCATTAATAGTTTTAACTTGTCTAAGTTACAAAACTGCCAGAAATTTCCACCAAAAATATGAAAAGCTGGTACAGGTGAGATCTGTTTGATCTGTTTATTGGAAACAGGGTGGGAGAGAATGTTCTTTGAAGGCAATTTTACAGATAATTCCTATTCTCCTAGACTTGGTCAGTGTTTCAGCATGTGACTAATAACTAGGCTCATGGACAGGGTCTTCTTTTTTTTTTATCCCTGGTACCTTACAGAGGTAATCATGCATCTTGTCAGTTGTTATAAAGACAAATGTTCTCCATTGCTGTACTGTCAGCGCATTTCAGTACAAGCAGAAGGGTAGCACAGCACACCTGTTAGATGTCTGGAATATACCATTTGTCTTGTCATAGCTGCAGAATCAGGTGTATCCTGAGATGAGAGGATCTTCAGCACAGGAAGAATCCAGGTCTGTTCTTTATGTTGCTGTTGACCATTTTGCTGCCATCTGCGAACCTCCTCAAGGCTCTTAAATAAGTTAGGAGATAGGGAGCAAGATTCTTTCCAAAACTGTTACTTTTTACATGTGGAAAAAACTTGTCTTTTAACTTGGCACACATTGTATAGAAAACTGGTGAGCTATACATTCATTATTAAATACATGCAGTGTGACTTGGTGGCAGAAGTTCATGATTGTGACCTTTCTTCTTTTATTACATTCAGCTTTTGAAGAAACAGATGGGTTTTAGCTTAACTGTTAACATAAATTGCCATATGGAACAAACCACAGCTGATTATTATATTAACACTGATTTTAATATGTTTTATCATGTTATTGCGGCTCCAGTTGTCATGCTATTCTGTTCAATATATTCATTCAAGAAATTTAATGTTGTATCTTACAAATTGAGATCCTATTACAAACATATGGTGTATAAATAGATTTTGCCACCTGGTGACTGTTAAAAATCTGTAAGGAAGAGATTGCCATGATGTTAACTCCTCCCTGCTGGAAGTCAATTTTCCAATTGCAGACATTTTAAAGAAACATTAAGAGGTGGAAACTCTTGATTTGCTGCTGTGACAAAGGGTTAATTGTGCTAATTGCATTGTAATACCTGCTCAGCTTAAAGTCTTTCCCTGTTGTGATTGTCTTGGGAGTCAAATTGTTTTTAAATTGGTTTGTCACTTGAATGCATTTGGAAATTCGTGATTAGGGTTGTGGAAACTGAGATAATGTCTAAGTTATATAACAGCTCCTTCCATAATCAATCACTGTCTTGTTTTAGATCTACCTAAGAAGGTTCCCGCACACATGGGAATATGCCTATTGAGGTAATAGATGAGGTAAGCTAACTAGCTGCTGGCTGTGAATGTTTGCATTTCTTTCCTGCAGCGAGTGCTGTATATAAAATTTGTGGGCTCTCTGCTTTCTAGAGTCAGGCCCGTGACCTCCACGAGTTGTGGTACACCATGAAAAAAAACAACCCTCTACTAAACCTTAAGTATGCTTGCTTAATCGTGTTGCTTGTCTGCTCTAACAAACAAAGACATAAGGAAGCAAACCCTATTCATTGACCACTTAAGCTAATGCATGGATTTTTATGGTCTGTGCACCAGGCCTGGGTATCTGGCAATCTGCAAGGCATGTAGGGAGCGTTGATACTCATGGCAGCCTGTTCACCTGCCTGGCAGAAAGTACCACCAAATACAAGTCCTCTGGGTTTGTTCCTTTTTCATAGCTTGGTAAAGGTGTTGAAATGTATGTATTTGATAGTGAGAAAGGGATGAGGCTACTAGTAAGAATACCTAATTAATGGGTCTTGTTTTAAGGAAGTGGCTCCAATGGTAACTGGCGATGTTGGGAAAGGTAGTGGTACCTATGCCCTGTAATGACCTGAGCACCATAAATGCTGAAGCTGGATGGGTAGGCTTCATAGGAATACTGTTACTCCAATAGTGTTTTAGGGGCCAAGTAAAGGGCAAGTGATTCCCTAGGGAGGAAACTGATAAGAGGCATCAGGGTAGATTGATGGAAGGAGCAAGAAATGGGTTAGGTGAAATTTATTGCAGACCTGGGAAGTGCTTGCTGTGGATAAAGTGGAAATAGGAAAGAGAATTGAGTGACAGTAACAGCAAGATAGACAAAGTGGAAGCGGTTAATGGTGAAAGGAGACTGAAGAGGTGATTCAGATACTGGATGGCGAAATATGTGAAGGTTGGAGCTGGGTGTACAAAAGGCAGGCATGGGAGGCTGGGACATGGGGAATCAGCAGCTGAACAGGACAAGGGTGGGGGGTTCAGGGGCATGGGGAGAATGAGAAGTGAAGAAGGGAGGACTGTCCCAGTGAACAGGGACAGTGAGCGCTATGAGCAGGCTGTGGATGTAGTGAGCTGCAATAGTGACAGAGGGCTGAACTGAAAGCTGTAGCATCCATAGCATGCTTAAGTAAAAGGATAGGAAGCACTTTCTTTTAGGCCTGTATGCAGCTCTGAGCTGATAGGGCTTTTCCCCGCAGCTATGGAGTGCCTAATAAAAAGTCATTGCCTTAGGTACAGACTGCTAAAAATATGGGGATTGTCAGCAGCAAAAGATAAAGCAATAGCAACACGGAGAAGTGAATTGTCTCCCCAGCACAACCTCAATTCACTGCACAGTCAGCCTTCTTAAACCAGCTGTGCAAGAGGACCAGCAGGAAAACTATGGAAAAATTACTGAAGCCTTTTGTATCTAAAGCAAGTATCAGAGGTGCTATCAGGGCTGGAAACAAAATGGATAAGACACAGAGAACTTGTCAGGCCATTCCTGTGTTCCGCTCCAATGCATTTGTGTCCAGTTGCTGCGTCACAGCAGCTTCTGCTTACTGAATGATCCTTGTAACCCAGTGCTACATGTTCATTGGGTTTCCTTGGCAATTAACCCACAACTGAAGAGAAAGCCTAAAGATCTGGTCATCACTAGAATTTCGGTCATAACTTTGGAATAATCAGATCTCTCTCTGTTTTGATCTTTCTGGGGGCAAGCTTAATTCTGACTACTGCAAGCAGAAGTGTGTTTTTCTTCATTCATTTTCTTACCTGCTCTGTACCTGGTTATTTTTCCTTGGCTAAGATTTTGTTGAAAATAGGTGCAAGTTTTTCCTGCAGCCTTCTGTTGTGCATTTGACCCTACTTGTGTTGTTTCTTTTCCTGTAGGAATGCTTAAATCACTACAGTTATTTGTTAATGATGAAAATAATATACAGCATATGGTATCGTGATGATCACAGAATTTTACAATCAAGATAAATTATTATCAGTATTTTTCTAGTACTTTTTGTCAGATGTAAATTGTATATAACACAACTTGTTAGTGAGACAGAAATGTACTGTATCAAGCTACTGTTCTGTGGCTTCTAAATGACTTTAAATCACATTGTATCCGATAATTACTAATGCTCCATTAAAGATCGGAAAGGCAATTTATTAAGAACTCCCAAAAGTCTTATCTAAGCAATGCAATCTGTGTTTGGTTAAAATTTTACATAAAATCAATACAAAATTATAGCAACATAAATAGTTAAACAGTTCTGATACTTGAATCTGTTCTGCTCCTGGTGATTCAGAAAATGTAAGCTACAGAGGAAGGGTAACTGAGATGCAAATGGTTTTGCTGTTCTAAATGCCATGTGGAATGGAAGACCATCAATCTATTACTTGCCAGTGATGTCTTTGTAGTCTTTTTTTCATCTGCTGGAGGGATCTTGAAAGTATCCCCAAAATAGTAGCAAGATATAGTTTTACTGCTTGCTAGTTCTTGCTAGCAAGATGTTTAATATCATTCCATGGTAAGGAGTGATTTCAGCTTTAATTAAGGTCCAAATTATCTCCTGTCTACACAAAAACAAGAACAATAAAGCAGCAGGTGCTGAGGTTGGGGAATAAGTGTTTCATCTGTTAAATGAAATCGAGGACAAAAAAAACCCCTCCAAACAAACCACAGGTGAAAAATAAACTAAGGAAGATTACTTTCACCTCCACCTACTCTGCCAGTTTATTCACTAGGACACTGTTTACCTCTGTCTAAAAGTCTTATAACCTTAGAAAAAAGAAACCCTAAACCAGTCATCAGTTTCCAGCCTTGCAGGGTAATTTCATCTTTGTGATTATAAACTGAAGGTATGTTCTACTTACTAAACTAAAGCAATGGATTAGTCAAAACTGGTGTCAAAAGTTGGTTTTGTTTACGAAGTGGTGGTGGTGTTGGGTATAAAAAGTCACATTTGTATCACAAGCAAATATTTTAGACATCAAGCTGGAAACATGCACATTCATTCTCTTTCTATACTTGACAAGTAATGTAAAAGAAATAATCTCAATATTCTGTTCACAGCACTGCTGTTAAGAGTAACATAATGGTTGCACAAGGCAGAGCAGGGACAGAGGTGGGTAGCCTGTTGATTCCTATTGTATTAGTCAAGAGTAAAGAAGAGGTATTCTGTATCTGATTTGGAAGGGCATAAGCAGCAAAGTATTTGCAAAGGATTTAACCAGTGTCCTACATCATATGTATCCCATTTTTCTCTCTAGCTGGTTCTCTGAAAGCCTTTGCTGTCTTTGCTGGCTTTGAGAAATCCAGGCAGAAGGATTTCCATTCTTTAGGGCTTTTTATCCCACCCAAAAGCAAGCGACCTGTGACTTTGCTTCACAGCAAGTTTTCATAACTATCTTCATGTGAAGAACTTCTTTTTCTCTTCAGTACTCTAGACACCATGGACATGTGCAGTTTTGTGACAAGTGAAGGATATGCTGTTTGGCAAAAGTGTTGCTCTTTTGATAAAGCCATGGCTTGGCTCACCACAGATCAACCTTAGGAAGAAAGATTTTTATTTAGGATTTACGAAAAAAATCAGTACTCCCCTACCTGAACATAGTATAGACATAAAATCTAATTCCTTGATGAGGGTATGCGTGGAACTTATCAACCTGCAGTTAATGATAAAAGCAAATCTTATAAACAGACTTTAAATAACACATTAAAGCTTATCACTGATGATATCTTTAATTATAGTAAAGCAAATTGTAAGACAGTCTAATGGGAAATACAAATTACTTGTTAAAATTATTAACAGAGTTAATGTGCTTACATTTGTTTATGTGTACAGGAATCATTTCAAATATTTGACTGCAATGACAATATGTGTAAAGATCAATTAAAAGTCAGGAAGATGAGATATTGGATTTTCAGACCTTAATAGGATTTCATCTGCACTTGTTATATTATGTTATCCACTTATAATTGAGCTTCCATCATATCATAGAATCTGTCACTTCACCAATTTATATTTCTAACCTCTAATGAAACTTCTATTTGCTAAGGAGAATTTTGAAACCCATGATCTTGGTGGAGCTATCTGGTACAAGCATTAATCTGCCTCACTCCGATTGGGGTTTCAGACTATCTAACGCAAAAAACAAACGTAGCAGTCACAATGTGTAGGTAGTCACCTACTTCACAAGCATCACTACCCTCACAAGTTAATCAAACAAATACCTTAGGTGAAATAAAAGGCCGGTTTATATATAAAAAGCAAGGTAAAATGGCAGGATGAAAATTGCCAGAAGTCTGTCTAATATTAGTTTATTGAATTCAGCAGAATGAAAATAACCACTGTAAATGCAACAAAAATACTTCTGCTTCCTTGTCTGCTGAGTCAATCCTGCCCCAGCTGAGGCTTTGTCCCTGGAATGGGTCTGTGATAATCCGTCAGCACCACTTTTGGGGGTCCTCTTGGAGTTGCTCAAACTCACTGGTGGTTTTCAGCTGTGCAACACTGATGTTGGACTGGTCTCCCACAATCCCCTACAAGCCACATCCATGGCCCCACTTCATCCAGCCCTGCCTATGCTTTGCACTGGCTGACAAGATGCAGTCACCCCCGTGGAGTGGCACTTTGACTGGGTAAGTGTGAACGCTGGGATGAGCCCCTTGTTACAAGAACACAGACTTAAAAATTGGGTAAAGCCATGGTCTTTCTGTGTTCTCAGTTTGAAGCTATTGTAAACAAAAAGTGATTGTTCTAAACAAATACCCTTGTAATTTAGCTTATCTTCTCTTCTAGTTTTCATACAGTATTCCAAGCAATAATTTGTGCATTAAGTGGACCTTGGCCAAGGTATTTCTATACAGAGCTAATATTTTAGCAGTATTTTACTGTAACAGCAAGCTTAACCTTGAAACCAACAGATGTTGCTTTGAAATTATCTGATGTAAGGTAGTCATAAAGCCAAGCTTAGATGATAATGAATGGAAAAACACCAGACACAAGATATACTGATGCTGTGTTTGAAATCACCTATCTCCATTAAATATTCTGGCCAAACAATATATATATATTTTTAAAACTTTTTAGAAAGCAGAAGAATTTAAGTTTTTCCTGACATCAGTCTGACCCTTATTTAAACTCTCTGCTTCTAGAGATTGTCTCAATTGATTACACCTGGGACGTTAAGTAATGTGTTACAAAGAGATCACAATGCACTCTGTCTTCTCTGATATTTTGTACAGTTGCTTAAAATAAAGAAATATTTTCAGGAAAAAAAAAAAAAAGCAGGCAGGGGAAAAATGAGGGGAAAGAATATGAAAGAATATATGTCAGGTTCTCTGGTGGTACAAACTGGTATTGCTCCTAGCCTAGCCTCAGGTTTATTTACAGAGCCAAATACTGTTGCTGAGCTGATTTTTAATGACATGAGAAAAAGCTGAATAGAAATAGACTCACAAAATAAGCCAAAGCACATATGGTTAAATCTACAACAGCATTTAGGAAAACAAGTCTCACGCCATGGCTTGTCCATGCTGACTGGCAAAGGTTCCCTGTGGTGCCCTGGTCGCAAGCTGCATTACTGTTCTCCAGCTGAACAATAATCCCATTTTAAACACTAAACAGAGTAGCAAATGGTTCTGTATGAGCATAGGCACACACAGCTGTGAGGAGAACTTGCATGCACACTCATCCCCCCACAAAGGAGGTCAAGGATGGCTCTATAAGACAATTTGAGACCACCAGGCAGCCTGTTAGGCCTGCCCTCTCTAAAAGATTCAGGTCCCCTTTCCCAGGAGAGCATCCTGAGCACCACAGTTACTCTGGGGCGTTAACAACTCAGCTCCCAGTCATGTGTGTCTCCCCCAGTCAGGGTGAGCACCCCACGGCAGAGAAGGTCAGGCATCACCCATGGCATCACCCCCCAGTGCTCCCTGACCAGGTGTCTGAGGCAGAGACCCTTGTCCCAGCCAGGGATCACCCTTTTGGCATCTCACTGTCCCTCACGCTGGCAGGCTTGCATTGCTCCCTTCTTGTCCACTGCATTTTTTTCAGGCAACCCAGTCTCACCATGTCAGCTGCGACAGTTTTAGGTGCTGAATTTTTCTCAGGCACCAAATGTGAGTTCAGGTTTCAGCACAGGGCTCTGATTTTCCCTAAGCAGTACAAAACCCCTCTATTCCTTGTTTACACCCTAATTGATTTAATTGATTGGGAAATGTCAAGCTATCTATCTGTGGCCATTTCCACAAAAATATGTTATTTGAAAGTCTTCTCGTTATAATTCTTGCACTGAAATTTCCTGATTTGGTATGCTTAAATTTTTGGCCTTAGTTTTCTTTTTAATAAAGCATTTTGAACGAGTCTATAAAGATTTTTAGAAAAAGGAGGAAAAATCCATCTCCACTCATGCAGGATTAGGTTTTGGGTGATACTCAAATACCCATCTCATGCAGCATAAAGCTCACTGTGGAAATTGCTCCTGCACTCTGAGTGCAAAAAAGAATCATATGGGAAGAATCAGGATCACGCAGATCTGATATGTTGCAGGTGTAGGCATAAGTCAGAGTTCCCTCAGAGTATACAAAGTGTCGAACTTACAGAGCCAATAGGCTGAAATCTGTAGTTTCCCCCTTAAAAACAAGGAGATGCTTTCATTATTTTATTTGCTGTCTTGTTACTATGGCAATATTTATATGAATAATTCATTCCTTCTTCAACTTTATCTTAACAAAGTCAAAGACTGCATCCTAAATATCAAAGCAGACCAAACTCTTTCTTTTTTCTTCCCTTTTTGCAGCTAAAATGGTGTTTCTATCCTTTAGCATTATTACGTTTGAGACAAGTATTATTTTCAATTATTAGTGGTCACGGCCTGAAATGATTAATTGTTCAGTCCTTTCCATGATGCTTGCACTTAGAGTTTATTTTAGTCTATTCTTTTGTTAACTTCCTAAGCCAAAACATTTTTTAAAAATTATTATGTATGATATTAGCCTTTAAAAACCCTATAATTTCTCTTGAGTTATTTTACCCTTACTGGTATTTGCTAATTTAATGAGAAAGACTAGCCAGACATGGTCATCGAAAGCCCTAAATTTCATTTAAACTATGAAATGGATCCCTGCATGTGCAGTGAAACTGCTGAATGTGTCAGATGGTGGCTGCCTTTGATCACACCAAGCTGGCCAAGAGAGATGCACCACAAAGCTCCAGGTACTACAGCAAGTGAGGCCTGGCTGGCAGCTGAGGGGGAAAGAATTTTGCAGAGGAAACAAGTAGTCTGCCATAGGACTTGGCAGCATGGCTGGCATCAGAGGGGAAAAAAATAAAAAAGAGAAGCAGGAGAGATTCCCCCAAAGACCAGCCCACAGGTGACTATCACAGTGGGACCACAGCAGAGAGGTAGAAGGTAGGTGGAATGATGCAGTAGTCACAGAAACCCAGCATCCTGGTTAACCCCTTGCACTTTGACAACATCCTAAATATTCTGTTGATTTTCATTTACTGACTGTTTTCACCAGAAAACTTACAAGATTGCTAGGAGGACATTTGCCTTCTGCTAAAATATTTCAAATCCACTCATACCTACAGTCAGAGGAGAAAGATGAAATCTTCAGATTGCATTTTGCAAAATATTTTTACTGTTGAAGGGATGTGGAGCTATTTCAAAGATTTTTTGAGTGATTTCCAGTGTCTCAAGAATTTCGTTCTAATTTAGTAGATCTTTGCAAAGAAGCAATTGATGACTCTTCAGCTGCTTCATTTTTCACCCCATTTCCTCTGCATACAGCCTGATATTTATTGACTTCAAATCATTAAAAAAAAATAGTAAAAAAAAAAAAAAAAAGTAGAACTTTCCTAGAGTTTTAAATGAGAAAGCCTGTCAATACTTTTCATAATCTAGAAAAAAGCCACTTGGGGATAGCTGACATTTTACAAAATCAAAGCAATTGTTTTGCTATATTTTCACAGATTTGGACAACTCCTGAAAAGAAAAATGGGGAAAAGTGCTCCTGATTCTGAGTGAATACAGATTTTTTTTTAATGACAACCTCAGTCAATTTCCTATGTAATATGAATGATCAGCAAGCAGAGTTGTCTGATTTTTGTCATATTTATTAATGACGTACAATACTAGCATGGTACCCTGTGCAAATTGTAAGCTGATTAGTTTTCAGCCATGTCAGCTAGTACTTTGATCCTATCTGAATTGATATGCTAAGCAAGGAGAAAGTAAATCATTGCTTAGGTGGAAAGCCTATATCAGTGCCACATGCTTCTTAGCAAGGCAGGAGAGGAACAACATATAATTAATCCAGGCTGTTTCTTGTGTTCGAGCCAGCCCAGCCAGTGCTGCCTCAGGTACACTGAACATTGTTGGCCTGTGCTGCACAGAAGAAATCTTTCCATGATGCAGAAAACAGTGAGAGGCATTTGGTAGGTCCAGGCTGAGTCAGTACCAGGTCCAAATGGCAGCAGAGATTGTGCAGCTGGAAATATTCTGGTTTAACTGTGCCATGAAGCTGAGGGTCTCTCCACCTATGTGCACTGAAGACAGCTTTGTCTTTAAGGCTCTGACTATTAATCCCAATGGCTTTGCCAAATCTCGGTTTGTGACTGGTTTGCTGCTTGCAGGTCCTGCTGTAGCCAAGCCTCCAACTTCTTAAAATTAATGTGCATGACTGCATGCCACCAAGTAGTTGCAAGATTTCACCCTCAAAAGGTCATGTTTTATCGGTAGGCAGGGCACTTCTGTTGACAGCTTGAATTAGGCAATGTGTGTATGCACATCTGGGCGTGCATAGGTCTATGATGAAGTGCTGTGAGCAAGATATAATTGTAACATTGGGCAAAGGTTCAAAAATGTAGTCTCTCTCCATTAGGTCAAAGCAAGATTGTCCTTTAATGTAGCATTATAGAATTTTGACACAGATAACCAGATTAAGAATCAGGACTTGGTGCTAACTACTATAATTCAATAGTTATTTGAATTATAATACTGTGAAGATACATACCATGTCTTGCGACAGAAAAGAGAAAGGCTTTAATAGTTTCTATTTAACAGCAGCAACACATCCTACAATTTAACCCTTCTCATTATGGCTTTTACTTCAATGTACTGTACAATATTTTGCTGTGAGAGATCTGTGTATCTGTGTGTACAAAATAAGGTGATGGCTTTACAAATATCTCATTCTGTCTGCATCCTGAAAATCATTGTGCAGGGAGCAAAGAAAGAGGGAGCAGATGAGTTGCATGGGAAATGATGGTGGAGCATAATCTTTTCAAGCACCTTGTCACAGTAGCACAGTTAGGATCATATTGATCACAAAACTCAGTGCCTTGTAGGAATGATGCAAGATATGCTAAGGCATTGCAAACAATGGGAAATGAAACTTTCCATTATTAGATAAATGATTTTATTATTCTTTAATGCTTTGTGGAAAGCAATAGACTTTTTTGTCAGGGTGGGAAAGGAAGGCAACAGAAAACATATTGCATTCTCATTATCAGATGAGACCACCGTGTTTATTTCTCTTATTTTATGTGTCACAGTTTCAGCCTGCTGGTACTGTCTCTGCTCAGAGGGCAGACCCAAAATGAATCTGATTGTGCCTGACACCAAGTATGAAAGCCCTTGATATATTTCTTTGTACTATTGGCTTCCTATAGTGAACAGCATTTTATTTTTTAGTCATCCATGTTATACACACAACTCCAATTTTGTGATGTTTTCTTACTCAGAAAGTCGTATAGGCATGGACTTTAATCAACAGGATTTAAAGTGGGCTTTAAAATAAGCCTATAATAATGTCATCCTAGAGAATGATGTAAATGAACTTGAATATATACTTAAATGTATTCCTGAGCTAAAAATATAATTCACATGAGAAATCTGTGAGAAAACCAGTAAGATCTCAGCTGCAGTTATATTCTGTTTAAAATGGGAGTAAGTGTACTGATAGCACGAGCCTTTCGGGAAATCCGTGATATAATGTTGCAAACAGCTTGCATGCAGCCGCCTCCCAAGGGACATGATTCCCTTTGCTTTCAGAGGGAAAGACATGCTCCTGAGGTGCCGACAACGCTGCAGGCTGCACATGAAGATATGAACACATATGACATAGGAGTAAAACACAGAGCAAGGGAGCTTAGCATTGAGAAGGATCAGAAAGAAGGGGTATGAAACTTTGCTGGTGGTGGCCCCGGAGCTGACCTCCCTGACAGTTTTAGACACAACTCTTTCCAAGCCTCCTTATCAGAAGCCACTCTCATGGAAGGGATGGAAGGCAACTGGCTTTGCCTATTGTTTGCTCTTTCCAGTACCTTGCTGATGAGGCTTGGCTTATTCGCTGAGAAGTGCTGCTTGAGGAAGTGGGAAAGTAACAGAGGTGTAATTACAAATTTGCTCAGTGGTAACTGGGTATGTTAATTCCCCAGAAGTTGGGGATCCATCTTGTCCGCAGCACCTGGAACAGGAAATCTCTATAGGAGGGATTCAGTCTCCTGGTTCCTGGAAGCTGTATGCACCAGTAAGAGCAAGCAGGGACAGAGTGGAGGTCGAAATGAGCTGTTATATCAACTGCTATCAAGCAAGGTATCGCTTGCCTGGCAGCCACATAATCTGTGAAGAAAACCACAGATTTAAAATTTTGCTGACAGATCTTTGTGATGATTGTTTAGGAGTCAGTAAACCGGATATTATATTTTTCACAAAGAGGGAACCTCTAGGGACATCTAGGGAATGTCTGAGGGACCTATAGGCTATTAATAGCACTGTCCTTCAGTATATGCATCTAAAGACAGGAAAAAAAATTATACCTTTTTGCAGACACTTTCCACATCATTTCCCATTCCACTGTGACCATGCTTATCCCATCACTTATTCTTCAGTATCATAAACAAGTCATAATATATTAGCAAAAGCAGTTGCAAGGAGTTCATATAGCTGACAGGAATCCTCAGAAATAGGTTATACAGCACTGATCTCCCAGGAGGCCTTAAATAGCAACCTAAAATGTATGGGACAGTGATCATTGGGTTTGTTACTGCCATTTCAGCTTAATATTTTGCAATTTATAGTTTCTTCATAAATTGGAATCCATTCAGCTGGTTCATATTAAGTGGAACTATGGAACTGTCTATGTTACACTGAAGGATTAAAGTGAGATGCAAATGACTTGGAGGTGCCTAGTGACTTTGCTTAGCGAATTAATGTAGATCTGAAATTACCTCTGCCCCATTAGAAGGAATAAGATGCTACAAAACATCAACATGCAGACAATGCATTAGTTCAGGGTGCCTCTCCACTCTGTCAGGACATTCCAGCTCCTATTTTCAGGATTTCCCACTTGACTGTTTGAAACTATTGCCTTAGGCTAAAATTTGTATTTGTAAAACAAGGTTTCAGGCTTATGATATATTATTTTCCAGTCACATTTTTAACATTGCAGAAGGGGGTGGAGGTTGAAAATCAAGTTGTCATTCAATTTGTAATGCTCTGGGAGTATAAAGAGGAATATTTTCAGTTTGAAATGTACTTTTACCTCCTAATTAGTTTCTGGATGTGGGTAACAATCTGATTTTTCTGTTAAAGAATTCTACTGGTACAAGTGGACATACCATGAAATGTTTGCAAAATATTTTAGAAGGTTATACTTTTCAAGCCAGCATCTTTGAGACTCCTAAGATTGAACAGAGGTTGGTGCCTTGGGAAAAGTTTGCTAAAAACACAGAAGTTGACAGACTTGTTTTGTTTGAAAATCCATCTATGACATGTGAGTGATAAATTTCTTCATGAAATACTTATGGATTTTGTGTGTTCAGCATGGAAGCTTTTGCAGAATGTAACTGGTGATCTGCCACCATCAAGGGTTTGCAGAGTTCCTTCCTGCAGAAAGGACTCATTCTCTGTTCCATGATGTGTAAAACAGACCCAAACACTCAACAGTGCAGGACTGACTTTTAGATGTCTCTTTCTGGTCACTATGGGGACATCCTGCTGCTGGAGCAACTGACAGTCACTATCATTTCCTTTTGTCGTCTGCTCAGCCACTGCCTTGAAAATCTATTTGGCTGCTTTCCCATAGAAGTCATGTGGACAAAGCCCACCCAGCAGCTGGCAAGCTGTTGGCCATCATTTGCATCAGAGCAATATTTTGCATAGATTTTTCCACTTGGTTATTTTTATTTTAGATTATTTCAGCAACCTGTTTTACAACCTGGCTGCACAAAGAGAGGTGCCAGGAGCCCTGGAGCAGGGCTGTAAGGGCTGGCTGCCGTCCTGGGAGCAGAGGCAGGGCAGAAGGAGGTCTGCTGCCTTCAGGCCATGGTACTTGACTAGAGCAAGGCTGAAGCACCTTCCCTTCCCTAAACCATGTACTGAAGATGTCAGATCTCCACCACTATCCATTTTGTTCTACAGGCCTGGTCCTGTGATACAACCTGGTAATTGTAGATGTAGCCAACAGAAGGTTTTGGCTGCTGTTATTAAGAAAAAGGGTAAAAATGACCAAAAAATGTAGTATTTTCAAAGCAAGTGGTGTGCCACTCAGTTGAAGTATCCAGCTGGTCTTGCCATGATGCTACTGCAGATTTGGAATATTGCTAGTGACAGCACGCTACCCATGAAGCTCTAATGAATTAAAAGCAATGTCCTTGACGAGTGTTTTGCTCATTTAGATATGTAGTTGTTAGAAACCTCTTTTCCCTGCTTCTGTAATGATTCTCTACTTTCCTGTAGTCTCTTTATGCAGCAGTGCATTCTTGGCTAGCACGACTCAGAGACAGGATACAGGACTTGGGACCGATGTAAAAGATGCACCACTGGAAGGACTCTCACTTGAAGTGGAACCTGGGGTCAAGGCCATTTCCCTTCTTCCTGTTCCATCCTCTTCCCAGCCTGAAGGAGGTCACTCCCCCTTCATCTTCTCCATACAATTCATGTCTCTGTGGGCTTTAATCTTACCACCCCCCAGTCAACTCTCTTCCAGACTGAGGAATTCTCACCTATTCTTCTCTTCTTGAAAGGATGCCATAGCCTGGCTCTCTGTTTTCTTCTTCCTCCTAGTGTTAACCAGTTTTCTCACATTGCTTCTAAGGTGACTAAAATCGCACACAGTCATAAAAACATGTGTGTGCCCTGAATTCGTAAATGACATAAGGTCTTTACTGCTTTCCTCTGATAACTTTTCCAATAACTCTGAATATCTGATTTGCCTTTTTTACCCATCATTGTTCTGAGGTGCCTATAAATCCAGTATCTCTTTCTGAGTAATAATTGTTAAATTAGAGCTTATCTCTGTACATGTATAATTTGTCTTTTTTTTCCACACCCATAATCTGCTTCTTATTTATTACAACAGAACATCATTTGCCATTTTATCACTCAGCCACATAACATCAGTAGATCCTCCTGCAATTATTCACAATCAACTATAATCTGAAAATAGGGTTAGCTCACTCCCGTTTATAGCTCAATTCTAAATATGCTGAAGAACAGAGATGCATCCGGGACCTCATGGTCCTCATTCCTGCACTGTGAAAAATGGGCATCTCTACTTACCTTGTAGTGCTTTGTTTCCTACTACTAACGTTACCTTTCAATCTCAGATAACCACTTGCGGAAATGTAAAGCAATTTCATAGTGAAATGATTGTAGCTCCTTGCCTCCAGTTTGGAAGGCTGAGTCCGGCATGGCTGCTCATGTTTCTCTGAATTCCTCTCTAGGTCTTCTAGAATTTGTTTGAAGGTCTGATACTTGTCTGGAATTTCTTAGTGATTTTTGCAAAGCTGCATTTTTATAAAGAAAAAAAAGTAATTTTGCACTTTTGTGATGCTATGTATAGGTACAGTTTTTATTTGGTTTCTAATATTATTATCATTATTATAAATAGTTCCATGACTTGCAGAAATCAAGCAGGAGTTTTTTTGTAGATTCTCATAGATCTGGTAATTATTGCCCTTATTAGTCCTTCAATGGTACCCCTGGTAAGACTTCCTTCTGCATAGTTGTTTGTCTTTGCAAACCTTGTGGGAGATTAAAAATCTCCTTTTTTTGTCTTTGTCAAATTTGGTTGAAACTGGGTTCAAAAGTTGCATGGGACAGACAGACACACAGACACGTGTATGAAGTGTGACAGCAGGAGCCCTTTCCTTAGGCAGCTGGGCTAAAAGCAGAAGATGTACTCTGAATTCTTCTGTAGCCTTGTATGCTCACTCCATTGCCATGCATGTTGTTCTCTGTAGTCTTTGTCAGAAACCTGCTATCTCCAGGTGTGCAAAATACATGCTTCAAGAAAAGACAAAAACCACATTGCTATATATACAGGCATATAATAACAGTGATACTTTAATTGTTTTGTGAGCTTCCCAAAGTATTTCCATAGTGTCAACTAATGTTGAGTGGAATAATGTGAGTTTAAGCAAAAGCAGTTTCCATGGTTACACTGGAGATATTCTAAATATAGCAGATGATGTAATCAGTTTCAAGGACTAGATACAAGATCACTGTGTATTTCACTAAGAAGTTTCTTCTCTGGAGATAGCTGTGAGAAAGTGTCTATATTACTTGAGGATACTATTTTTCAAATTATTTCTGTTGTCCCATGATTTTCTGCTCCTCAGAGCCTTTCCATTTTTCCATTTACAGGCTACTAGCTTCTTTATAGTTATTATAAATCATATACATCAGATCACTTTAATGCTCTTACAGAATTCTTAACACCAAATGTAACATTCCAGAAAACAGTTTCCACATCTGGCTAGGGGAAGATTGTAATTTTTGTAATCTCTTCTCCTCCATATATTAAAAACCTGTTATCAGCATCTGTCATATCTGTCTATCCATCTTATCTGTGTACGTGTCCATCTATCTTTGCTCCCATTGCTGTCATGTCTCCAGTGCCCTCTGATCTGATTTTTATCCAGAGGGAAAAGAATGCCTTAATGATCCAAACACATCTCTTTTTCCAAGATGTGCAATAAAGCATTCCCCTTCCTCACCCCCAGCTGAGCAGTTATTTCCCAATGGAATGAATTTCACTCTGTGAAATTTGGACTAACTATTTAGCACGTAATACACAAAAATGAGTAAATAGGTAGGATGAAGGTTTGTCATCACTGAGGGGGAAGAGGGAACAGGAGGAGATATTCAGGGAATTTATTTACAGTTGTTTGTCCAGCTCTCTGTTGTGTCATCTTTCTGGCCCTACTGAGTCCTGTTGAAATTCTGATTTCTCTCTGAGAGTGTAGTTCATAGTAAGTGCCAAGGGAAAGTAAGTCACTTGCTACAGACAGGGTAGTTTTCTTCCATAGTAAGTTTTTTAGTATATCTAGCTTCAGTCATTCCTGTTTCAGTTGAGAATTCCTTTCTGTTTCCACAGTTTCTTTTACTGCTCTACTTCATTTCAACCTTAATTCATTTAAAAAATGACACACTGCATTTCAGAAGTGCTGAAAAAATATAGTGGGTTAGATAAACTGGAAGAAATGTCCTTCTCCGAAAGCACTGCTATGCTCCAAGTTAGGGTTTCTTTGTTTATTAATAGCAACTGGTCAACAATTACTTGTCTTCTCAGAGCAGAGGGTTGTGCACATGCCACATTCTCAGTATCGGCAGAAACAGCATTCCTGTTTTCTACAAGCAAAGAGTGCCAATGTATGTAAGATGCTGCATTTAACAGCTAGAGGCTAAAAATCATGCATCCTATTGCATTTTCAGCCCTTCCAATAAACCCATTATTAATCTTGGTTCCTAAAGAATTTTTTTCTGGTGCAGATAGCCTGAAGAGGATGATGTGACAGTGACGAAAGACTGCAATAAAGGGCAGCTGAAACTTTTTGGGGACAAGTTTCTACTTTAACAAGGCAACAGGCAATGGCAGCATTCGATGAACAGAAATGAATTTTATTTTCAAAATATGAAAGCTCATAGAGTTATAGAAATTGTGGAAGAAAAAGATATATTGGGTCATATTTTCCATACTGCAGGCTGTGGCAGATTTGTCCCTGCCTTATGAGGTACTTTCTGAGTATAGGTTTAAGGTCTCAGGAGACAGGACTTAATGACTTACTGTGAAAAACAGTTCTCCTATATAGCAAGTTTCATTATCAAAGCTTGGTTTTATATTTAGCTCTGAATGTATCATTTCTGAAAAGATGATCCTACTACTGCTCCTGCTTTTACCTGTGATGCCACTTTAATCAACTCCTTTCCATCTCTGGTGTTCAGGTGTTTCTGGTACTTCTGGATTGTTCATGTATCCTCCCACTCATACTTGGTGCCTGGCCAACCTAGTCATATTCAGGTTTCTCACCTTTCCATAAGGGCCTTTGATTACCAATTAACCTTTCTTGGCAAATGACTCTTCTTCCAGATAGGTTATTGATGCAATTGAGTGAGATTTTCCCTGAGAGTTATTCATGTTGAAGGCTGCAGCTGGTGCTATATTCCTGACTGGAACTTGACAGTAGTATATTTGAAGGGAATGAAAAGTAAAAAATATCTGAATATAGGAAATGTCAATTAAACAGTCTCACTGGGTGAAATCCTAATCCCACTGAACTCAAAGATAAACTGCAACTGGCCATGATGTCTCTTTGCACTTGTAATCAAAGCAGAGCTGCCCCTGAGGACTCTTTTTTTCAACAAGGTTGTTCAGTCAAGTCCAAATTAGGGCTGTTAGGTGGGCACCTGCTTGCCAGTCATCACCTTCAGAAACAATAATTCCTTTTTCTTTTGCTCATTCCTTTGAAGGTATCCCAATCCTGTCTCTCCATAGATGTCAAAACGCCTGATTTGGCATTTGGCACCCTGGAGAGAGGGGAAAATGAACAGGGTGGATGGAGAACTGCCAAAGGCTGTCTTCATCAATTGAACAGAGTCTTCCTCCAGCAGCCACCCATCTGTTCTAGAAAACTCCCAATGAAAACCACCAAGTCTCCACACCTTTGCCTCCCTTTCTTTTCCCTCCTGTAGCTTTGTCCGTTCAGCAGTTTGTGGTTGAACTTGCAAGGGACAAACAGAATACTTGCAACTTTTATGTTTTGTGGTGGTATTCTTTTTCAGTTGTGCCTACCAGGCAAAATTAACAACTCCAGTGTAGGTTAACTCAGTACTCTTACAGTGTATGTGCTTGATTCAAAACCAGTGGGACTCATTTAGTGACTTGTAACCTAACAGTGATTTCTCTGAAACTTACCTGCGGCTCCCACATGTGGAGTTTTGGCATTAATTTCAGCAGGGTAATCATGCACCCTCCTGTGTGTCAGCTAGGTGAATGCTGCTCTCTTTCTACAGTCTGTGCAGAGAAGGTAATTAGAGTCGTCATGCAAATCTGTACTAGAAGATGGCCCAGGAATCCTCTAAATGGACTGGCCATGTGAGAATTAGATGGGGATGAAATTGGCTACCTGGCCTTTTCTGCCCAGCCAGCACATTTGTACAATAGCCAGCAAGGAGTCTGGGAACATATCATCAGCCTTGGAAGGGAGCTGAGAAACAGAATCATCCTTCCCATCCAGTTTTTCAATGTTTCAGATGCTCAAGACAAGGTGAGAGATACATGGTTTAGACAGCAAGTTTATTACCTTTCCTCATCATCATTAAGCAATTCAGGAATGGCTCTACAGTATAGGTCAGCCATCCTCCTTCATTAATTTCAGCCAATTTGAGGGCTATTGCATCCAGTCTTCAGGCATCATGCCAACCCTTTGTCGGTATCCCATTTTCCTCTCTTCATGCATGAGCTATCAGGTTGGAGAGAGGTGGTTTTCTTCTTGCTCTGAAAGCAGAGCAAAAGGGTTTGGCATAGGGTAGGAGTCCACTTGTGGTGAGACAGAGGAAAAAGGAAGGAAGGGAAATGCACTTTATGCTTGGGAGAAATTAATCAAATAACAGTGATCAGGCATTTGCAGGTGAGACAAGGGCAATGCACGGCCATGGCACTTATAGGCAAACAGAAGTTTTGGTAAGGCCCCAGCCCTGTCCTCCTGTTATGCACAGCAGCAGATAGGGGTGTCACCAAGCAATGGGGATATTTCTTTGCTCAATACATTCTCTGAGTCCCCAGCTGCAGAGGGTCTCCATCAGCAAAATGTCAACACAGATCTCAACTACCTCCAGGCCAATGGTGAAGGCATCAACCTAAAACTAGTTTCCTGCTACCACACATAAGGTGAGTGCTGGAAGGGTACAGAGGGCAATAGTGACCCTCTCCTCTATGGCAGTGGTTGTACCAAAGCCCCTTGACTACTCTGCATCCTCTAAAAAAGAGACTGCTGCAGTCCATAGTACTAAATACTCATCCCCCTGGCACAAAACATCCTCCAATATGCAGGGAATGAACTAGGCTGCTACCTATGGGCAAGAGCTGTGAGAAATATTCCTTGATAGCATGCTTGCTTTTTCCTGAGGACCAGGGACTGAATGTCTGTGAAGGCACTGGTGTGTTTGAAGACAAGTGTACTGATAAGCCTTAGCTTGCCTCTAATCTTATGCACCCTGTCTATTTGCAGTCCTGCCCTAACTCTGCCCATGGTATTCCTGGATGCAGGTGAATTTCAGGTTCTGTAATATCATAATGATTTCCTTCAAGTCTCCATCAAGCATTTCCTACAGCTACTCTACATAAACCCAACATTTGGCTCTCATAAAAATAACCTATTGCTGCAGTCTCACTCTCCTTCTCTTACTTCCCTATTTGTTGTGAAACCTAAGAGACTAAGACTCGGAGAGGGGAGCATTTTTATATTGATAGCAAAGCCTGTCTTACCATTTTGGAAGTCCCATGTTGGTGTACTTACAGTTTTGGCACAACTAATAAAATGCCAAACACAACGTTGATGGCCAAGATGGGGCCCAGACAAATAGAAGTGGAGAATAGGTCATGAGAGGCATAGGTCTGGTTCAACCTCCTTGTTTTTGCAGGTGTACAGGGTGTGAGCTCAAAAGAGGTGTAAAGTTTTGCATGATTGGGTGTCCACCTACATCTGGCAGGCAAGCGGTGAGACAGAAAGCAACCTTCCCATGTGTTGCTGGAAGCTAAGCACCCCAAAATCACTGCTCTCTGGCAGCTAGGGTGAATGAAGTACAGACAGCAGCTATCCCACTTATCTTCTGGACAAGGGCTGTGGAGAAAAGGGATGCCAGAAAGCTGGAAGGGATCTTCTTCAAACAGAAAATAATGGAAAGGACATTTCATTGCAAAGAAGTATTTTCCAGAGGAGAAAAATGGAGTGGAAAATTTCAGGCAGTTCTACTGGTTTTACCCATCAAATTTTTTCTGCTGTTTCATCTGTGGGTTATTTTTCTTTTCTGCAGGCGCTTTGCTGTTTCTGAGTCCTTAAAGCCTATCTCTCTGTTCTGCTGTGCAAAGCATCAGGGATGCATGGCAAGTTGATTATCCTCATGAAGCAGCTACCATAACATTGAGATTCAGGCATTTTCTTTATCATTAGCCTAACAAAGCATATAGAGTTGTAGCTAACTGGAAAGATACAGTACATTATTATTGTTATTATTTCTATTTTTGAAAACCAGAACATCATGGTGTGGGGAGGGAGCAGGCTGCATGAGCACGTAGACAGACAGTCATTTAATCTGAAATGGAGAGCAAAATGTAATTGGTAAGCTTAGACTCATTAGTATGCTGCAGCCTGGATCTATGATTCCTATTAGAAAAAATATTAAAGGGCCACTGTTCAGGGAATTGAAGGTGGCACAAACAATTTAGTGGAGTTTTTCATCAATATCTTGCAGAGGGGTTGCACCTTTTTGACTTTTAAGACTAGAATGCAATATTTAAGGAGAATGTGCTCCATCAGCTGTACCTGCAACACAGCACATCATCCTTCGAAACATAAATCTTTTGAAAACAGAATAATTTCTTTGTTAGTCTTCAGTCTGTATCCTTGGGCTGGAATAGTTATTTGAGCTTTTTTTTATGTGGCTTATATGCACCAAAGTAAAACACAAACAAAATAAAAAGCTATAGAGAAAATGCCGTTCATGTTCTTACCATCGGACAGAAAGAAAAAACAGTGAAAAACCAGAATGTGCGTTTCTTTTACGTACTTCCAATCAGAAAATAGAGTGAATTATAATATTTTCATTAAAACAGTGGTACAAAGAAAACTTCAAGGCTTCAGACAAAATTAAACTTTTATTTATAAAAATATTAAGTATATAAAAGATTTTAATTATGTATTATTTATAGGCAACAGTTCCATTTTTAATTGTAACTGAGTTAAACTAGATTTGTTGCCAGACTTAATGATGAGCCTCCCAACATGAAGTATTTTCTCAGTGTGCTAGAAATCATCATAAACTCCCTGCTTTATTGAAAAAAATAAACCTAAACAAAGCTTTGCTTATATGATAGTAGTGGAGATATAAGGTACTCAAGCACTTAATTCAACTGGTGTTATAAGATGGGTTTGTTTTAACAGACCAAAGTATAACTTAAAGGAAAGGAAATGAAAAAATTGTGTATTGTCCCCAAAGATAGAATATACTTATGCCAAAACTCACAGTTCAAAAGCTTTGAAAAGATGGTATAGTTTCTTCCCTATTAATAATGTACATGTTTTAATGATAAGTTTTATTTGGAAGAAACCTCTTCCAATTTTCCAAGACTATCACATATGCAATTGCTAAAATAATTCTTAGACACCCTCATGCAAGCAAAGACTAAAGAATCACCCTAATTCCTTTCTAATACAGAGATGCCAGCAGAGACATTTTAATGTATTACACTTAATCAGAATATTGTAATCCATTCATCTAGAAATTCATTAATCATAATTCATGCTGCAAGAAAGCATATTAAAATATAGTGATAGTGGGCAAGCAGATCTGTGTTCACAGCAGTGTTATTTAAACAACTGTATACTCTTGTAGTTATGCAATTAACCTGCAATAATAATCTTCGTTACTACTATTATACGTACCTCATCTGGAAGATGACCTAAGCTGACAGTGTAAATATCACTGAACTAAAGGTTTTACCTCAGCTGGTACACTATTTTTCCCCTGTAGATTGAACAGGCAACTTTTGGGGACCCTTGAACTCTTCATGTTTAGGCAGAGTTTTAGTTCCACTCATTTCATACTCTAACCCTGAGCCTGAAACAGAAGTGCATATGGCTCATAGGTCAGAGATGCAGATATGCTAGAGAGGATACTTTTGCATCTTTTGGTTTCTGTTTATGCTTTTCCTTTTTTATGGTGCTTTTCATTTAGTATGGATGAGGCTTCTATCTGCCTATTTGGCTAGGATGAAAATGACAATTGTGAAAATTGTGAATAGCATTGTCATGTCATTAGGAACATTATGAATTATTTATATAGCATGCACAGGGTGCTAGACATTTTATATGCACATAATCAGACAACTCCCCATTCCTAAAGTCAGGAGTTGTTACTGAGGAGTTATTACTAATAAGTAAGAGGAGGCTAGAACAGGATACAAGCATACAAATCCATGACTGAAATATTTGTTGTAAATTCTGTAGTCTTTTTCCTTTTGCCTTTTTCATGACTCTCTCTCATTTCCCCACCCCAGCTAGTTTCACAGACAGCTGCGCCCACAACTGCCCCCATACTCGGTGAAAGCAGCCAGCAGTGCCTTACTGGTCCCAGCTTTTTAAGTGTTTTCAGTTCAGTTGTTCTGGGGTGCCCCTGTGGAATGATAGGTTTTTCACAAATGTTATCTTTTTGCTCCAGAGACGCTGAGCTGTTGGAGGCAGGAGTTAAGACTGTGGCTAGGGGATCTGCGATGTCCACCATTCAGTTCCAGCACTGGATTTCACAGCAGAGTCTAGAGGTACACCTTTATGGGGGGCCTACCACAGAATCCAGCTCACACAAGTACTGGCATGGGTATTCCTCTACAGTGAACCACATCAGCATGGGCTGGGGCTGAAGTCTACCACAAGGATATTGTTTGAGTGAGAAGATGAAGCAATGCCACTGACATGGCAATAGACGTGAGTTGATGCTCAGCTCTGGAGCCCTGAAGATCTGAGATGCTCAGGTATCTCCCAGTGCTTAGGTGGGAGCTGGTTACTTTGAGCCAAGAGAAGGAGAAAAAAAGGCTTGTTCTCTTGGTAGGGTGAAAAATTAGGCTTGGGGCTCTCCTGGAAACTGCATGCTAGTAGGACAGTTAACAGTTTATTTGCAGAGACAATCTTTTTGCTGCCACTGGTCAGTCGCGCAAACTTCAAATGCTGCCTGTAGACCTGGATGTGCTTTGTAATAGGTGACTCCTGTAAAAAATGACAGAAAACTCATTTGCTGACAGCCATGGGAACAGAGGGGCTTTTTTATAGAAATAGCAATTTCACAATACATTGCTTATCAAGTGATTCCTTCATGATTATTATTTACAGTCAAGGAAATTGGCATTCAGCCTCTCGCTGAACATGGGAGGCATCGTGCAATATAGGTGTGAGGAGGGCAGAATCTGACATTTCAGGAGCATCAGCCTTGACCCGGAGGCAGAGTCAGAAGCCTGACAGCAAGAAAAATACGTGTTGTCAAAAGATGCAGAGTGTGTTGGGGTTTTTTGCACTAGTCCACTACAAAAAGCCCTCCACATATATAAGTACCAAAACTGAGTATATTATAGGAAAATCTGACAGATTCTAGTAATTTCGGTGTGGGCACAGGCATAGAATCATAGAATCATTTAGGTTGGAAAAGACCTCTAGGATAATCAAGTCCAACCTTCATCCCAACATCACCCTGACCCCTAGACCATGTCCCGAAGCACCACTTCTACACATTTTTTGAACGCTTCCAGGGCATGGAGGTGATCCAAGTACAGAATTTACCACAGAGATCCAACCTGTTCCGTATTTTCTCTGTGAAAGCTTGTAGAAAAATCTGGACCCTGGGGTACAAATACTAAGGCCCTGTGGGGGATGGGAGCTCTCCATGGGAGAGCCAGGGCCTGTCCCACTGCACCAGCCAGGAGCAGGGCAGCTGGGGTCATGAGGACAACCCCAGCCATCGGTCACATCCCTGGGGACAGGTCAAGGCCAGGCCAGGATATCAGCCTATGGGTGGGTGTCAAGATCTGGGACTGAACCACAGCCCCAGGATGGCTGCACAGGGCCATGCGAAAGGGCCCAGGCCAGGCTGAGGCTTGGGCCTGGCTCAGGGATCCCACAGGCAGGCAGGGCAGGGCTGTGGGGAGCCGGAGACTGGCCCTGCTGTGGCCTCACTAGGGCAAGGACTGATGGTCCCTGGGGCTGAAATGGGGTCCTGTGACCTGGGCAGGGTTTGGGGAACACCTAGGGTCCAGGCAGGGACAGTTGGTGCTGGGGTTGCCCTCAGAGTCATGGCAATAGTCACTCAGTGCTCTCTGTGTGTATATTCTGACAAATGCAGGTAAGCACCCAGACTCTGGTTACAAACCAAACCTCAGAAGCATGACTGTGAGCATTTAGAAGTAATGACATGGTGGGAAAATCACCATATGCTGTTATTTAGTCCTGTCTCTCCTCCCTGGAAAGCATCTATTTTGACTGTGAGGTAATATGTGTGCTTATGCTTGAAGGAAGAGACACCTTGACTGTACGTGTGCTGTTTCGATAGCTTATACATAAAAGCTTACGATTCAAGGAGCTGACTGTCTAGCTGAGATAGGCAGTACCAGAAGAAGCAGCATTAAACTGAGAGATGAGATAGCATGCAATAATGGAAAGGGAGACAAGCAAAATCCTCTTGGCGAGTGTATATGCTGTGGGTGCAGATGTTGCGGTGTTAAGCTTACGCTTCCCAGGTTTCCTCACGTTTGGGCTGATAGACGAGTCTGGCACTGCAGTGATAGCAGATGTTGTCCAGGGAATGGAGCACTGTGCTGGCTGAGAGGACCTGAACCATAACCACAAGGCTACTGTGCCCAGCAGAGGAAAGAAGATATTCAAACCACAAAAAATGCTCTTAGCAGAATTTCAGGCATCTCGAATAGGAAGGGGAATAAAAACCGGTAGTTGATAAAATATTATGACTGTGAAGTTGCAGAGAAGGAGACAAGGGCTATGGAGCAGAGAGTAAAAATAGAGAGTCCAGAAGAGAAGGCTGAGACATCTGACGTAGAGGGATCTCTCAGGGACTGCAGCAGAAGACTGCAGGTCCCTGGATGTCTAGCTTACAGACAGGAGAGAGTCACTGGCAAACAGTAAATTTTGTGGTTGGCTGTCAAAATGAGTATCAGTTTTGCTAAGGAAGGGAAGTAGAGGTCAGTGAGAAAAAGAAAAGCTGCAGCAGATGTTATAAGGATGACCTGGTAGCTAAGCACATGGGGTAATATACAAAGGAAGGAAAGGGAGGAAAATACACGATGAGTACAGTCTCCTTCAGAGCAGTGAAAACCAGCCTGGTGGAGCCTGCAGCTAAGACCAGAACAGAGCACAGGGGGTCAGACAGGCTGGGAAGACTGGCAAAAGAACATCATGGTATTTAAAATGTAAAAAACAAAAAAGGATAGTTGTAACTGTGCTTTTGACAGTTGATTTAACTGCTCACTTTTAATTGTATTTTGTCATTTGAAATTAAGTGTATTCTCTTGAAACATTGTATCCACATAGCTCTTAGCCTTTCTTCCAATTACATCACACTCATCCTCTTAAAGATTAACAAGCTTTAATGAACTCTATTGTTGCTAATTCATCTCCCTTTTATTTTGACAGTGTGACTTTTGTTTACAATTAGTATGGCTAACATTATGCAGGGTCATGTGGGTCGAAAGAATAGGATTTCTGTTCAACATGGTAAGAAAACAAATGAGTTCTTTCCTCTGGAGTGCTTGTTAGTTTTGTTTTGTTTTGGTTTTAATGAAGAAAAATCTCTCAGAAATAGATCTTCTGGTGGGACTTAATCAAACTTGAGCATCTGATTCCAAAAGATACCTTTGAAAATTCCCCTTTGCTATGACCTATCTCTGGAAGTACCTAAGCTTCATAGGTACTGCGCATTTTTGTCTAATTTCTTAAGGAAGTAAGACTGATGTGATCATCCAGTATACATTTTTTTTATCAACAGATTCTCTTCAAGTACATTTTGAACTCATTATTTTGTTTCAATCAGATTTGAAAGTGGAATGGAAATCTTAAATATATTAAATTGCACATATTTGAAGGAAATAAACAGCTGTGTAGAGGAGTAAGACTTTAATTAGAGTGCCCACTATGAGAAAGCCTGCAGCATGAGCTTAATCCTTATTAGACATTGAAGACTCTATGAGAGAGAGAAGGAGTGAATAACAAATCCCAGCTGTGGTCTCAGAAATCTCCAGTCAGAACTCACATTCTGTTAGAGAGTAGATAATCCCAAACCAGGTTTTGCATGCATTGTTCACAGGATTTCTCCTTTTACTCTGTGATTACTTTAGTTATTTTTTTAATTCATTTGACTCTGAAAATGGCTAAAGACTCTGATCCCTATCAACTTCCCCCTGTTTTAAAAGAGCTGAGCAGCCCATCTCCAACCTGTGATTAAACACAGAGGAGACTTTCCCTCTGAAGAGTCATCTGTGGGCTAGCCTGACCAGCCTTCAGAGGCCATGGGCAGTCAGATTGGGCTCCCTGGGGAGGCCAACCCCGCTATGTCCTCCTTCAGAACAGCTCTGAGAGCATCTGTCTCCTCTTTCCCTTTGTGTGCAGTCTTTGCTTGTGGTTACTGTGCTCATCTGCCAAGTGATCAACTGCTTTGCCTGAAGGGCCTTCCCAAATCCTCTAACCTTCAGACACAGGACTGCTCTGCAGTAAGGATAGAGGCACCTGAGGCTGTGCAGCATGCACTGAACAAGTTCAGAGATGATGTAGCAGACTCTGTATAATGCTATAGACTGTACTCCTTCAGAGGCTCACTTGGGATGACAAACACTACGCTTTGGTCCTTGTTCTGGAGTTGTTGGATTGAACAGTGCTGGAACTCAGGCCTCTCTTCTCACAGGTGCATACCCTTTCCTTAATCTATGGGGTTTATAATATCTTCAAGTTTGCTTTTTAAATATCTCTCATCAGCCCCTTCTTCCTGGTTTCTCTGCCTATCTTGCATTACTTTTATATAATGGCACACCTTCAACACAGGGGCTGCTTAGCATCCTTTCCCAAGATAGCCCACAGCTTCCTGGTTTTCTCTTTGTGTAAGAATTAAGGAGAATAATAAGTAATAAGAATTAGCTTGGAAGTGGAATTAACATCAAGAATGGAAATCCCGTTCAGACCTTGGGAAGAAGGAAAGAGTACAGATGTTAGTCTTCAAGAGAGAGTTCTGGTGGTGACTTCTGCCTGAGGGACAAGACACAAGACTTACTGTTGTCATTAGCTACATGTGTCAATTAGCTCTAGGCAGCTTCCTGCCCAGCATGTTAGTTATTTCTGAGCCCATGTTGAATATAAAAATGCCTGTGTGACACATGGTTTTCTGGTGCCATTGGAGACCAGGCTGGATGCACTGTCAGTTGGGGAAGTGGCACTGTGTGTCATGCAGTTAGAGTGTAATTTTTGTGCAGGCCACTCCATGGTCATCTGACTCTACTGTGCCGTGTTGGATCTGGATCTCTTGTTTACCCACGGCAGTGCAGAAGTGCTGTAGCTCGTGTCAGCAGTCATGTAGCTGTCCTGTAGCTGGGTGAAACTTTGCATAGCATTGTCCTGTATGACAATGACATACAAGATCAACCTTTTTGTTTGTATGAAGGATCTGGAATCTCAGCAGGAGAAGGCAGCAAAGAGTTCATCACTGTGGGATTTGTCTTTTAGTCCATTTTATTTTGAACCTAACTTATAGTCTTGAGCATTGACTATCTGTCTTTTCATGAATTATTTTGGGTGTTCTGTAACTCCATATTCTGTCAGTCTTTGTAGTTGTATAATGAATTTAAACCTCCTGTAATTCAACCTGGAGAATTCTAAATAGATTTTGCTTTGGGCTACCTTTCATTTTCAGCAAGCCTGGTGTTGGTGGCTAACTGGTTGCTGTCTGCTTATATGCATTTTTACCTCTGAATATAATAAAATAGGTATCATGTTCTCACTCCCTTATTGTCTCTGCTGGTGTTCTGCATTGCCATGCAGGGAGAACTCTTTGCTCTAGTACAAATAACAGTGCATCTTTTGCCCTGGCATGCTGCTAATTATTCAGGGATGCAGGGGTCTTACAATCCTACAGCTTCACTTTATAGGTCACACACACATAGAGGCTCCGTGAGCTGCTGAGCTCCTTTAGTTCCTGCAAGAGCCGTGGTGTTAAAATTTGACTAGGATGGGGAGCTGGCACTTCAACAGAGAGCCCCAGCACAAATAACGATCACAAGGAGCACCAGTATGTAGCTTCTCAAACATCTTCTGGATAATATGAGAGGCTGATAAATGTAATCTTCTTCTCATTAATGTTCAACTATCCTTGGCATAAAAATCTTCTCCAGCCTATGGCGTCATGGCAGTATCTGACTCAGAAGAGTGAATAGCATGAAAAATGTGATGTTCACAACTTCTGGTTTTCTGTGTTCATGCAGAGGAGGTACCTTTAGATTCCTCTGGTGGCTGGTGAAATCTAAATATAAAACAGCTCCTGTCTTTGATAAAGTCAAATACCAGACTCCTGAACCGAGATCAGACTGCACAGTGGAACATTTAGATGTAGGCACACACAACTTTGTTTGTGGTAAGTTTTCTCCCAGGAAAAAGGAGATGATCAGTGCTTTTAAAATGAGCATAAATTTTAATTGCTTTGTTATTTGCCAGGAGGTAGTAGTCACTAATATGTGACTACACTGTACATATTACTTCTGTAAAGTAAACCGA
The DNA here is from genome assembly GCA_013400335.1 of Eurystomus gularis. Taxonomy (NCBI): domain Eukaryota; kingdom Metazoa; phylum Chordata; class Aves; order Coraciiformes; family Coraciidae; genus Eurystomus; species Eurystomus gularis. The sequence continues at coordinate 25,328 of VZZY01006105.1, read as the reverse complement.
TTTTTTTTATAGGAACGTGAATGAGATACTCAAATGGCATTTGAATAGAATTGGAGCAGCTGACTCCTTAAATCCCTTGTGAAAAGCATGGACATAGCCTAATACCACTGTACCAAAGCATGTTGGGAACACTAAGGATTGGGATTTTTTTCAGAGCCTGAATACCATTTAGTTTGAGCCATTTCCCATTCTGTGACAGCAAAACAGATTAATTGTATCTCGGGCTCCATTTTCAGTATGTTTGTCACCAGATTGGGTGAATAGGATAGTAATCCTTCTATTCAGCTGAACTGCAGCTTACTGCATGACCTTTTCAATAAATGTATTTTAATTAGCTGTATGTTCACCTTCTTCCTACTGCTGAAAGCAGGAAAAATGGATTATTGACAGTATGGAGTATTATACATTTAACCTTTGAGGCTGAGAATTTGATCTGGAGTGAAACCAATCTGTAAGGACAGCCACCAATATTGTACAGGTCAAACTGTGGCTAATTCACAGCTTAATTGTGTATACTCAGGTGTATACAGTGCACATCTCTGAAGCCACAAAATGTCTGTGGTAATTTAATAGTCTTTGGAGTTCTCTGTTCTTCCGTGATTCTTCACTTTCCCCCTTTCCATGGTAGCCTCAAGCTCTGCATCCAAAGGGCACAACAAGGACCCCTGGTGTGTGATTCTTTGCAGGGATGAGGCAATACTGAAAACGTTTGTCTAATTCCAGCCCATCAGCACTGTACAGCCAGGCCTAGGGCCAGCTTCTGGTCAGGAAGGGGGCTGATTAGAGACACAGGACAACAGAACCAATTCATTTTTTACAAAAAATGGGTGGGAATCCCAGAGGAGTGGCCATATTCTACTGCGGGAGCATTGGCGAACTGCTCCCTCTTCAATCTGCAGCTTTAAAAGGCTTCTCATTAAAATAAAAAGGACGTTGTTATATCCGTACGCACCAATGTATTTTGTATATTTGGCCATGGCTCTTTATAAATGTTAGAGACATTCTCACTAGAGGATAGTGGGTCTTATCCATCTCTGCTGTTCACCACAGCATCCTGCTGGAAGGGACCCTGGAGTGAGTCACAGGTAGCCAGGGACTCTGCTAACTTTTTTGCCCTGGAATTGCTATTTTGACCTTGGGACATAGAATCATAGAATCATTTAAGTTGGAAAAGACATCACACCACCTCACTGACTTTTCTTCCCAGCTTTTATCTTTCTTGTCGGTTCATAGCCTAGGCTCTTGCAGGAGGTGGGCTGCCTTTACCTGCGTGTCTGTGTGCTGCCTAGCAAAATGTTGCTGCATGCAGTATAGCCAGTGTGATGCAGATGCATTGTCAGTGCTAATCCAGGACAAACAAGGGAGGAGGCCTGAGTAGTTTGACCTCAACCAAAGAAAGGGTTCATATGAAAAAAAGAGCATCACATGAGAGTTTTCTTTCTTCAGTCCTCTGCTCTTCCACACCTTGACCTAAGTTACTGTACCAGAGCCCATGCTGGCTGCTCATAGGCTGAGCTGGTAGGAGAGCCACCAGCCCACACACTGGGGCAGGCAGTGCAGCCATAGCACTGTATGCAGCCCTGGCCTGCCATGGGCAATGAGGTACTCACAGCCAGGGTTGCTCAAAGCACAATTTGGACCCCAGTAGAGGAGATTGCGAATAGTTTCTGGTTTTCAGGAAACATAAGTGACAAGCTATCAACCCCAGCAATTGGTTTCTATCAGCTTATATTGGTTACGTTTTCAAAGCTATGTTCAAAAAGAAAAGGGCAGGAAACATAATGCTTCAATGATACTGCCATTTGCTAGATCCCCTTAATAAGCCAGCTGTGAATAGATGAAATTGCTTTGTGAACATGCTGCATGAAGCACACGTTCCTTGTAGCTTTCTCATGCAGAGGAATAGTTGCTGAGGTTAGAAAATGCCCTATGGATCAGCAGAGCAATTCTACCACCAATGCCCCAAGTCAAAGTAATCCTTTGGAAGGGTGAGAAGGAGGAGCACATGCAATGAGGTCATTTTGACCTCTCTCTAGCCAGATGCGTGCACCTATAGCAGCGATGAGGGCAGGAGGCTAATCCAGATAAGGGAGAACAAAATAAGTGCCAGTTTGATATACGAGTACATACCCAGCTTTAAGCCTGGCTTCTGCCCTTTTCTGTGTGTAATAAATGAAATGACCTTCCAGTTAAAGTGTAAGAGATTGGAAAAGACAAAGCAGAGCAGCAAGGCCCTTTTTCCCAGTGTATACTCACATTAGAATTCTGCTCTCACACTCTTGCAAAGGAAAACTGTAGCTTGAAGAGAAAACAACACAGCATTAAGCCATCCTAGTGTCAAATATTGTAAAAGAAAACAGTTAACGACACTGCATTCTCATTACCAGCTTTGGGTATAATAGCCTCCCTCCCTCAATACCAAACAGGATTTCTTAGTGCTCTTTTGTGCTTAAGTCTCTAACTTGGCAATTCCACCCAGCCTGCTGCTCATAAACTGTAACTCCTTTGTCATTCCCAGGTATTTTCTGTGGTTTTTGTTTTTATTGTGACCCGAAACAATTTTATGACTGAGTTCTATTGTTGTTCTGTGTACAGAGGGTAATGAAACACCTTTATCTGCATCTTTTGGTTCTTTCTTTTATTCTCCCAGCTTAATGACATTACTGTGAGCACCGCTGGGACTGTTATGCAGATGTACTGCATAACGGAGAAGTTGCAGCTTCAGGATAAGCCATTACTTTTTGTTGCCCCCACAGGCCTGGGAAAGATAGCTATTACAAACAACTTCCTGCGACAGTTAGCTCATGAAAAATATGTTATACGTCAAATTAACTTCTCAGCACAGGCCTCAGCTAATCATACCCAGGACATCTTCGTAACAAAACCCGAAAGGTACCCAGAGTTTTAATTAAAATCAAATATGTAATTGTGCTTAGTTTACTCCACAGAGATTATCCACAAAATAATATGAAATGCTCTCCTTCCATTTCTGACAGAATAAATGAAAGCTGATTTGTTTCTCCACGTAATGTTTATTACTGGGGAAAACTACATTTTAACTGATGTTGACAAATATTCTGATTTATGGGGTATACAGAACCGCATATATTCCAGAAAGCACGTCTACTTAACTTTATCTTCTTAGCTGTTTTTGCAGCTAAGAATCGACTGCCTGTCCCTGGGTATTCTTCAGTCTAAAGCATATTAAAGGGGATCACCAGATTGGGTCCCAACTAGTATAGAGAGCCATCTGTTAGGGTAAGATCTGAGCAGTAGGCTATATATGGTTCTCGCCAACACACGGAGGGCAAAAAGATCAACTAGAAGAATGGCAGCATCCCGGGGATTATATCTAGAAAATGGTTAGCTCTCCAGCATCTAAATCATGCATTTTTAATTCATCACATGGCAGGCAAACAAGTCAAACATTAATTGGCATGATAAAAGGAAGCTCATACCATATTCTGCACCTTTTAACACAGAGAATATTACTCGCCAGCAAGCCTAGACAAAAACTTGGAACTTTGTATTTGCAAGCACCAGAAATGGGACCTGTGGACAACATCAGGCATCAATTGATGCATAAGTAAATAAATAACTAAATAGAAGTGAGGAGAAAGTGCTGAAAGTGCTCGGTGTGGGTATGAGTCATTAAGAACGTTATAGATTGTATTTGTTGTATTAAAATTAACTATAATAAATGCAGCTTCCCTGAGCAAACAAAACTAAGAATTTGACTCAGCCATAACATCGAGTTCAACCACAGAACCAATACTTTTTTATGCACACTGGAGTTTGATAAATGCTATTATGAAAACTGACAGACTCTAGTGAGTGGAGAAATACATCCTACGAACAGTACAGAGGACTAGAAAATGTCATAAGGGTATTTGCTGAGAGGCTCAAAAGCCATCGTCATTCCCATCTCTGGATTGTCAAGGTAAAACTACTTGCTCAGTGTATTTTTGTTTTATATTTGTATTTTTCTTTAAGCTGTGTTTTCAAACCTCTGCCATCGAAGAGAATGTTAAGGTACACTGGGTAGAAGATTTGGAATAAGTAGACATACAAAAATGATCAGTTCCAATCCTGGCAAGGTCACCATAAGCTTGTACTCTGAGGTAGGCAGCTGCGCTATTTTAGCCCACACTGAAATAGGAATTTTCTCTCAGTTGAGGAAAATTCTCCGGAGGGGACTGTTTTCAATTTATATAAAGTACATATGCAATGTCATGAGAAAGCCAATCTAACTAGAGTTTGTCTTTTCTTAAATGGATACTATGCAAAGAAAGATTGACAAACCTTGAGATTAAATAAAACCTACTATGGAGAGATTAAAATACACTTTCCTCCCTTCCAGTACCTCTTCCCTTGGGTCCTGTCCTCATGCTTTCCATCACACACACACACTGACTGCCTTGTTCATGACCCAGCATGTTCCTAAGTAAGGATGCTAATGAGATACCTTACAGGCCTCTGGATAGGCTATCCTTGTGGGTCTGGTCATAAATATAGCACTTGAGCAGACTCTAGGAAAGTTATAGTTGAATGCTGAGATAGAATCACAGACTCGTGGAATCATTTAGGTTGGAAAAGACCTTTAAGATCATTGAGTCCAACCATTAACCAAGCACTGCCAAGTCCACCACTAAACCATGTTCCCAAATGCCACATCTACACATCTTTTAAATACCTTCAGGGCTGGCCACTCAACCACTTCCCTGGGCAGCCTGTTGCAGTGATTTATACCCTTTTGGTGAAGAAATTTTTCCTAACATCCAACCTAAAGCTCCACTGGCACAATTTGAGGCCATTTCCTCTTGTCCTATTGCTTGTTAAGTGGCAGAAGAGACCAACACGAACCGTGCTACAAACACCTTTCAGGTAGTTGTAGAGAGTGAGAAGGTCTCTTCTGAGCATCCTTTTCTCCAGGCTAAACAGCCTCAGTTCCCTCAGCCACTCCTCATAAAACTTGTTCTCTAAACCCTTCACTAGCTTTATTGTTGTTCTTTGGAAATGGTCCAGCACCTCAATGTCCTTCTTGTAGTGAGGGGTCCAAAACTGAACACAGTATTTGAGGGGCAGCCTCATCCATGTACAAGGTGTACCTGAGTACTCTTGCCCAAACTTGTAGCATTTCATAGGGTTGTTGTGATCCAAGTTCAGGACCCAGCACTTGGCCTTATTGAACCTCATACATCTGGCCTCAGACCATCAATCTATCCTGTCCAGATCCTGCTGTAGAGCCTTCCAATCCTCAAGCAGAACAACACTCCCACCCAACTTGGTGTCATCTGCAAACTTACAGAAAATGCACTCCATCTCCTAGTCCAGATCATTGATGAAGATATTAAACAGAACTGACCGCATGGAATGGAATACCATTTGTGACCAGCTGCCAACTGTGGTTGATTTTCCAGTTCATAAATAATATTTGAAAAGTCCATCTGTTTAGGTGATTGATTGCAGTGGACTAGCTATGAAATGAGTGAGAACATGCAGATTCTGAAAAATGTAATATCTGTCTGGAAAACTGTTACATGGTTTGAAAAAAGTGCCTTTCATGCACTTAATATCTGTTAATATCTGTTTCTGAGCCAAAAGCTGCTGAAGAACCTGAGAAGTGGTGTTCCAGAACTGTATGAAAGAAATTTTTGAATGAGAAACACCAGCTACGCAGCTGACATAGTTTTATGGACTAGATGAGGTTTCTTCCCTGTTTATGCCTGGCCAGGATCACTTGGGGTTGTTAAGGGCCAGGATTGTAGTGGTACAACTTGTAGCATAGTTTCCCAGAATTAATTTGGCCCCTTCAATTGAAGCAGATAGCAAACGTTTCAGAAACATTTACTCAGACTGAGCAAATCTTTAACATATGCATCTACAGGCACTTCCTGTGAATGAAATCAAAGTGTAGTACAGATGTTGAAGAGCTTCATTTTAAGGTTTCCAGTTGATCACAGAGACTTGTAAAGGCAAAGAACAGAGAACCTATTCTTGTAAGAAAGGTCATTGTTTGTATTTTATTAACTTCTTAATTGCTAAACATCTGCTACTAAATTGGAAGCCCCAGCACAAAGCATGTTGCATTTCATGTACAAATCAACACAATCTAGTGTAGTAAAAGTCAATGATGGAATAACGCAGCACCCAACTTGGTCTGTGTGGTATAGGTAGCTGTCATCTTGAGGTGGGCGTTGTGAAAGTTAGATGTGTAGCAGCCTAGCTATTATGAGAATGCTGTGGATGGCATCATGGAAACTCCCAAAAAATCTCCAATGACTGAGGACCAAGGGGAGTCCACGCAGGGTGCAAGGCTCTTCTGGGGGGCAAAAGAGTACTGGAGTAAGACGAAGGAAGCCAAATGAATACAGGTCGATCTAGACAGCCATAGGCTGAGACCAGGGAGAAGGGAAGTGGTTGCTTCAGAGGAGGTAGGAGGAAGAAGTCAGTCATACATATTTTTCAGGCAGATTGGAGGCAGCAGGAGGCTGTGACAGCAGTGCACCATGTACCTTCAGTGTAACAAACACTGCCAAACTGCCTGATCAAAGACACGCTTAAGCTACATACAGCACAAGGCAACTTTATGGTGTGTAAAGAAATCAGCTAAAGGAGAATCCATCCTGGATCTGTCAGAGTGATTCAGTCAGTGATTATTTCAGTGGAGTATTTGATCAAATGACTCAAACTTCCAGGCATTTTGTCAACTGACTGAAAATGAACACCAGACGTCTGACTACATGCCTGAAGTCACGTACTGAATTAAGCAGTCAAATAAATAAGGGGACTAACAGTTAGTGCACAGTGTGCCCTCAAAAAATGACATTTCTTTCATCCCCTGGTGACAAAGATTGGACTGCCCTTCTTTGACCAGGGAGAGGAAGAAGGACATCCTGTACTTTGCCTGTGTCTGCTTGGTTTGTAACTCGTCCAAACCCTCTGCTGAAGGGCAGTGAGTGGGAGGCAAGGGCTGCAGTGTACCTTTTTCTGTGTCTGTCAAAATACTCTGGCCTGGAACATGAGATGGAGAAAGATGCTCTTCAGGGGCTGGAGAAGCAACTCCTTCTTCCATGGAGCTTTTCTTTTGCTGCCTTTCTTTCAGAGCAGATTGCATTTACCCACCTGCTGGAGCAAAAGTGGGTTGACTGATTTTCATAGTTTGATTACAGCTTCTGTTTTGAAGTTCTTTGCCTGAGCTGTTTCACTATTCCTTGGTGTCCACATTTAATTAATTCTTGAAAAAAAAGAGGGAGATCTTTGCCAAGTAACTTCTCTCACAGACAGGGTCTTTTCAGGATGTACACTTAGGCCCCTGAGTAGAAACTTAGCTGCTTGCAGCAATATTTTCCATCAGGGCGTATAGGCAGGTTGCACTGTTAAGCACATCACTTCAAGCCTGCTTGGGGAACATGAAGTGTTGTATTGAAAGGCAAGGAGGAAAGTAGCACTTTTCCATGCTTGTCTGCACAGCCCTCTGGTGAGCAAAGGGAACTCCAAATCCAAGTTCTCCCTGGAGAGCTAGTGATTAGCGTAAACTTTCCTGTGCTTCCTAAAGGAGAGGGATGGAGAAAAGAGACTGTGTACCAGCATCACTGGGCCCATCAGGCACTGCCAGAGCTGATGTGTGCTTCTGGACGCAAAATGCAGCCTTACGAGAGATTAAATATAGAGAGAAGCTTTGTGGCAGATTTCCCAACATGCATAAATCCAAAAAGGTACTTTGTGAACTGAAAAAGAAACATGTCTGTCTTTGGGAAAAGGTTTTGTTTAACTAAATGTATTCCTGTGGATTTGTTTTGTGCTCAGCTTCAAGCAGGAAACAGCTTACAGGAACCCTCGAACTCCCAATCCCCCTTTTCCTTCAATGCAAGGAAACTGCCTGAGAATCCATAGCTGTCCAGCTGTTCCACATGGAGGAAAAATTACCTGCTTTGAGTACTGCAGGCAGTTGCCTTCATTGCCAGAGAGAAGCCCCTCACAAATGGCATCCTGTTGATATTTCTGTAGGGCTCTCTCATCTAGAAGGTTTCAGAACAGATCTTACTCATCTATATAAGTTACCGCTTGCACTTATTTCAGGCAAGAGACCTAAGTTAAGATGGAATTAATGCATTTGTTAACTTCCCTCTCACATGTGTTAGCTTTTCTGTTATGCACAGTCTGTATTACAATGAATTAAAAAATAGTAATAGGTAATTGTGGCCTGGTAGGGATTTTTAATGGATTTAATTTTTCTCTATTGTGCTTACATGTAATCTCTAACATTCAGTGTTTTATGGGCCCGTTACCACTCTAGTAGTGCTTGCAGAGTGTGCCTGGAGTGCTTGCAGAAAAGCTGCGGGAAATACAAGCTCCCACAAGACCAACAGGTGCTGGTTCCCATTCCCAAGCCAAGCAGCACATGTCCCGTGTCTGGATAGCTGATTTAACATGATTCACATCATAAAGGTTTTTGTCTTTCCCACAACCACTTTGAGGGAATGAAGCATTTAATAGAATGACTTACATCACATAATCTCTAGGTGGCCTGGAAGCATGCTCAGGTTTGGCCCTTGAACTGCCCTTGTTGTGCTGAAGCTGACAGACTCTGCTTGCTTTTTGTCAAAATGAAAGGTGGCTCCTTTTTATTGTGTTGTGACATATTATATATGAAATTATGACATTATTACATGTGAAAGAGTAGAACCTGAATGTTGCCTATGTGGGTATGAGTGATGTGCGTGTCAGCTGAGCAGGGCATCAGGACCAGCTGGGGTTTATCACTTCCCCCACACAGGTCCTGCCACTGCCTGGGAAGGGGATATTTAGGTTTCAGCACTCAGCTTCTTTTTATAAAGCATGAATCCATTGTAATGCTCCAAAATAGTGAGGATTGTTGGTGCATGCAGTGCAGGAAGCACTGTTGCTATGGTAACCAGTCCTGTATCATATTTTGTGTGTTTCTGTAATAAAAAACAATATATATATATGTGCATTACTTTTATTAGATTATTGTATCTTCAAAAAGCATTGCTCAGCTTTTTACCTCGGAATCAACAGTTTAATTTCAGACTGGGCTGGTACCAAAATGATGGTCATTATTATTCTAGATGCCTTTTTGGTGGCCTTTGTGAATTTACTGATGGTCTCAGCTCAATAGATAGTGACAGGTGTCTACACTATTAGTGTCTACTACAATTAGCACTAATTGGTACCTCTATTGGCAGCGGATGCTGGCTAGGGATTTAATGGAGATGAGAGATGAACATGCTCTCTCTGTGTTCTTCCCTTCTTTCCCCAAATATAGAGCAAAACACATCTGAAATAAGTCCTCATGGTCAAAGTAAAGAAGAGAGAAAGTTTCAATATTTATTACTTGGTTTGTTCCTGAGTGGTGGCTTAATGGAAGCATTCAATCTCTGAGACTTCCAATTTGGCACTTTTCAGGTGAAATTTTCATTACTAGCCTAATTTTTTCCAGGTGCACTTCTGCAGCTGCAATGTATTGTGCCATAATTTAGCACCTGCAGTTTTTTCTAATAGCAAGAATTTCCAACCAGGAAAACAAAGGTTGAGTCCAGCCTTGATTTAAGTAAATAAAATTTTAAAAGCAACCCCATCATGAAAAGAGCAACAACAAGCTGCTTTTAAAGAAGGTTTAATCAAGCAAAAGAGTTGATGATACAATGCTCTTTGCCGATAAGCGTTAACAAAAAAAGAGGAAGGAATCTCTGTGCATTGCATTTTAAAGGATTTTCTACAAGACTTTGTTTGCCTAATTGTTATTTCCCTTTGTAGAAAAATCTCCCCCCTTTGTTAATTTGTTTCTTTTCTTCATATGCCTGACAAACAGCTCTAACCATGTTAAATTGTTTGCTTGTGATAGGGGAAACGGTTTTTTTATTTATGCCTGTGAAGTTAGTTGAAAGTCTTAGAAATGTGAAATTTATAGCAAGTTCAAAACAGGTGAATTACACTCCAAGTAAGTGTTGGCAGCTCTTTATCTTTTCCTTGTTTTCCATATTTAATTCCACCCTTGAAAGATGGAATATGCATCATTTCCCCATCGTCTCTCTCTGGTTCACATTGAGTGAAGTGTTTTGAATTAATTACGTTAAATTATTAATGGCTCAAGATTTGAAAACATTACAGGATTTGAGTAATGTTTTATCAGGCAGTAGTTGTATGATAATTCTGACGTTTTCATACAGCAGAGTACACTTCCAGCTGATAGGTAAAAATTATGACTGTATGTTGTAAGCGCTGAATTCAGCTCATTGTGAAGCATAATAAGGTAATGAACGTTTAAGCTGCATATTAGGAAAAAACCTCCTGTTAATGAATAGACTCTGGGAGAAACAATGAAAGCAGCATTTCTTAGGTCATGGAAAATGAACTGTACAGAAATAGAGAATACAAAACAGCTCCATATTGCTAAGGATTTCAATGTCATAAGAGGCCTTTTCTGAATATAATTCCTGTGATTCTGTGATATATCATCTCTATCTGTCAGGAATTAACTGGTGGCTAGCTAACAGTTCATTTGACAGGGAAACGGAAAAGTACTGCTAATACTAGGCCCTCAAAATAAGGCATTGAGCTGCTAGAATTCTTCTAGCATAAAGGGCCAAATACAAAGTTCATCTTCAGTTAAATCTCCCCGACATTTTAAATAGGGCTATAAAATAAATGGTCATCTAAATCAAGCTGTATTAATTTTGAGTAATATTTTGAACGTAGTTTATGGCACTACAACCATCCGACAGCATTTAAGGGAGAGGTGAGACAGCTAACAAAAGACCCAAGAATTAGTTCTATAATTATTTGCTCAGGGAAAATGGCTTCTTTCCACATTCAGCCCACAGTGTAGTTCTTGATACATTTCATCAGCCTCACATAATAAACCCTGTGGAGGAATTAAGGAGCCAGGAAATACAGGTTAGACTAACAAGACAGATACCAACACTCAGTGCTCATTTCAGCCCCCCCAGCGTTAACAGCCTCCTCTCCCCTGCTCTGCCTCCAGGTCCCTGGCTGCCTGTGCTTCCCCAGGTGGGAGCCAAGGACCTGGGCTCAGGGCACCCCTCCACCTGGGCATGGATTGATGCCATTTCTCAGGAGAGCTGCCCTAGCCATGGCATTTTCCTGGGGGTGTCACAGTTTCTTCTAACAAGCGATGAGCTACTACGTGGACTGACAAGAAATGAGAGCAGAGGGATGCCTAACTCTCCTTAAAATGTGGGATTTCTCCTTGCTCTGATACTTGCAGTCTCCTGGTGGATAAGGTCCTTGGATGGTGGCATTGGCAGAGGGTGGCTCTGAACCTGTTCTTCTCCTGAATGTATGGCAAAACTTCAAGATTCCAGCTTGGGACTCTGGTTTCCTTAAGAAGGCAGAGTGCCTAAAAGCCTTGTGTGGCATTACCTAAATCTTCCCAATGAATCTAGACCCATTTGAGTAACAAGTCTTAGTGTAAGAGACAAAATATGTACACATCTGTCCTTATATATCTAACCATAAAGAGTTGTATTTCCTAAGGTATTTAGACATCTGTTGAGTCATGTAACTGCTAGAGTGATTTTCAAATGTACCTTAGTAGGTTTGGCAGCCAGTTCTTATTTCAAAGAGTTATTTAGACAGCCAGAAAGATTTTTCAAACCATTTATCTATTTCTCTGAGACACATCTACTGAAAACCCAGCATACAGGCTTTTGCAGGGAGAAGCATGATGCTATTCATATGCATCTATACCATCAAAATACCCATTTACTAACCATTTTATAATATATCCTATAAGCCATGGCATCTGATTCAGTGTTCACAAGGACCCCTACAGGACTGGGCTTCACTAAGATGATTTATGTCTTCTCCAAAAGAAGCAAATTATTTACTCCTCCTCTAGCCAGTAATTTTTCAGGTTGTTTCATCACTTTCACTCTTGGTAGCTGTTATTTCAGTACTGACTTCTGTCCTTGCATTGCCCAACCTTCCCGTCTCTTAGCTATGTTAGCAATTTCCTAGAGACCCAGCACAGTAAATCCAGCTTGAGTAGAAATAGAACCGATATCTTATTTTTTATTCCTTATCTTACCTAGTACCCACACTCAAACACAGTATCCTTTTGCTGACAGACCAACTGGATACTTTTCAGGGAAAAAAAAAGGGGGGGAAAATTCTTGCAAGACCTATAATTAAAGTTTGTTGTCATACTACATGCTGAAATGCAGGGTGTCATATCTCAGCTCGCTGCCATTTATGCTGTTATTTCACAATGTCACAAGTGTTCGTGGTGTAATCAGAATACAGACTGGCAGAACTGAAGCAATCTGCTCTGTAGTTGCCTTTAGTTCAAGTTCTCATTGTCTTGTAATTAGCTGGAGTGAATGTGGCTCCCCAGCAGCACACTGCACACCGTGACATGCTTTGGAACGAGGCACAGGGCTGGAAATAAAAGTGTTTCACTCAGGGTGCCAAAGTGCCTACTGTAGGTACAACACAGAAATTCACTTATTATAATCTCTCTTGCCTCATTAATTCCATTGATACATTCACGTTCCTCAGAGTTTTGTTGACAGTCTTTAACAAAGATTTTTTCTTTTCCTTTTTTTTTTGTTTAAACTGGAATAGTTTTATTAGCTTGTTTACTTCAGGACAACGTGCCACCTTTGATTAAACTCCATGGGGATTTATAACTATGTCCTCCCCATGTTTCTGTGACCTTTACAGCACATCTGATAAAAATAAAAGGTCATGGATTCCAAAAGAACTGGTTCTAATAACAATGTCAGGCACGCTCCCCTGAAAGTGTGTGATTTCCCTTCCTTCTTTCTTCTCTTCTTTTCCTCTTTTCCTCTCTCTCTTTTTTTCTGCTTTTTCAAAGTAAGATGAAAATTAACATGAATAAAATTAATGGTTTAATTTTGCAGGAGAAAGAAGAAGGTTTACAGTGTTCCACTGGGGAAAAGGGCTTTTGTCTTTGTTGATGACCTAAACATGCCTGCCAAGGAGAAATATGGTGCCCAGCCTCCCATTGAACTGCTGCAGCAATGGATTGACCACGGCTACTGGTTTGACAGGTGCAATAAATATTAATTAGTGTGCTTGGCTACAGAGGAGTAATGATATACACTGTTTCTCTGAAGCGTTAAATTGTAGTGTTAGTCTTTTAAAATTCGTCATCTTCTCAGTCACAACAGCAAAACACTCCGAATTACACGACTCCCTGTATAGGAAACGGAATAAAGGCTTATATGTTGCAGTGAATTACAGCCTGAGAAAGGCAAGCCTATATGAGAGAGAGGCACAACACACACTTTCATGTTTTTGAGAAAACAACATCAGTATTTAAGCCAGCACAAAACATTTTCAAGTAAATTTTTAGTTCTTGGTTGTTCAGGACTAAAACAAAATCATTTGTCTATCAGCGAATGACTTTGAGTTTAAAATGCAGTTGAAGATGCTTCCCTAACATGCAGTCAGAGGTAGAATGTGTAACAGACCTAGGCACTTTTTTTGTATGATTCATGTTAATATTAGTTAGAAAGACTTCAAATCCTCCCTTGTTTATGTCTCATATGTCTGAATTTAAAAGAAGTTCCTATGCTTGAGAGTAAGCCTTTAAAAGAAATCTAGATTTGAACAGGAAAAGTAACATAGCACCTAGCTATGGAAGCTCTCTTACAGTGTTCAATTATAAGGCAAATGTAACCATACTTTATGATACACTTAATTATATACACCTAAGGTATAAAGCAGCTGCACTTTTACCAAAAGAATGGGCCATTAATTAAGAACCGGTACTTCTTCTATATTTTATTATTATTGTGGTTCACAATTATGCTTAAACCAGTCATTACACACATTTCCATACCGAAGATTTTGTTTTCTAGTAATTCGTGTTTAACATTGTATTACTTCACATGGCAGTCTCAGTCTATGTTCCCTCTGAGCTTTTCAAAAGAGAGGCATGAAATTTGGCAGGTAGTGTCTGCATTTCAATTGGAACTCCTACCTTTCTCTTTATCCTGAACCAAATAAAATAAAGGCTTCAGCTTTTCTGTAGTACAATACAAAAGAGCAAGGAAATAAAAGAGGAGAAATGTGGGTGTTTTCAAGTCTGATGTTTTCTCAAAACTATAGAATATTTCTTAATATTTTCAAAGTGAAATTGCACTTTCGATTTTCAATATTTTCAAAGTAAAATTGCATTAGGTAGAATCTTTTTATAATTTTATACTGAACTTGGGAAGCAGTGAGGAAATGCATGTAATTTTCCTGCTCCAAAATCCCTTGTTTTCTAATGGATACAGCAGTTTCTTTCCTTTTAGGAACAATAAGGCTTTTCATTGTACTCTACCCTCTGTATAAACCATGAGATGGAGGTTGGGAAAAGGCAGGTGGGGACAATGAGAAAACATACTCCTGTCTTTTTAAATACAAAGATTTTGCTCCTTTATATACTCGGTATTACTTCTGCTTGTGGGTGCAGCTTGTCACTTGTCAGCCTGTCTGGATGAGCAATATACACAGAAAGAACAATTCGAGGAAGACAGTCTTTGCTGGATAAACAACAAAGCATTAGTTACCTGGAAGGCAAGAAGACTGGCATGTTTTTTCCCCCAATGACAGTCTATAACAAGCAAATATTTGCTGATAATGTCTGACAATATAGCCACAGGAAGAAGCAGCTGAGGTAATTCTAGGTAGTATCCTTTACTGTCAGAGGGATCCATGGCTTTCTAAGGTGATTAAACTGTTGGCAGCAAAGCCATTGAAGATGCTAAATAGGAAAGATTTGTTAGTAAAAGACCCGCTACTGCCTCAGAGCCTGCTTTCTGCCACACTATCTGTGTGGTTACTGCAGACAACGGAAGAGGTTCCTGATTTCATGCAGGTAAGAAGAAGTCCCAAGGAAATTGTGCTCTTGCGTTTGCATTGTCTGTCAGCTCCTGCTCCCTGACAACCTGTGAACCAGTTTTGACACAGTTATTGCAGTCTCAGAATAGTAAAGGCATCCTAAACACACAACGTGTGACCCCAGTGAGGGAAGGTTGGCAGTGTTGCAGGAGCAGGCCCACCATGTAGTGTGCAGTGGGGTGTTGGGGTAGGAGGGCTATGGGGGACATGCTAGGGAACCTGAAGCTGTAGAGCTGTGTGAAGGGGTGAAAGCTCCCTTGGTTTTCCAGTCCATTAAACAAGTTCTTTTTTACAATAAATAATCAGGAGAGCTTTGCAACTACTTGCCTGGACAGTCTGCTTCATGGCATATTTTCATTTCTCTACTTGTCTAAGGCTTTCTATAAATTTCAGTCCACTAAAGATCCCCCTGGAGCCCAGCATACCAAGCTCTGCACTCAGACTACCTTGAACATGCCCAAATACCTGCATTGTAAGGAAAAACAGATGGTGTAAACTCATTCATTCCAGAATTATCCCACATGAAGGCTCCTCTAATAATTCCCATCTGGATGTGAGTAGCTCCATCGCCTTTGTGCTACCAGAGCAAAATGAAGGAGCAAGAGCCAGGAGCTCCTGGAATAGCTCCATCTGGCAGAAAACCACAGTTGAGGGTCCTTTGGTGAAGCTCCCTTCAGGACATGAGTAACACAGCACCCTTTAAAGGGGATGGTGGTCTGCCAGAGGGAAGTAACAAACAAGACTCACATTCTTACAACTAAAGGTGTTATGACTTTTAATCTCCTTTCCGGGAGTTTGTTTAAAACCTGTTGTGAACCCACAAGGTATACTTGTGTTTGCTCATCTAGGTTTATTTGTTTGCATCTCTGTGTACCACATTCAAGTCTACTGGGGGGATGTCTTGAATATGCTAATGAAATACTTTGACGAACACATAGATACCCTGTGCAAACAAGGTCTGGGAGAGGGAGTCCCAGTGCACTAATGAGGGAAGGAAGATCTAAGCTTAGTTTTGGATGAGGAAGCCTTGCTGGCTGGAGTTGCATGTATCGCCAGTGGAGGACAGGTGTACTCCACAGGAGACGCGGAATAAATCTGATTCTGAGCAGTATCATCATCATTTTGTATCCACAACACGTTCATCCGCATGTTTGTTTATGCATCTGTTGTGTACTTAGGTTTTTGTACTCCAGCAAGCCTTAAGTTATGTAAGTGGTTGCATGTCTACACCTAATAGACAATATGTTACAAAATGACTCCGAGGTGGCAAAATAAGGATGGGCTCAACATGAAGCAGAACGCTTAACTGTACCAGGAGTGGAGAAATGGAAGAGATGTGTAGCAATACAAAGGAACAAATCCTGCCTTAAGATACATACTGTGAGGCAGGTAGCTTTTCCCATGATGACACAACCTTGTTATTTCCTGATGCTAGGAAGAAAGAATTACCACTTGTGTGAATCTCTCTTTCTCCCTCTTCCTCCCTCCTTCCTCCCCAGACATTGGCATTGATTGCTTTATTTACCAATACTGTCCCTGAGAAAAGACTCTACTAAAAATGTTAATTTTAAATGCAGCATAGCACACTGTGATTTCTTCCAAAAGCAGATCTTACAGCCAGTGCTTGGCCAAACAGCCTTGTGTACTCAATTTACATCACTTTAAAACTATGGCTTTTCAGGCATAGTTCTAGTGATCAATGAGAAGCTTAGTGGATATGTTTCTTTGTGGATCAGTCCTGATTTTGGACGTTTTTTTCATTAAGCAAGGCTTGGCCTTTGACCTTGGTGTGAAGGAATGTGTAATGGGAGAATTTTATAAAGAATTATGAGATGTATTCACTTGTCTCTTTGTAGATCATATGGGTGGTTGAATTACTGGGCTCTTTGACTCAACCCATCTGAGATAGTCATGTTCAGCTCCAGGCAGAGTAAGAATCTGTGCTCCCTCCCAGGGCAGGCAAATTGATGGACAGCAGTTCTTCCTGGGGACAAGCAAATGGAAGTATGTGAGCCAGGCAAAGATGACAGAAGGCTTTCCTCACCACTCTTCTTCCATTCGGGTACCCCATAAGACCCAGAAGATATTACATGTTTGACAAAGGTCAGGATTCCGGCACATTTTGTGTAGTATTTTCTATTCCTGCAAATATCACAGATGTTTCCTGGATTTATCAAGAACCAGATGCTTCATCTGCCCACTGCTTGCTTCTAAGCACTTTACGGAGAAAGACACATGCATGTATCTATGTGTCTTTCTGTCTATCTATTTCTGTGTGTATGCATACATATATGTATGTATATATATAAATACAGTTAATATAATATCATACAGATAGCAAGTAGATCTGTGGATGTTTATGCCATTTTGTGTAGATATGAGCACAGTAGGGAAGCAGTCCGTCATTTGAGGCTTTACATCACAGCAGCTGTTCATCAAATCAGCATCTTACCTTTCATTTATCTGCTTAGGAAAAGTCTCTGCCTCCTCTGTGCCTATCACTCAAGAATCCTGTGATTTTGGCTGTTTGAACTCTGAAGACTGCAGCAGAGTCTAACCCAGATATCGCTGCAGGCAATTCATTTTGGTAAGAGATGGAAAAATCCTAACTTACCAGCCATGCTGGATGAGGACAAGAGGTCTAGGGCATTGTAGTTTGCATTACAGGCCTGTGTGACTGTACTCTGAAGAGTCAGGCAAGTGCCACTCTGCACTCCCGTCAGGGCTGAGCCTAAGGGCTCACTGCCTGGGTTGGCCCTACTGATGCTCACATGAAGCAGCTTGAAGCTACTGGAAGGGCAGTCATGGCCACACGGAACTTGGCATGGGCTTTGCCTGATCTGCAAATCTTGCCTGAAAATCTGTGCAAACAAGTAGTTGTCTGTGCCAATTAGTTGTGCTGCCTGTGCTGTTCCACTTAAATAGTGTTACCCAGGCTAACTCATTAAATATGGGTTCAAGCATATCTCTGGACACTGTAGTCAAAGCAGTGTCTGTGGAGCACAGCAGTCCTAAGGATGCAGACATCTGGGGTTGGGGTTTCTGTTCTGCTAATCAACAAAAAAGGTCATGAAATGTGGAAAACTTGGGTGGAGTTCGGCTGACCTCTCTGCAACTTTTCCTCTCCTACATCCTGTCTCTATACCCATTGCTTCTCTGTTCCTATCCTGACAATTTTCCCTCGTTTCCTTTCCAAACTGTATTTTCTTAAAAATGAATTCCCTGAGTCACACTTTTTCATTTTTAGTTATAACATTTCATACTCTGCTATCTCAGGTACTTCTGAGAAGTCATAGAAAGGCAAAACCAACAACATGTGATCCCTGGCAATTGTTCCTATCTTCTCCAGGCTGAACTCAGCCCAAAGTGTTAAATTCTCAAGGAGGACAGAGAAAATGAGTTGAGCTACCTGAAAAAGTACTGTTGGCAAATGGTTTGGCTTCTCTGTAAGGCACAGAAGGAGAAAAGAAAATATCTTCCCCTTACTCCTCACGTGATAGATGGTCTGAATCTTGCTACAGCAATAAAATGTTCCAGCAGCATCTGAAGATGCATTACAGAGTATATCATTTATTATTTCTTCATAAACTCATACTTATCATGAGATTATAAAGTTAAATTTATGTATATCATATTCTGAAAATTACCAGAGCCAGCTGTGTGGGCTATTTATACTTGATCTATTAATGAGAAAACTCACTTGGCAGGCACAAAATAAGAAAAGAAAGATATGTTTCAGTCCTTTCTTGGTTTCTAGATTTTGGAGAGTATTTACAGCTAGAAAAGTTTCAGAGCTTTAATCTTTTTAACCTCCTGTCTTTTTAATCTTTTAGGACGGGAGGGAAGAGGGCGCACCGTTCTTCTGTTGATTGCAACCCCCTCTTAGAAACCTGGGTCACACTGTGCAAAGGACCGAATAGGAAGATAAGCTTCAGCTCAGAAACCCCTTTATGTCACTTGATTTGTACCTTGCCATTGTGTTTGTGAAGTCCATGTGTACATCACACAGAACACCTTTGAGGGGGAACTCTATAATGGAAACAGACGCATCTCCATGGATTCCTTAATTGGTGATTTACAGGAGGTTTGAATGTACTTGTCCATCCCTGCCTATCAAGACAGAGCTTATATAGACTGCATGAGATTTATCTGCCCTTCTCAGTGGTGTTATCACCCACAAATCCTTCATTACATGATGCAAGACAACACTCTTTCTGTGTGCTGTCCTGGTTGATTCTTCAGATAGCTACGAGGCTGTTACCATTTCTTCACCTCAAATGCAGCCTCCTAAGAGCCCCTTGATCCATTGCACACTCAGTGCAAAACTTTCCATGGAGGCTAGGCAAGAATCCTAGCTGTATTTCTCTCTCTCCTCTTGCTCTCAAATTCTTTCAGTTTCCGTAACATTTTATACCCAACATTCCTTGAATGATAGTTACTTTCCGCTATATCTTCACATCACTCTGTAGTTTGAAAACACAGACTCCTGGAGGTCACCAATAAATGAATGGAGTTTAAAAGTTATATAAAAAATCCAGATTTGTTGTTTCTGAAATGATGGTTTCAAAAGTGTTGTCTAACTTTTGGGAGCGTTGCAATGTCTACTCCTTACACCAGTGCTCTTGGAAAATAGCATATGCATCTAACAGAAAATTGAGATATGCAAACAAGATGATATCTTTGGCCCTATCACAATAGTTCTATTACTCACTGCATGAGACCATTAACGTCCGACATTTCTAACAGCAATAAAAGTTCTTCCCAAGAAATTAAGGTGGGGTTTTTTTCAACAAATAAGCACTTTTTAGGAGAAATTAAAAACAATCCTCATAAACAACAGAATTCACTAAAATGAATAGCTGGGAAATTTTTAATAAATCTTTTCTATAGAAAATTCTGAAACATAACTAATATTTTGCTTTGATTTACATTATGAACTTTATTCTATTTTTTTAAAACAAAATGTTCTATATTCACTTACTCTGTTTTTGTTCTAGTAATACCTGCTGGTTTATTTCTCAGTCAGAAGTGCTCCCAAACTCAATAATACAATTATATATACAGCCTATATCCATCATGCAACTCACATTTTGAGTCAAGGTCTTGTTTACCTTCTCTAGTGTGTTTTCATCTTCAGGTTGGGAACATATCAGAGACAAAGAAAGTGACTGACTATAAAGAAAGGTTACACTTTGATAATTTTCTGTTGAAACGAAGCATTCTTGGTCAGAGTATAGCCAGCTTAAAAGAGCCAGTCCACTTATAGCCATGTAACATAGTGGGGAGTTGAACAAATCTTCCTAGAGATGAATGAGTACTGTGGGAAGCTGTGGAAGACAGGTTTATTTCAGAGCCCAAAAGGAGAAGGAGGCAGGAGAAGCCCTAAGGATGGAGGAGAAGATGCCTCCTGAATGCTTTAAAGGGTCTGACACTTTAGATTTATAAGGAAATTGAATTGGGAAAAAGCAGGTAGGAGTTTCACTGTTTTGCATGTATTTCTTTATTTCTTGTCCGTCTTGATGTGTAAGAGCAGTAGAGTTAGAAGACTGTGCAAAGCCCTTTGGACTTTTTTATTATTGCACATTTGTGGAGAGTTAAATGGAAAATAAAAGAGCCTGCAAGGCTTGAAAACTGGTAAAATCCTAGGTTAAGCAGTGAAGAGGTTATCAGTAGCCCTGAGATCATGGCAGTCACATCCTGAGTCCCTACCACTCTAAGGGGCAAAAAGGAGCCTGTGGAGAAGAAGCCTGACAAGGAATCAGAAGATAGAGAGTCCCACATGAAGTCAAAGCAGACATCAACACTTCCATTCATTTTATTTGTAAATTCTCCCCAACTGATAACAGTCATTTTCAGGGGAAGAACAGTTGTCTGACACTGACAGTTGGGATACAGGTGTTAGTGAAGAAAACAACATTGCTCTCTCATTTCCATTTAGGTTTTGCTGCCCCTCTCACCGCTCTCTGTCTCTTGCCCCAGTAGGCTGGGGTGATAATCAGACTGTCAGTGGCATCAGATAGCACCTCAGCAGCAACCCTCTGTCTTTTTTTCATATGTGAATGGAGCAGTGTGATTCTCTCACAGCATGCCATAAAGAAGTTAAACAACCAGACGAACTGGTCTAGTGCCAGTCACACTGCACTTTTCTAATGCTCAGGCTTCTGTCCCCCATCCCACCCTTCTAGGGTAGTAGCTTTATGAACTGGAACAAAAATGTGGTGAGACTTTCAAGCCTTCTGACACTGCAGTCCAGACTCTCTCCTTGCCCACTGCACATTTTTGGTTGAAGTTTAGCAGCAGTTTTTTGGAGAATGGAGTTTGAGATCTGTGACACTGACACATTTCAGTGACTTGAGATGAGCAACAAATTTCTACCAGGGCAGTGGGGAGAAGGCACAAAAAAAAATAAAAGCTGCACTGAGCAAAGATAGAGGAAAGAGACAGTGAGCTGACAGAATTACTGCCAAGGTTGTTCAAACAAAATAAAAGAAGCAAGTGAAACAAAAGCAAGGGAGAAGTACAGATTTTCAAGAGGGAGCCTGAGAATTATTAGTAAACCAGGGACTAAGGATTTGCTCCGTTAGCCTGGTGTAGCTGCAGGCACTGGTGATGGCAAAGGTCCCTAAGCAAAGTTCCAGAGAAAGAACTCGGCTCCAGCATATGAACAGGGAGAAAGGGGGTTGCTGGGCTAGTGCAAACACTGAGGAAGCACTGCATGTATGGAGTGCCCCCTAACCTCACCAGGTCACTGCATGCTACTAAAGAATGGCCTTTGAGGGGGAATAAAGCCCATCTCAGAGGACAAAACCGGGCAAAGCATGTTCTGCAGGGCAGTGGATTTGCCTGCCTGAAGGCAGGCAGGAGGACTGGAAACAGCAATTTATTCCTGTAATGTTTTTCCTTTGCCTGACTGGCAGACAAGAGATTAGGCCTGTTCCAGTAATTTCTCTGAGAATGCAAATTTTAATTTGCTGTTTGTTAAATGCTTAGCTAAAGTCTGAGGTCATTATTTTAAACTCATACTGTTAGAATAAACCCTGTCAGGCATCCATTTGCCTTGGAGAATAGCTCTTCCTGACAGCAATGGAGATGCAGACATTTACCTTTTAATACCAGGCTGTGAAAAGCTCACCCCTCAGCCCAGCCCCCCCCGCTTTCATTTGCAGTGAACAGCATAGCCTGTCCTTATCTTGCGCTACGACTCCATTCTGCTTTCCAAGGTGCACTTAACAGCAGAGGGATAGCGTGAGGTGCTTTACGCTATCTGTTAAAGAGAGTTTGTGGAGGGAGAGCAGGCAAATTCATTGGGTTTGGGGGTTTGGCAACAACATGAAAAAAAATTAAGTCATTTTTGGTTTTGATGTAGGAAAACAGTTGTGTGGTACAAGTCAAGGACATGCTCTTGGTTGCAGCTATGGCCCCTCCTGGTGGAGGAAGACATACAGAGACTCTTCTGTCTCTCTGTCTTTTTTTGATGTAATCTCCACAGATGCCTTCCCTAACAAAAACAAGACATGTATTTTTCCATCAGGAGCTGACTGGGCATTTTGATGCAGAGTTTGATGCTTTTCTGAAATCATATCCAAGCTTAAAATCTTAGTAAATATGTATCTCGCCTTCCCTGCCCATAATTGACAGCAGTCTGAGCCAAATCCTGTGCCAAGGATTTGCACCTCAAGGAAGTGAACAGGACTTCTGGATTTGCCTAGGTAGAAAAAATAGCACTATGATGATAACAAAAGCCCTCACATGCATTCATTAAAATAATTTCTCACCGGTTTTCAAGGTTATAAGTCATGTATTAGCTATTTCCTACATTTTGGTCAGAGCAAAGGGCTGTTTAATGTGCTATTCTATATCCAAAAGTAACTAAGAGCAAGTGTTTTGATAGAAAGGGGTAAGACTTTTGCTGTACGCAAATACAGCATGCCCTGTTAAGCTCTTAGCTACCTTAATATATAGCCCTGTTCAGGAAAAGGGAATTGTCACTAAATGGTTGCCTTATTTTACCCTTCAGTAGGAATAAAATTGGCCTATAAGAATGAAAAATTTTAATACATCTCTATTACAATATACTCTCCTAATGGGTATTGATCTTCCCTGTGGTACCTGAAATGCAAGAAATAATTTCACCAAGATTTAAGCTAACACAAATGGGAAATGGAGAGAAAGATTGACACTGAAGAATGTGGCGGGGACGGGTAGGAGCTGGCAGAACGTATGGCTTCAGCAGCAAATAAAGAAAATGCCTTATACAAGGGGAGAAAGCATAAAACAGTCTGAGATCGAAACTGAGAAGATAAATAGTTTTAATAGGAGAGAAATAGAATAAAATACCAAATAAGGAAAAAAATGTACGAGTCTCTAAAGAGGACAGACATCTTTTCAGTGAGCTACCTAGGTGAGTAAGCTGCAGGAATGGATTTAGTTGGGAATGTAGCTCATGTCCAGCAAGATCAGACGAGGTTTGACAACTCCCTGTTGGCATGTCAGAGACTCAGGGAAGCAGCCGGTGCAAGAACCCTGCCAAGAAACACCTCTGCAGGTGGCAGTGTCCTACAAAGAGGTAGGATTAATAGAATTCCTGAGCTTAGTTGAAGCACGTATATCTTGGGATTTTTGTCTTGTTTGTCTTGCATCCCCTTCAGTTTGCAAAGTTCAAATCATTCTAAACTCTATTGTGCCAGACAAGCAGAGACACTCTCCTGTAATGCAAATGGTGCTTGACCATCCAACAGGCTGCATACAAGATAATGTTGTTTATTAATAATACAACCCAAATGTATTTATCTTGCAACAGAGCACCAGGTAAGTAATTAACTAAAAAGTTGATACATGTGGTTTTCTTGAAATGGAGAACAACATTAGTTCTGAAACATAAGAGTTGTAATGTAGTGAAGATATTCAGCAATCTATGGAAAACCTGGTTATTCACAGTTTTTGAAAAGTCTAGTCTCGTCCTTGTAAACAGAACAGAGTAATAATGAGGCTCTCTGTCATGGTGTCATACCAGAGCAAGGAGGGCAAAACTTCATTACACTCTTTTGACTCACTTTCCATCAATATGAGTGAGATAAACACAGGAACTCAAAATATTCCATTAGTTTCCAGATGTGCAATTTAGTTCCTTGGTGGAAAGTTCTCCATTCTTCTTCAGCAAGTAAGGGGGAATCCACTGAGACAGTATAACCCTCAAACCTGAGCAAACTGCACTGTATATGATTTTTCACAAAGTGCTATGCAGCCTTGAAGTGCAGGTCTTGAACAATTTGAACAAGATGCATTTTTTCCAGTTCAACCTTGTTTGTATTCTTCTACATTCTTCTGCAGTTTTAGAGGTCCTTAGAAGATGACACTCCGTCTAGAATACAGGTGTTGAGTTTTGTCTCTGAAAACTTCCTGAGTTGAATTGACATAGAAGTGACATAGAATAAATTCTGTTTTCAGAATTCAATATTCAACAGCAGTAGGGCATGAAATATCTGCATTATCTCTCTTCTTCATCAGGTAACTTCAAACTCACTAAATTATTTCTGACTGACGTGTATATAAAGGGAAGGGAAGCATTTTTGGGATGCATTCTCAAAAAGAAAACATCACATTTTGCAAAGAGTACAGAATTATACAGTTCATTTTTTGGTGATGTCCCAGGCTGCACTTATTGAAGATGCTTATTCAGGAGACTGTCCCCATGTGCCGCAAGATGAACTGGTGGGGAAAACAACCAGCCTGGCTGAACTGGGAGCTTTTGCTGAGGCGTAGGAGAAAGAGGAGAGTCTATCACCTCTGGAAGAAGGGGCAGGCTACTCAAGAAGAATACAGGGATTTAGTTAGGTCATGTAGAAAGAATATGAGGGATGGAAAAGCTCAGCTAGAAATCAGTCTGGCTGCTGGGGCAAGAGATAATAAAAAGCAATTTTACAAATACATTAATAACAAAAAAAGAGTCAGAGAGAATCTCCATTCTCTATTGGATGAGAGGCGGAATGTTGTCACCGGGATGAGGAAAAGGCTGAGGTACTTGATGCCACCTTTGCCTCAGTCTTTAATAGCCAGACAAGTTATCCTCTGGGTACTCAGCCTGCTGAGCTTGAAGACAGAGATGGAGACCAGAATAATCCCCTCATAATCCAGGAAGTGGTAGTCAGTGACCTGCTATGCCAACTGGACATGCACAAGTCTAGGGGGCTGGATGAGATCCACCCGAGAGTGCTGAGGGAGCTAGCAGAGGAACTTGCCAAGCCACTCTCCATCATTTATCAGTGATCCTGGTCAACAGGGGAGGTCCTGGATGACTGGAAACTTGCCAATGTGATGCCCATCTACAAGAAGGGCAGGAAGTAGGGTCCAGGGAACTACAGGCATGTCAGCCCGACCTTGGTACTGGTGAAGATTATGAAGGGGTTAATCTTGGATGCACTCATGCAGCA